>JAOBSW010000861.1:0-206954 GCA_026214975.1 Gentiana macrophylla
ACCGCTACATTACTCCTTATAAATACACAGAGAAAAAGGATTGAAATGAGAGAGATCCGAGAAGTTTTAAAAGTATATATCTAAAGATCCGCATCCAGTGAAATCGATTTCATATCTAGAAAAGGAAGCCAAATGTAATTGCTCTTTGGAGATTTAAAAGAAAGATCCAAAGAACCTATTAAGTGGGAAGAAGGCATCTTGGAGCTACAACGCTATATCCGTAAGAATCGGGAAAGTCACCAATTAATCTTTGATTAATTCTAAACATAACCTTTGTAAAGAAGCGGTTGGTTGTGCATAGTATGTGGAGAGCAACTACACCTTTCCTCATAAGGTTGCAACTTGCTGCCATAATGCTGGTGCAAATGCGCAGATCGTGTTTGTGTTAGTGGTGAGTGGTGAATGAGTCATTCCACCTCAAGCGATCGGGCAGTGTAAAGGAGCAGCTTCTACCTTTCTTCATTATGTGTAGAAAGTGAAACTAGGGTGTCGGAAGGATCATGCCATTGTGCTAGATTTTGAAACAGCTTATCTCAAGATTCTAGTGATACCTCCATGCCACAAGAGAAGGGGAGACGTCACGGGATTACACCACCCTGAACTTCCATAAACAAATCTTGTGTTGATTTACTTTTAGCATTTACATTTGTGCTATGATTAATTTAATTATTGCCTTATCTTGTTATCTTCACACTCAAAGAACGCCTTATTAATCGATTCAAAGATAAACCGATACATGGTGAGGTCCGTGATCTTTATTGACACATCTATTGCACTAAAGGATAGTTCTATCCACGCTAGCTGACTAGACTAAGAATAAGTCAAGATGACTTATACTCAGCTGAGTTAATTCAACTCCGCATGTTAAAAGACAGGAACAAACTCGAATCGAAAGATCTGCTTTGAGTTTCGGAGAAACTCGCCTTGGGGTACTTTCGCTTTGGGAAAAGTTTTTGGTGACATATTTATTCACCCCCTCTAAACTTGTGTTAGCTTTCCAAGGACCAACATATGGAATATGTGTTTAATTCTATGTGTATGTTTCGTGATCGCACTCAAGATCTATGTTTTTTCTCAAGATTTGGCAATTGCTTTTGCCTTGTTTTATGTGTTTTATAAGATGTAATCGAACTGGAGCATCGAGAACGGATCTCGACCAAAAGGAGCATGTTGGACCAAGTAAAAGAAGTCCAAGAAGGAATCAAGAAAAAAGAGGAAAAGTCGCCCGGTATACCGAGGGCTCATGGGAATACAAAATTGATTACGCCGCTTACTAGGTCGGTTAGTGGTTTTCAGAGTCATAAGTCGGTCATTGTATCTATATAAGGTCGCATTAACTGATTATTGTATAAGTTTTCATAAGTTTTAATAAGCACTCAATTATATTCAATCTTCTTTATATACAATTTGATGAATTAAAGTTATTCCAAGATTTTGAGGAGTTATTTCGGTTTTCTCCTTTTCTCCACCAAATTTAGCTTGAGTAGATCGAGCTAGATCTCCATTGTTGAAGCTGTATAAAGCTTTGAACGCCTTTTTTGTCTTCAATATGGCAGAGATGTTCAGATTTATGTGTTTTAGTTAATCTGCATGTTTAACGCACCCCATAATTTACTTAGATTAATCGGGAATTGAGCAAATGTGAGATCCGTGAATAAGAAGTGACTCCCCGTAAACCGGGGTCTCATACCGCTTACTTGAGGCAACATCGTAAAACCTAAACCTGGATCTCACCATAAATTACGCTGATCGATACGCTTTAATTAATAAAGAGGTTAGATCCGCCAATCGCTATTGTAATCGTGAAACTAGCTTGAAATACCTAATAAGAAGTGTTAGTTTGACATAGTCTTGAATGGACCTAGCAACTCATGACGGTCAAATTATACCCGTGAAAGTCATCAACGCTTGACCTTAAATCGAGATTAATAATGTATATTTCATATTAAATCACATGTTTATATTTATTATTTAATGTTAAGTGATTATTAATATGATATTTGGTATTTAGCTGTTTTTATTATTTAAAGCCGATTTATTGTGCGATAATTATTGATTTTGTAGATCACAACAAATCGAGAGGATTAATGTCATTCAATCAATTATCTCAAGATAAGGAAGGAAGAAAATCGGAGCATTAATCAAGAGATAAATTAGAGAAATCAGATCAACACGCAAGCGTGGAGTGGGGAGCAAGATAGACGAGAAAAACGTGTTAAACATGCAGACTTAGGTTCGGTCGACCGAGCCTATAGCTTCGGTCGACCGAGTGCAGCTCTTCGGTTGACCGAGCCTTAAGTTTGGGTCGGTTTCCGGCTTATATCGTGCTTATCTTCTAGAACCACCCTAAGTCGGCAAAAACCTCTATATAAGCAAGCAACTACGAGAATTGTAACATATACCTTAGAATATCATTCAATATTCATAGCTTTGATACAATGTAGAATAATTTGAGGGTTTCCAGCAAATTAAGGGCTGCAAATATGTAAGCCTTATTTTCCTGCTTTTCTTTAAGTAATTAATCCCTCCCAATTATGCTTTATTGTTTGAGTTAGTTAATTCATAGCTAGATGATGTAGATCTAGGCTATGACGTTAGTGGATGTGGCGACACTTTGTCTATGAGGATCCCATAACCTACGCCATACACTTAGTTTCTATCCATGAACTGCATTGTTTAATTAATGTGTATCTAAGTTAGTTTATATGAATGCTTTACGAACCATCGCTTAACTGCTCAGATGATGAAACATTTGAGAGATACGCTCAGGATGTAACTGGGACGAAATTGATTCGGGTGACTGAATGAGTTCACTCGGCCGACCGAGCCCACCTATTCGGCCGATTTGAGCCATGTTTTATCCGTTAAATAGCCACGCCTTTATGGTTAGGTTAACTTAATAGAATTTATCATCTCAAGAGGTATGGCTACGGCCACGCTTGCTCGTGATGTTTTAATTAGCGATGATTAGGAAATACCAATATAGTGGCTCCTAGGTTGGCCTCATGAATGATCTTCCGGACTTTCAAATGCAGATCTGTAGGTTTTGTATTTGGGAATTGAGCTCACCTAGTTATACGAGATCGTGAGATTAACATGAAACGCAAGCAGTAATTGTTAATAGATGCAGATCGATGCGATCGCTTAGGAAGTACGCCTAACCATAGGAATGTTGCTCTGACGAGGTGTACGATTAATATCGGCATCCCAGAGTCGTAAGCGCAAGTTATATGAGATGGATACCAAAAGGTGAAGTCACGAATGGAGCATTAATGCTGATTCTAGCAACCTAACCGGTGCTAAGTCAAGTTTAAGAGATGACTCCCGTGAGCCAATCTAATATAGATACAAACGGATTGACAGCTAATAAGTTCGGGCTTTATTATATAAATTATCTAGGTCCAAACGAGCAAAGACTATAATCGTGGGGAGGTTAATTACGCTGTGTGTCGAGTCGTGTTCTTTACCTTTCTTGTCTTATGTTGGTCGAGATCGCCTTTATGTCCTTGACATGTTTAATTAATTGTTTGTATATAAGATGATCCACAATTGGTTCCTCGTGGGATCGACCTTGATTCACTATAGCTATACTACGATGGGCCTAGTCCTCTTGCTAGTATTGGTTTATGGTGGTCAAGTATATTATAACCCGATTGACCCCGATCAAGTTTTTGGCGCCGCTGTCGGGAGCCAACGGTCAATTTTATATATAAATAATTTTCTTATTCATGTCAAGTTTTATGTTTTAGAGTCCGCTTTTACGCTTTTGAGTCCTCTCGTTGTTGTGCTGCTTTGTCTCGAAAATTCCACTTAAAATAAAATTAAAAAAATAATATTATTCGGTCGACCGAGAGACCTCATTCGGCCTAATCGAGAACTTATAATATTTTTTTTTGTTCTCGTTCTATTTTTCTCGAATTTCGCGGGTCTGCTTATCCCTCAGATGTTTAATCCGTGAGGTCTCGATAAAGAGCATGGGAAACCATGTTAAAATCCGCCCACGGTCCTGCTTGTTTTTGTTTTTCTTCCGCTTGCGTAAAACCAGTGGAAGCAATATTCTCGAGTCGCACTTTTTTCGCGGGCGCTGAGAAAATAACCCAAAGAAACATGTGGAGCTACGAATCTAAGATGGGAAAAGCGATGGAAGCAATACCTTTAAAGCACCAAGATGGCTCAAAAAATTTAAAGGCTTAAATTCTTCGTGGTACAATGTTGAAGGCAAGGTACTACCTTTTTTTTGCTTATGTTTTACTAACTTTTGGTTTTTTGAGCATAAGTTAGCCTATACATAAACCTTAGTATGAATCTTGGCCCGGAGTTGGTTTGTAAGATTAATTTTATTAGTGTCGGAAGGTTTTGCCCCATATCATCGCCCCATCTAGAGGGGTGTAAGGAAACATGTAGTCGTTGAAAGGAAGCAAGTGAATAAAGAGTTCCTCAGTAGTTCGTTAAAATCTCTTTGTCCTATGCATGAGATTGCTTCATCGCCGTGGAGCAACAAATTGTGTAGTTTAAGCATTCACAATCTAAAGAAGACGTTGAGTTTTGAGAGAACACAATCTTCGCTGCTGAGTTTTATGGTGATGGCTTCTCGTGAACCCACCTTAAATGTAAACGGTAGATTACGCTTTGGGTGACAATTTAGAAATCGGAGACTCTTTGTACATAGGTTCGAAATGGTCTAACCATGGTCGGGCGAGTTCAATCGAGCTTCGCTCAATCGACTTCTCCACGGTGATGTACGCTATGTTAGCTTCAACAAGACTTAGCATAGCCGATAAGCCTTCAAAGCAAACGGGCTTAATCTTGACGGATCGGCCTCGAATCAGAATATATGTTCCAACGAATAAGACGGCGAGGCTTGCTCTACATAACCGATTCCCATTCGAGTACTTAAATTCATTGTTTCTTATTGTCAAGGCCAAAACCATAATTTTAGCCGAAGTTTCTTAGAATTCACAAATTCCTAAAACGAGCCGAGGTAAGAGCTTTGGATAAATGATATGGATAAATGTCGCTTCCTAGGTCTCACAACCAAAGGAAGCGTGATTAATCCCAAGAACAAATGGATGAGCCCACCTCTTATAGTGCGCGAAGGGTCAAAGTCTGCAAGATCCAAGAATGATAACCGACAAGGATAATATTTTTGGAACGCCGAAATGGGACTTTAAACTCGTAACTACTTTTAAACCCTTAGGATTTCTTTTAGGATTTTTAGGTTTTGTCTTCTTTGAGTCAAATAAGAGTAACGGAAATATGTTGAGGTTTTTTATTTTGCCGTGTTCGATGGCCATTGGGCTAAGGATGTGCAAAACTTTTTACTCAATATAGGCCCACGTGGAAATAGAGTTCCATAGAGAGTCAAGAAATTGCTAATGAAAAGGAAATTTAGCAATCCACCTTAAGATGGAGGCATTAAGAGAACTTGAGAATTATTAAAATATAATGTAGAATGATTGGTGTGAACAAGAACAATCTTGGTCAAATTCTAAAACTTTTTAGGTGATCCAAGTGAAAATCCAAAGTGATGTGCAATTCATTCTGCAATTATCCTTATCTTTCCCTTTACACTTTTTTTTCACCTTCAAACTTTTCGATTCTCTCACCAATCGCTTCTAACAGCTTACACATTTCTAACCATTCTTTCATCGCTCTTCCTTTCCATCCGTTTCACTCTCCCACCCAATCCCATTCCTTTAAACAATTCTCAATCCCAAAAACACAATTTCTTACCCACCCTTTATCTTTTTCTTCCTACCTTATGTGTATCTTTTTCTAAACCCATCATACTCTCAACCTCCATTTTGTTTACACAATACCTTTGTGTTATGGAATTTGAAATATTGCTATGTTTTATTGATTATTTTTTATCATTTTGATTTTCATGATCCTAGTTGGGGAAGTGTAGCTCATTTCTAGCTAGATTTTAAGAGTTTTTGGTTCGATCAAAGTACAACTTATCTTTCTACCGGAAGTTTTAAATTTCACATTTTTTCCGCTTATTCCGCATTTCTAGATGATAAGTTTTGTTCTACATCATCATACCGATCGACTGACCTTGTTGATGACGGTTATGACTTTTACGTGATACATTGGGTTATTAGTAATTTCGAGGAGTAGCTACATCTCCCTAAGTTGTTGATATCCAATGCAAGCTTAGAAGTTTCGTTAAGTATTTGATTTTATCTTTAGATAATAGGTCGATTGAATCTGCTTATATCTTACCAAGTTTCTCTTATAATCGGATCGAATACATAGTGAGTTCACCCACCTCGTGTTTTCCCAACGCGGGTAATGCTTTTTGATCTTTGTTTTCCACCCAGCTTTTAAGGATATTTAGGCGGTGGAGGTTGTAGATGAAGACCACCATCTTTAGTTGCTTGTTTATTTTTCTTTCTATTTAGTATTTTTCTTTTCCCTTGTCATTGGTTGTATAAAATAAAGTGGCTTAAACTGCTTTTAGGTATTTATACCTCCTAACTGCCACATTATTTTATAACTTCCATAGACATGATATTTTACGGTTTCGTGGAGTTTGTTTGCTTATGCAGGATGTGTCTGTCTCTCCACGATGTGCTGCGGATTACTCCGATGTTCTGCATCTAATTGAGAGCCATTTCCAGAGCTAAGTCTTTTCTTAAATTCTCATTTATTTTTGTCATTGAGGACAATGCCATGTTTAAGTGGGGGGTAGGAGACTTAGCTATGTTATGTTATAATTGAAATTTGAATGAAACGGTAGAATTGAAAAATTGAATAAATACCATATTAGGTATCTCGTACCCTTAGAATTGTGAGTTCCTAGCTAAGAATTGATAGGAAATGAACCAAGTTTCATGAGTACGTGATCATTTTATACTTATGTTAAGTAAATTTAAGGATATTCATGCCTGCTTTTGCAAGTAGGTATTTATTATTCAATTACTCAACTGGTGAATCGAGTATACCGCGCAAATCATAATAATCAAGAAATAATGTGTACATTGCATAGATGATTGGTTATGTAGACTTAGTGACGATACTTATTGGTCGATGTATTCTTATCTTCTTGCCAACAAAAGCGGAGTAATAAGCTTGAGACGTACACTGTTTTAGCAAAATGTTAGACATCTGGCTTGTAGTAACATTACCAAAGAGCTCCCGCTTGTGGTAATATTCGATGCTATACATAATCTAAGATACGGGATACTCTAAAAGTTTTCTTCCTTGAGATTGATAGTATTTGAAAATATGAAGATATGAAAAGAATATTCAACTCTTTAAGAGGCTTTGAGTAGTACTCGGTCTCCAAGTCCAAAATCCCTATAGATACGCCTGCTTATTGCTCTAGTTGTCTAAACCATTAATGAGGCATAAGAAAGCATGAATGCCGAGGTTGGTAGGTTGAGATTACGGTTGGCATAAACTCTAATCTTGCTACTTAATATATAAAACTAAATGCACATGCACACATCACTTCAATTCATAGTCAAGTAGTGAATAATGGATAACTTATGAGCATGACTAGTATGAGTTGACTTGAGTTTCTTGTGTAAGTATGATTCACCATGGAAAATGTTGTCTTGAGGAATGACTTATTGATGCTTTGTTCAGGACGATCAAAGTCTAAGTGGGGGGTAGTTGATGACGGTCAAATTATACCCGTGAAAGTCATCAACGTTGACCTTAAATCGAGATTAATAATGTATATTTCATATTAAATCACATGTTTATATTTATTATTTAATGTTAAGTGATTATTAATATGATATTTGGTATTTAGCTGTTTTTATTATTTAAAGCCGATTTATTGTGCGATAATTATTGATTTTATAGATCACAACAAATCGAGAGGATTAATGTCATTCAATCAATTATCTCAAGATAAGGAAGGAAGAAAATCGGAGCATTAATCAAGAGATAAATTAGAGAAATCAGATCAACACGCAAGCGTGGAGTGGGAGCAAGATAGACGAGAAAACGCGGTTAAACATGCAGACTTAGGTTCGGTCGATCGAGCCTATAGCTTCGGGTCGACCGAGTGAAATTTCTTCGTTGACCGAGCCTTAAGTTTGGGTCGGTTTCCGGTTTATATCGGCTTATCTTCTAGAACCACCCTAAGTCGGCAAAACCTCTATATAAGCAAGCACCATTTAGAATTGTAACATATACCTTAGAATATCATTCAATAAAATCACTCTATTCATAGCTTTGATACAATGTAGAATAATTTGAGGGTTTCCAAAGAAATTAAGTGGCCGCAAATATGTAAGCTCTTATTTTCTCTTTTTTCTTTTAAGCAATTAATCCCTCCCAATTATGCTTTATTGTTTGAGTTAGTTAATTCATAGCTAGATGATGTAGATATAGGCTATGACGTTAGTGGATGTGGCGACACCTTGTCTATGAGGATCCCATAACCTACGCCATACACTTAGTTTCTATCCATGAATCTGCATTGTTTAATTAATGTGTATCTAAGTTAGTTTATATGAATGCTTTACTTAATTCATTGCTTAACTGCATTCGTATGATGAAACGCCGAGAGATACGCTCAGGATGTAATCTGGGACTAAAATTGATTCGGGTGACCGAATGAGTTCACTCGGTCGACCGAGCCCACCTATTCGGTCGATCGAGCCCTATTTTATCCGCTAAATAGCCACGCCTTTATGGTTAGGTTAACTTAATAGAATTTATCATCTCAAGAGGTATGGCTACGCCACGTTGCTCGCCTGCTTTAATTAGCGTATGATTAGGAAATACCAATATAGTGGCTCCTAGGTTGGCTCATGAATGATCTTCCAGACTTTCAAAATGAGATCTGTAGGTTTTGTATTTGGGAATTGAGCTCACCTAGTTATACGTGAGATCGAGATTAACATGAAACCGCAAGGTGTAATTGTTAATAGGATGTAGACTCGATGCGATCGTTAGAAGTACGCCAACCATAGGAATGTTGCCCGGATGAGGTGTACGATTAATATCGGCATCCCAGAGTCGTAAGCGTGCAAGTTATATGAGATGGATACCCAAAAGGTGAAGTCACGTAATATAGCATAGTTGATCTTCAGCAACCTAACCGGTGCTAAGTCAAGTTTAAGAGGATGACCCCGTAGCCAATCTAATATAGATACAAACAGATTGACAAGCTTAATAAGTTCGCTTTATTATATAAATTATCTAGGTCCAAACGATAAAGACTATAATTATGGAGGTTAATTACGCTGTGTCGAGTCGTGTCTTTACCTTTCTTGTCTTAAGTTGGTCGTAGACCGCCTTTTATGTCCTTGACATGTTTAATTAATTGTTTGTATATAAGATGATCCACAATTGGTTCCTCGTGGGATCGACCTTGATTCACTATGGCTATACTACGATGGGCCTAGTCCTCTTGCTAGTATTGGTTTACGGTGGTCAAGTATATTATAACCTCGATTGACCCCGACAAAGAACGTGTCGATCAATGTCGACATACCGCTCAGGCGGGTTAGCGCGGTATGAGTTAGCACTCAATATCGGGCAATGTTCTTTATGCGTATGGGCTATTACGGACCACGTGAAGAGGGTAGCTTATGATAGATTGTCCGCTACCATTATCGGAGTAGATAGTGTTAGGAGTTGCACCCGTAGCTTTATAATTAAATCAAATGCTCGCCAATTAATTTAGTAAAATTATGTGGGGAAGTAAACGTAACGATTAACTAATCCAAGTTAGTAGATCGGTGAGAAGAGGGGGAGAAACACCAAGTTTGTTTTGTGTTTATTGTTGGTCAATGACCACTTCTATGTCGCTTCTTACTTAGGTTAAAAACGTTTATACTTGGAGTTGCATTGTCTCTGTAGGATCGACCTTGACTCACATTTACTATACTACAATATACCTAGTATTCTTGCTAGTAATATCGGCATTAGTGAGTTACACGCGATCAAGATTTTTGGCGCCATGTTTGATGACAATGGCCAATTTTAAAGATAAACGCTTTTAATTTCGATTAAGAAGTCATTTTTATTTTATTTTATTTTCTTTTGAGTCTTGAGTCGCTCGATCAAACTTGCATTCAGTAATATGTCGTAATAAGAGATTTTAGGTCCGTTTACCGAGGTTTACCACCGGTTTACCGAGACCCAAAAAATCAAATTCTGACAGCCCCTATTATTCTATGTGTATCCCTGTTGATTTTAGTTAGTAGGTCCGCAACAGTTGGGATCATACCCAACGGAATCAGAAGTTGCTAACCTTTTCTTTGTTTTAGTTTGTCTCTTTTGCAGGAAGATCAGGATACTTCAGAGATTCGGTCAAACCGGAGTTGAAGAAGAGCAAACAAGTCAAGCAATATGCCTCGGACAATATTGAACATCACGCCAATTTCCATGTATCCTGGATCCGGAGTCATAGAGCAATACGAATCGGATAAGAAGCTGGTGGGAAAAGAGAAAGAAGCAATCAAGCAAGAGCCTGAAGAGAACTTAAAGGAGTATAGCACGTATCATCCAAGTGAGTTCCCTATCGAGCTAATTGAAATATCATCTTCGGATTATGATTCTGATGATCCCCAAGAGGATCCCGACATGATGGTCTCTCGAGCTTGAGCATTACCTGCACTGCACACCGTGGTGAAGTTAGGAGACCCCGCACGCCCGATTCCCATTTCGCCAATGGTGTATCGAGGATTAGGTCTCACGACCTCGCTCGCTGCAACATTCTAGCTTTTTCCTCCGCCAAAAGATTAAGCTTCTGGTCATTATGAATCAAACCCGAACCATGACTTTTATCGATAGGACTAGAGATATGCCTGCCGGTCTGCTGAGGAAGTGCACGATAAAGGCATGAGGGTTCACTTTTCCAATTGATCTCACGGTTATAGACGTACCAGAGGACCCAAGTGCCCCAGTTTTGTTAGGAAGACCTTTCTTAACAAGTCGAGCAATCATGGACTTTGATAATAGGGAGATCAATTTAAGGTTGAATAATGATGCAGTATCTTTCAAAATCTTAGCCCCTAGATAATAGGCCAAAAAGTTGCAAGATGACGATGATTCAGAAAGGTGGAAATTATGCTGAGATAGAGAAGGAAGGGTGTTGGACTTATTTTAAGTTTTAGTGATGAGTGCCGACAGTTTGTTATATAGAGCAAAGGCAAAAATATGTCTAGATCATATGTATAGGCTTATTAGAGTTTGATCTTTGTAGCGGTTTGATCAAACAAGATTTGAAAAGGTCACTGACTTTCATCGCCAGACTGGTTGATCCTGTAGGTACCGAGCCGTAGACTAGTTTAGAACCTCAAGATCAAGGCTGAGGTTCAAACTCGCTTATTGAAGGCTAATGGATCAAACTTAGTATTTAAAGTCAAGGATATAGAATCGAATTTAGGAAGTCTGTGATGACCTAAATCGATTACATATACCTTGTGTACAAGGTCTAAGTTCCACAAGTTAAGTGGTGATTGGAACTTAGTTATATTTAAAATGGTGTAATCTAACTTAATAATAAAAAGTTGGATATAAGAGAAGTCGGCTGAAGTGTTTTTATAAACACAAAGAACCTTGGAACAAATTGATTAATATGTATTTCAAACAGACTTACAATCACCGGAACTCTCGACATATATTTCGGATTATTCAAGGGTTACATTGATAAATACAATGATAAGACAGAGATAACAACCTCTCGATTTCACCAAACAAATCAATGGTTAAGATTAAATGGATGTTGGAAAGAGACAGAGCATTATCTAATGGATACAAGTCAAAGGGTGGATGATCAGAATCGTCAAAAAGCATTTCGACAAAGGTCGATTACTATGAACAAAGTGAAAAAAGCAAGTCAAATGGGACAAATTGAAACGGCTATGTTTGAATTTCAAACATAAGTCACAAGGATTCCTACCTATAAATAGAGGACTCTAATTCAGATACAAGTGATGAAAATTAAGGATCTATCTTGAGCTATCGATTTCAATCGATCTAAACACCATGTCGACCCTATTGAGCATAAAGCTATCGATCCAAAGAAACTTCTTCATGTGTAATCCGCTTCCATCTACATCAAGTTTACACAATTGAAGAATCCAAGTCCGATCATATCATCCTCGATCAAGTCTTTGAAAAGTCGAATCACTTACTTGATTCAAACTTTCTTTTACAAGGAATCTCATCAAGACAAGTGAAGCACATTTGTGTGTCAAGGACTATTGCTTGTGGCGGAGTCGGTGAAGAGGCAATCCTACCCATCAAGGACCAAGGAAGACTTTGGAGCAAGCAATCCTACTGCTCCAAGTGTTCGGGCTTGTGAAGCCATAGTTATTGGTGAAGGACAAACATCTTAGGGATTTCAGAATAAACTACCTTAAGAGTCTCTATTGAATTAACTCCAACATCACAGAGAAGAGTGGACTCGACTGTGATTACACCACCGGAACCACTATAAAATTGCCTACTTACTTTTCGCACTTACTTTCGCATTAATATATTTAGCACATCAACCTGGCTGTAACTAGCAATCGAATCACACACATACACTATCGAGTATCTAATACTTGGTATCATACTTTGACAACAAGTAATGAGGCTTAATTTAAATATATTCCATTGCAACAAATTCAAGAAAGTCAATAGTCAAGAGATCATCGAGTGTCAACAGACTCATCGAACTATCGCCAGTCCGGGTTGTCGAGTTTGTTAACACCAAAAGTTTTAAGTGTTAAGTTTATTCACCCCCTCTAAACTTAACCAAAGCCTTTTCAAGGGACCAACAAAGGGCTTAAGCATCGAGAGGTTGTAGTAGAAACCGTTGAGCAGAAATTCATTAGATTAATGCTTAGAGAGAGCGAAGAGAAGGACCACAACAAGACGCTCACGGAAGCTAGTCCTTCCGTATTGTGTAGTGAACGATTTGAGCCTAAAGTAGGAAATGTGGAGTCCTTGGGTATAAAATCTAAATCTCGACGCAGAGGCAGACCTAGTACTCAAGCTAAGAGAGAGAGGCGTGCTAGGAAGAGTGCTCAAAAAGGTTCTATAAAGATACAAACCTCTGGAGCAAAAGTTTGGCGAGTTAAAGCTCCAACCCTCGAATGATCGAAAATCAAGAAAGTCGTTTCGAGACTATAAACTCGTAACAATTCTTTTAAACCTTTAGGTAGATTAGGGATGAATAAAAGTAGCTGGATGAAGGGACGAGCTTTTTTTCATCCTACCGCACCTTTAGACTTGAAACCGATGGTTGTTGGGAAGGTTTTCTTTACTCATTGTGGATTCTAGTGAAGTAGGTTAGGATTGAGTCGGAAATAGCAACAAAAGGAGTAAGAGACTAGTCAATTTGAGGTCAGAATTGAGCAGAGAGATTAATTAAAGTGTGCAGTGAAGGAGAACAGAGAAATATGGGGAAAAGAAGGCCCGGTAAACCGAGGGTTACCTCTGGTTTACCAAGCTAAGATTTTCAGTTTTCTGAAGGTTAGATTAAAAAGCTAAATTTTTAGAGACACGTGGAGGACATACGATGCATCAGACACCACCAGTCAGCAGAAACCGTCCCATTTTCCCTCTTTTCAAACTTTTCATCCTTTCCCACACTCCACCATAACTCCACCTCAATCCCATCAATCACCCCCTCAAATCCCTCACCCTAATTACTCCTATACTCACTATCCCACCAAATCCTTTCACCTTTCATCATTTCTCCTATTTAAACCACTCTTCCATCACCATTATCATCATTCTCATCTACCATCTTCTTCTCAGATCACCACACTTCTTCCATTTCTTCTACCTCTACAAAATTCGGCCACCATCACCACCACTATCACCACTATATCTCCACCACAACCAAACCTCTTTTCTTTCATTTCACCAACCCAAAACACCCATTTTCTCCATTCCAATTGCTGATTAGTGATGTTGTGCTAGTGAAGTGCTGCAATTCTTCATCTTCTATTATCAGAAGCACTGTCCCAATTAGAAACCCAGAAAAATCAGGCCGGTAAATCGAGCCCCCCTGCCGGTTTACCGAGGGTAGTTTTTTTAAAATCAGCTTCATCTTCGCCTCGCTATCATCCAGATGGGTCTTAAGTAGACGATCCGTCCCTTCGTCCCATTGGTTATCGAGTGTTTACGGAGATGCTAACCCTTGATAGACGGGGTTGAGCAATTTCATTCATTAGATAACTACGAGTAGTTCCGAGGGCAATGGAACGGAAGACCCGGCTGTTCAAAGCGGGAGTAGAGTTGGAAGATTGAGGTGAGATCTTGCCACGAGCCCTACAGTGCAAGATATTTTGGATATGGCCGAGGCACCGACACGGTTCAAAGCCATAGTGGTAAGAGAGTTTTATGCTTATCTTTCGCATAACCCAGGAGTTACATTTGCGATGGTCCATGGAGTTTAAGTGGACTTTTCAATTGAGCGGATCAATGCACATTCTAGGGTTCGCAATCCACCAGTGGGACCAAATGAGTACACATCCTCGACTAATGTTGAAGATCTAGAGAGGATGGATATGATAGCTGATTACTTTGGGGTGCAATGGGCGCAACCCTATGGAAGCCCCCACCATCTTCCTGGAAAACGAGTTATCAATAGATTTGTTTGTGCTCGACTTCTGCCGACCAAGCATATGGTGTCTGTCACACCAAAGAGGGAAGAGTTGATGTTCTACCTGGAGCAGGGATTGTTAGGAAATCACTAGTTTAACGTAGCGGAAATTAAAATTTGATTTTTTTTCTAGATCGTTTCTTCGCTTAATGCAATAAACACGTTAAGTAGTTTGACGGTTATACCTTGATGATATATAAGATCGTCGCTTTGACCGTCAACGGAGAGTAGTTCAGTGCGCAAGTGTTAATGGTGAATTTTATGGTTTTTATCGCTTTATTCCGTGAACAATATTCTTCAGATTTTATTACTTTTTATAGAAAAGTAGGAGTTTAATTGAAATATTGAGGGTTGTGTATGAAAAGGATTAAAATGCAAATTCGAGCTATTTATGTGGTTTATTAGTCATTTCTATCTATATATATATATTTCTACAGCTTTGCATGTTTTACCCCTTGTAGATATACATTTTTCGAGCTAAAAAGAGGATTAAATGGTGTCAAGGATCGAGTTTATAATGAAGGAAAAGAGATAAAGGGAAGTCGGTTGAAGATAAAGATGAGAAAATCACTTTTTGACCAAGTTGAACGACGCTTGATGAAGGCCCATCGGATCAAGGCCCACTATTCCGGATCGGCATCCGTAAGGAGATTTTTGATTCAGAGTTTGATGATTTTTAGCTAACGAAAGCGCCTGATTTTGCATAGGACGGACGTCCAAGAAGACTCGGCCCGACTCGATGAATTTTGTGAAGCTTGGACGGGCGTCTACCTTTCTGGACGGGCGTCCAATAGCCGACTTAACCCTAGCCGCCTCAAAATCTTATAAATACCAGCGTGTATTGAACCCTAATCGCACCATATCATATCATTCACTCAAAAATACACACAGCAGCCGCATATTTTAGAGAGAAAACGAGAGATGAACTCTTCCATCCCAACAATCATGATCACCAATATGATTGTTGGCTAAGCAATTCGCGGTGGGACAACGGAGGAAACCAATCAACAACCACACCAACTATAGGATTTTTAGCTATATCTTAGTGAGTTAAATTTATGGTTTTTCATCAATTGGATATTGTTATATTGTTTATGTTTTATTTGAATCGAGAGATCGATGAAACTATCTTTTTGATTGAATTTATATGAGAGTATTGTTCAAGCTTTGATCTTTTCAATTGATGCAATTAATTGTAATTCAAGGGATTGTTTATGATTAATTGAGTAGAGTATTGGAGACAATCTCATGATCGTGTTATGCATGTTAGTTTAGTTTTTCTTGAGAAAGAAAACGAAACCCTAGAAATTGATTAAAGAGATTTAATCGAATTCGTGATTTGATCATTACTAAAAACCGTATTTTTAGCTCACAATCTAGTTGGGGTTGGTTGGTTGGTTGGTGGAATCTCGCTGCCTTGCCGTTATTTTAAATCTTTGATAAACTAAATTTGTTCAGATCAATTGTGATTGCTACGTTTAGTTATTTTAAAACCCTAGCTTTTACCTCATTGTTTTGTGATATTTTCCGATTTTAGATCGTAATTGGACGCCCGCCCAAAGGTCGCTTTTGTTCTATTTTTCTCGCTTCTAGTCATAGTTTTTAGATTATAATTAATATATACCTTAGTTTTAGGTAGTAATCTGTGACATAATCGATATAATAACTGCACCCTAATCCGATAAACATTCGATTCCCTTAGGACGACCCGGTAACACCTTTACTACGAGCCTTGCACTTGGGGTGTTCCGGTAATTATAAATTTAAAACGAGTTTTTACCGAACAGCAAGCCATCCACGCGTCTGGCCTCTATCGCTAATCCACACGAACTTCTTGCCGGAATCCTTCTTGGATTGCTATTGGAAAACTCTGGTTGCTAGACCGGCCTTTTTCCTCCCTCACAAACTCATTATAGGTTGCTCTCTATTTTACACAAGAACTATGAGCTATTGCAATTGTGATGTACAAAAGAGCTTGACACCCACCTCTTATTTATAGTGATAAGTGGCGCCCCCATGGTGTGGAAGAGAAGAAAAACTTTTCCCAATAAAATAAGAAAAATCTTCTAGATTGATTTATCTCTTTAATGATAATTAATTTTTCTAATATCTTATATTGAATATATTTATCTTATTACCATAAATCTATTTTTCCAAAATCAATTAATATCTTATATTAATATTATGGTAATCTTATTAATTAAAGTGCACAATCCAAGTGTATCTCATACACTTAAAAATGGCGCCCCATTAGTCAATTAATTGACTTCCGGAATATTCTTTAATTAATATAATTTGTATATAATTAATATCTTGTATTTTATTTATTCATAATAAATAAATACCACCATATTAATTTACCACTATAACCTTTATAGTCTAGAGATAAACTTTCCTTATTTGGTTATCAACTATAACCGCATATTAATCCGACTCGATGTTCATATGTGTGTGACCCGATAGGCTTCCGAATATGTTGGCCGTAGACACAAAGTGCAATTTACTAAAATGCCCTTCATGCCTAACGATCACGGGATAGCGTCTAGCAACACACCGTACCCCCAATCATCGGAAGAGTCAAAAGCAATGACTACTACCTTTCATGTGAAGCGATTATCGTGTAACTTACAATCCTATCATTTGTAATAATATCCATACGATCGTATCTCGAGTGTCAATACATTAACGATCGTATCTTATAATCTGGATATCATGCACTCTCGGAATAACATATTTACTCCCACTTTGCAAAGATTCTCGAGAGCTAGACATTCCTTATAAGAAGGCCATTTCGGATATTCGATCCCAATCATAGGATACGCGATTCCCGGATTTCGACCAATCATGTATACTCCGTGATGCTTCAATATCACACCCAATCACTACCGCATGATCGCCCCGTGGTTAGGAGAAATCTCAATAGTGTCAAAGCATGACAATCCACACCGTGATGCCATGAAGACTCCGGTCAAAAGGATAATTACACAACCGCCACATAGTGTGACACTTAATGTAAGTGGGTCACTTAACGACGATTCTCTAATACACGTCCACGTACAGTCCAAGTGTCCCTACACTTCGATAGACGAGATCTATCCCTATTTTCTAAAAGATAGAAGACATCCAATACGTGCTAGTCTGATTATACTATCAATGTCCCATTTGATAATATGAAAGACTAGAGACATTTAAGTACCAATCTTGTCATAGTGATTAGAGATCTCATCAACCATAATCACTATCATGGTTTCTCTATCACAGATTGATATTAGGGACGTTACTATATATATACAACAAATAACATGAAGATAAATAATATATAATAACATAAGTGCTTTTATTAATCATAATAAAGTTATTACATGAACTAAATAGACTGTAAATGACCCGACCCGGTCGGATCCGGTCCAACCCGATTGGGTTTAGGACACCTTTCCAACAATCTCCCACTTGGCCTAAAGCCAATCACCCATATGCCTAAGCCCGTGCAATTGAACATGTTTCTCATGCTTTGCTTGATACAATGCCTTGGTTAATGGATCAGCTATGTTATCATCCGTGTGGACTTTCTCTATCTTTACATCTCCTCTATTTGCTATCTCTCTAATCAAGTGATAGATACCAGTGAGCACATGTTTGGACTTCGATGAGACCTTGGTTCCTTTGATCGAGATATCGCTCCATTATTATCACAAAGATGCAGGCACTGGACCTTCAATGGAGGGAACCACACCAAGTTCGATGAATGAAATTCTTCATCCAAATCGCTTCCTTTGCCGCCCCGAGGTCGCTATGTATTCGGCTTCCGTTGTAGAGTCTCGCAGAGTCTCATGCTTGGAACTCTTCCACCACCGCTCCACCGTTAAGCGTGAAAGCAAATCCAGATTGTGACTTAAAGTCATCCTTGTCAATTTAAAACTGGCATCTGTGTAACCTCGTAATACTAAATCATCATTCCCGAAAACCAGGAACATATCCCTAGTACGTCTCATGTACTTGAGGATATTCTTGACAGCAATCCAGTGACCGTCACCTGGATCGGACTGGTACCTACTAGTCATACTAAGAGGGTACGAGACGTCCGGTCTTGTGCATAACATGGCATACATAATAGACCCGATTGCCGAAGCATAAGGGATCTTACTCATTTGTGCCCTCTCCTCCTCTGTCTTGGGACTCATTCCCTTTGACAGATAGACCCCACGTGACATGGGCAGCAATCCTCTCTTGGACTGCTCCATGTTGAATCTCTTCAGCATCTTATCTATGTAGGTAGATTGCGACAGACCAAGCAACCTTTTAGATCTATCTCTATAGATCTTTATTCCTAGAATATAGGCTGCATCACCCAAGTCCTTCATTGAGAAGTTCTTGGATAACCAAGCTTTGACCGATTGTAACATGTGCACATCATTCCCTATGAGCAATATGTCATCTACATAAAGCACTAAGAACACAATGGCACTCCCGCTAACCTTCTTGTAAACACAGGGCTCATTTTCGTTCTTGATGAAATCAAACTGTTTGATTATCACATCAAAGTGAAGATTCCAACTCCGAGAAGCCTGCTTTAATCCATAAATGGATCTTTGCGGTTTGCACACCATCTTGGCGTCATTGGTTGTGAAACTCTCAGCCGTGTCATGTACACTTCCTCGAGCATGTGTTTCCGTTAAGGAAAGCTATTTTCACATCCATCCGCCGATTTCGTAATCATGGTATCTTCGCAATAGCGAGCAAAATTCTAATGGATTTTAACATGGCAACAAAGTAAAAGGTTTCGCCATAGTCAACTCCTTGTCTTTGCTTATATCCTTTTTTTCTACTAACCTAGCCTTGTAGGTAGTCACGTTACCGTCCATGTCGGTCTTTCTCTTAATGACACATTTACACCCTATAGGAACTATTCCCTCAGGTGGATCAACTAAGTTCCAAACTTGGTTGTCTTTCATGGATTCCATTTCAGAATTCATGGCTTCCAGCCATTTCTCTTTCTCATGCCTTAATAGCACTTCCTCATAAGTTCTAGGATCCTCATCTTCCATGAGATACACCCCTGTGTACCTTTCGGGTTCACGGCGTTCCCTGGTGGATCTACGAGGTGCTAGTGTGTCCACGGTAGAGGCTGGTGTCACAACTGTGTGTTGCGAGTCCTCTACTTCCATCAATTGACTGTTATCCGTAAGTGGTTCTCGAATTTCTTCAAGATCAATTTTACTCCCACTGACCCTATCCAGAGTAAACTCTTTCTCCAGAAAGTGGCCAGTCCTGGCAACAAACACCTTTTGTTCCTCAGGATGGTAAAATTGGTACCCTTTGGTTTCCCAAGGATAACCCACAAATAGACATTTGTCAGACCTGGGCTCTAATTTGTCAGGCATCATCCGCTTCACGTAAGTCGGACAACCCCATGGTTTTAGATGACCTAGGCTCGGTTTTCTCTTATACATACCTCGTATGGCGTAGAGTCAACCGTCTTTGATGGAACTCGGTTTAGTGTATAGGGTGCGGTTTCTAGAGCATACCCCCAAAACGATTTTGGGAGAACTGCATAGCTCATCAAGGATCGCACCATGTCTAACAAGGTACGGTTCCTCCTCTCAGACACGCCATTCATTTGTGGCATCCCGGGAGGGGTCCATTCAGGCAGAATCCCATTCTCCTTCAAATAGTCTTGAAACTCTCCATCTAGGTATTCTCCCCCTCGATCGGATCGAAGTGTTTTGATTTCTTTACCTAGTTGTTTCTCCACTTCACTTCTGAATTCCTTGAAATTTTCTAAGGCTTCAGACTTATACTTCATTAATTATATATAACCATAGCGAGAATGGTCGTCAGTGAGGTGATAAAATAAGAGTATCCTCTTTTGGCTTGAATTGACATTGGGCCACATACATCAGTATGTATGAGCTCAAGCAACTCATTGGATCTTATCCCTTTGCCACTAAAAGGTGACTTTGTCATCTTGCCAAGTAAACAAGCTTCGCATGTATCAAACGATTCGTAATCGAATTGATCCAACATTCCATCTTTATGGAGTTTGGAAATGCGATTCTTATTTATATGGCCAAGTCTACAATGCCATAAGTAGGATTCATTCAAGTCATTTGTTTTCGCTTTCTTGTTATTTATATTAAGTACGTCAACATTCATATCTAATATGTAGAGACCATTGCTAAGTATGCCAGTACCATAAAAGATTCCATCACGTGAAAAAGAACAACATTTATTCTCAAACGTAAATGAAAAACCATCAACATATAATGCAGAAATAGAAATAATGCTCTTCGTGAGAGCGGGAACAAAATAACAGTTATTAAGTTCTAGTACTAGCCGACTGGGCAATGAAAGAAAATAAACTCCTACGGCCAGCGCAACAACACTTGCTCCATTTCCAACGCATAGGTCCACCTCTCCTTTCCTCAGTTCTCTAGTTCTTCTTAGTGCCTCGCATATTTCAGACAAATATGAGAACCACAACCAAAGATCTAATACCTAGTGGTTAGACTTAGAAGAAGCAATATTGATCTCAATCATAAATATACCTGAAGTTGAAGCATCAGAATGCTTCTTCTTGGTACTCAAGAAGCCTTTGCAGTTTCTCCTCCAATGTCCGGTCTCACCGCAATGGAAGCAAGCGTCCTTGGATTTGTCTTTTGCTATCTTAGGCGTTGGCTTAGGTGCAGCCTTCGCCTTCTTGGACTTTTTCTGGGCTTTTTCCTTGCCCTTGATTGAAGTGACCAGCAACACTTGCTTTCCCTTCCCCACAGTGCCCTCAGCAGTTTTCAACATGTTCAATAGCTCCGCAAGGGAGCAATCTATCTTGTTCATGTGATAGTTCATCACGAACCGCGAGAATGAATCAGGTATAGATTGCAGAATCAAGTCAATATTCAAATCTCGTTCCAACTTGTGGCCCAGCTTCCCAAGCCTCTCTATGTACCCGGTCATCTTAAGCACGTGTGACCCCACAGCAGTCCCAGATGCCATCTTACAACTAAACATGGCCTTCGAGACCTCGTACCTCTCAGTACGGGACTGAGAAGCATATAGTTCCTTCAGGTGGACCATGATTGTGTAGGCGTCCATAGACTCATGCTGTTTCTGCAGTTCAGGTGTCATAGAAGCAAGCATGATACATGTAGCATCGATCGTCGAAAAAGTGCTTGTTATCCTTCTCCACAGCATCCGCATCCGAACCCTCAGCGGGCTTTTCCGGTAGGGCCTCGTCCAGGACATAGCCAAACTTCTCGTGCCTCAAAACGATTTTGAGGTTTCTTTCCCAATCGAGAAAATTAGTTTCATCAAGCTTGTTTTCGATGATAAAACAAAGGTTCAACTTGTTTGACATTTTTCTACAACAATAATAAAGATAGAATAAGTAAAAGCTCATGTATAAAAACTCAAATTTGCACTTAAAAATTTTATAAGGTTTTACTCCCACTAGCCAACTACTCCCAATTGGCTTTCAAGAAAATAATTTCTTTAGTGGGCAAGATCCCATCGAAATACCTCGACCCCCAGCTTTGGCTGATGGGCCGAAAATAATTAGACAGGTGGACAACGATTTGTCGATCGCATCTTATACGATTCTTGTTGTTTGACCAGTCAACTCTTTGACAATATTTCATCTTATGAAAATAGTCAAACCCTTGCCTCTAAAATCCAAATGACCCCGCTTTGGCTGGTGGCCGAGAGAATCCTTAGTCGAGTCATAACCCCAATATTCGTGAGATCTTTTTTGATCATATCTCGATAACGACGATATACCCGAGGTAGGTCAGCCCCCGCTTTGGCTGGTGAGTTGGGTCCGAACAAGGGCTCTTCACCGTCGTTATAATATGGGGAGGCAATTTCTACTTGATATTTTATATGGGAATAATTTTAAATTAATTCACTTAATTAATTTGGTTTAATTATGGTCTCGTCTACTATGTGCATATTACTACTATATCATATAAAGTAAAACATACACAACATTCCGCGCACAAAATAACCGGTATGATCATGGAGTTTTCCTAGGTGCGGTTTCGAATACAAACTGACGAAACCGCGGGTCACAAACTAAGGGTATCTGCAACCGCCAATAGGATCTTTTATTGCTGTACGCCAATGGGTTCTTTATCTCTCCTTGGTCTTCAACTTCTTGCTCCATTCTTGTTACATAATAATTTATCTAATAATTACACCCGCCGCACACGGGGGGGAGCTAACGGGAATGGGCTAAATGCAAAAGGTAAACTAGGTCACGTTCTTCATAATGGCCTAGGACAATTTTTCAAAAATCAGCATAAAGAAAACATTCCTATCTATCCTATTGGTCGAGTCCATGATCAATCGGGGTCCATATAATCACATTATATCTACACATCTAATCCATACAATTTTATCTTATGAAAAAGGTTAAATTCTACTTTTAACTACTTATGCGACTTTATTTTATCACATCAAATAATTAAATAACATTTAATTAATTATCTGACATAATCGAAAATTAAAATTAACATTTAATTTTAAATCGATTTTAATTTCAATTAAATTTGAACTTTTCAAAAATAAAATTAAAATTATAAAGTCTTCTATTTGTTTCCTTTCCAAAAACTAAATTTGGTTTAGGCCTGGCCACTTTCCAAAATCAAAATTTTGGAAGTGGCCTAGGCCTAGGCCTAGGCTTCTTACAAATCAAATATTTGAAAAGGGCCTAGGCCTATTCCAAATCAAATATTTGGAAAGACCAAATAATTTTGGTTTAGGCCTGGCCACTTTCCAAAATCAAAATTTTGAAAGTGGCCTAGGCCTAGGCCTTTTACAAATCAAATATTTGAAAAGGGCCTAGGCCTATTCTAAATCAAAATTTGGAAAGGCCAATATGCTATATGGTTTCCCAATGGTCCAAACTATTTGAACCATTGGTTGGCCATATGACACAACTAAACAAACGAGATATCTATGCACAATAAATATCACAAAACGAAAAGGGTCGATCTCCCCATTGGAAGAGGACAGCCGACGGATGGCAGCCATAGGGCCCCAGCCGCCGCCGCCGCAGCGAGGAGGGGGCCGCCTCCAGTCGGCCGAGCCCCCCATAAACCCTATTTTTTTGTTTTAATGTCTAGTGATTTAAATCTTGCATCTATTGATTAAATACTATGCAATTAAATTATGCTTATTGCTTAAGCTCGAAGTCTGGCTCCGATACCACTGTTAGGAAATCACTAGTTTAACGCAGCGGAAATTAAAATTTGATTTCCTTTTTCTAGATCGTTCTTCGTTTAATGCAATAAACACGTTAAGTAGTTTGACGGTTATACCTTGATAATCTATAAGATTGTCGTTTTGACCGTCAACGGAGAGTAGTTCAGTGCGCAAGCCGTTAACGCGTCCGGCCTCTATCGCTAATCCACACGAACTTATTGCCGGAATTCTCATTGGATTGCAATTGGAAAACTCTGGTTGCTAGACCGGCCTTTTTTCCTCCCTCACAAACTCACTATAGGTTGCTCTCTATTTTACACAAGAACTATGAGCTCTTGCAATTGTGATGTACAAAAGAGCTTGACACCCACCTCTTATTTATAGTGATAAGTGGCGCCTCTATGGTGTGGAAGAGAAGAAAACATTTTCCCAATAAAATAAGGAAAATCTTCTAGATTGATTTATCTCTTTAATGATAATTAATTTTGTCAATATCTTATATTGAATATTATTATCTTATTACCATAAATCTATTTTTCCAAAATCAATTAATATCTTATATTAATATTATGGTAATCTTATTAATTAAAGTGCACAATCCAAGTGTATCTCATACACTTAAAAATGGCGCCCCATTAGTCAATTAATTGACTTCCGGAATATTCTTTAATTAATATAATTTGTATCTAATTAATATCTTGTATTTTATTTATTCATAATAAATAAACATCACCATATTAATTTACCACTATAACCTTTATAGTCTAGAGATAAACTTTCCTTATTTGGTTATCAACTATAACCGCATTTTAATCCGACTCGATGTTCATATGTGTGTGACCCGATAGGCTTCCGAATATGTTGTCGTAGACACAAAGTATAATTTACTAAAATTCCCTTCATGCCTAACGATCACGGGATAGCGTCTAGAAACACACCGTGACCCCCAATCATCGGAAGAGTCAAAAGCAAGGACTACTACCTTTCATGTGAAGCAGTTACCGTGTAACTTACAATCCTATCGCTGTAATAATATCCATACGATCGTATCTCGAGTGTCAATACATTAACGATCGTATCTTATAATCTGGATATCATGCTCTCTCGGAATAACATATTTACTCCCACTTTGCAAAGATTCTCGAGAGCTAGACATTCCTTATTAGAAGGCCATTTCGGATATTCGATCCCAATGATAAGATACGCGATTCCCGGACGACCAATCATGTATACTCCGCATGCTTCAATATCACACCCAATCACTACCGCATGATCGCCCCGTGGTTAGGAGAAATCTCAATAGTGTCAAAGCATGACAATCCACACCGTAATGCCATGAAGACTCCGGTCAAAAGGATAATTACACAACCGCCACATAGTGTGACACTTAATATAAGTGGGTCAGTCTAACGTACGCATTCTCTAATACACGTCCACGTACAGTCCAAGTGTCCCTACACTTTGATAGACGAGATCTATCCATATCTTCTAAAAGATAGAAGACGTCAAATACGTGCTAGTCTGATTATACTATCAATGTCTCATTTGATAATATGAAAGACTAGAGACATTTAAGTACCAATCTTGTCATAGTGATTAAAGATCTCAGCAACCATAATCACTATCATGGTTTCTCTATCACAGATTGATACTAGGGACGTTACTATATATATACAACAAACAACATGAAGATAAACAATATATAATAACATAAGTGTTTTTATTAATCATAATAAAGTTATTACATGAATTAAATAGACTGTAAATGACCCGACCCGGTCGGATCCGATCCAACCCGATTGGGTTTAGGACACCTTTCCAACAGGGATCTCCTGTCAACATCGGTCTACTGATGCATAGCCGTATTCATGAGCTTGCCACCACATCTGAGCGCGAGTAGTTGCCATATGGGCCGATGATTGACATGTTCGCTTTAGAGGACGAGGTCAAAGTTCTGGTTAGTGATGAGTGGGAAGACCCTGAGCCAATGATTAGTTCACAGTCAGTTTCAAAAGGGCAAAGACGGGTTGGACAGAGAGCAGAGAGGGAGCGTACTCCGGTCCACGGAGCACCTCGAACTCAGAGAGCCTTGCTAGAGGATCACTCGAGAGAAAGTTTGCATCGCAAGATGGATAGAATTATAGATTTTCTAGGAGTTCCTCCTGCCACCCCACCACCTAGGACTGCCCCACGTCATAGAGCATCCTCTTCTACCCCTGCTGCCTCCAGTTCTGCACCACCTCCCGGTTTTGAGCCTAGAGATAACTGGGAGGATTATTATGAGGAGGACTAGTTTTTCTTACTTTTTATTGTTGTTAATTTCCATTTTCTTTTATTTTTATTTTTCTTTTTATTTCCTATCTAGTTAATGTCACAGAATTTTATTAATATAATGATTTTTTCGGCTTAAATTGTTTGGAGTTAGTTATTTTCTCTTTTACTGCCGCAATTTTATTATACGATTTCTTGTCGCCACGATTCTTCTTGGTTTGTTTGAGTTACTTAGCGCTGATTCTTCAAGGATTACTTCCATGAGCCCGATGATATATAAGACAAGTTCCTTTTCGTTTTTCATTTTTCATCTTACACATTAGGGACAATGTTTCGTTTAAGTGTGGGGTACGGGACGTCACTTAGCTTCTTAGCACTATATTCCATGAATTGCGTGATTATCTTGATTCTCTTTGATGCACTGTTCACCACCTAGACTTTGATCCATTTTGACAGAATTTCAAAAAAATATGATATCTTTGATCTTTTTGAGTTAATTGACTTCATCTTTGTTTCACAAAGTACAAGTATGAGAAGTGCCACTTCTGAAGTAGTGGTGTATTAAGTGCATATTTTGTTAAGTGCCACCATTTTAAGCACATATAACTCACTTTCCTTGGTGTGTAGTCGATAGCATATTGCTTTGACTAGAGTTGACCCTGGTTTTATCCCGAATTATGTTTCACCAAAACGCTTATAAAGGCAAAGGAATTTCGGATTCGGTAGTTTATCAAGAGTAGACCGTGAGGATAGATAAATCAATGAGAGTTCACCCGCCCAGAAAGAGAAGTGCATTGAAATATATACATCTATATTCTCTTTGGCAAAACTTGGGTCGATGGAGTGTAAAACGCACGACTTATGCATAGACCGATAAAAGCGAGCCTAAGAGTAATATATACTCGGTTATCAATCCGCCTTGCCATCTAATTTGATTAATAAATAACATGTTCGAGACTGGCTAGTTTGACTACGGGTTGACATAATGTGAGATTGTCTGCATTACTAAGCGGTTGTGAAAGTTATTGCACACACACATTGGCTCATGACGTGAATAGTGTTTAATGCATTACTGATGGATATGAGTGGCATGATCTTGATCTTGACTTTGTGAGGCATAGTTGTT
Organism: Gentiana macrophylla; assembly: GCA_026214975.1. Classification (NCBI taxonomy): domain Eukaryota; kingdom Viridiplantae; phylum Streptophyta; class Magnoliopsida; order Gentianales; family Gentianaceae; genus Gentiana; species Gentiana macrophylla. The sequence goes on from JAOBSW010000861.1 coordinate 27,165, forward strand.
TTTAATTAACTTGGGTACTGATCAGGATGTTGTTTTCTTTTCGCTTTTTTGCTCGGGACGATCAAAAGCTAAGTAGGGGGTAGTTGATAACGCCCTAAATGGTACCATTAATTATACCCTTATTCATCCCGAATTCTGCTCAAGAGATGATAGATAGGCTCGTTATTATATGGAATATGTGTTAAATGCTATGTGTATGTTTCCAGGATCGTAATTCTGCATCTATGTTTTTTCCCGAAGATTTGGTATTGTTTTGCCTCGTTTTATGTGTTTTATAGGATGTACCAAATCTGGAGCATTGGAGAACGGATTTGGACCAAAAGGAGCATGTTGGGCCAAGTAAAATATGTCCAAGAATGAATCTAATGAAGAAACAGAGGAAAAGTCGGCCCGGTTTACCGAGGGCTAGGGCCGGTAAACCGAGGGCTTGTGGAACACGAAATTGATTATGCCGCCTATACTAGGTCGGTTAGGATTTCTGAGAGTCATAAGTCGGTCATTGTATCTATATAAGGCCGCATTAACAGATTGTTGTATAAGTTTTCATAAGTTTTAATAAGCACTCAATTATATTCAATATTTTATATACAATTTGATGAAATAAAGTTATTCCAAGCTTTTGAGGAGTTATTTCTGGTTTTCTCCCTTTCTCCACCATCTCTAGCTTGAGTAGATCGAGCTAGATCTCCACTGTTGAAGGTATAAAGCTTTGAACGTTCCTTTTTGTCTTCAATATGGTAGAGCTGTTCGTATTTATGTGTTTTAGTTAATCTGCATGTTTAACGACCCCATAATTTACTTAGATAAATCGTAATTGAGCAATGTAGATCCAGGAATAGAAAAAGCTGACCCCGGTAAACCGGCGGTCTATATAGGTTTACCGAGGGAATATTTAGAAAACCTAAAAATGGGATTCACTACAGCTACGTTGATCGACAGGTTTAATTAACAGTAGGTTAGATCTGTCCAATCTGCTTATTGTAATCGTAAAACTAGCATGAAATATGAATAATGAAGTGTTAGTTTGGACATAGTCTTGAATGGACCCACAGAACGTCTTTGTCGGTGTCGGCATATTTGTCTCAGGCGGGTTAGCGGTATAAGTTAGCGCTAAATATCGGCAATTCTAGTTCTTTATGTGTATGGGCTATTATGGACCAAGTAAGAAGGGTAGCTTGCGTATAGATTGTCTGCTACCATTGTCGGAGTAGATAGGGTTAGGAGTTGCACTCGTAGCTTTATGATTAAATCAAATGCTCGCTCGATTAATTTAAGGAAATTATGTGGGGAAGTAAATGTAACGATTAACTAATCCAAGTTAGTAGACTGGTGAGAAGAGAGTGAGAAATACCAAGTTTGTTTTGTGTTTATTGTTGGTCAATGACCACTTCTATGTCGCTTCTTACTTAGGTTAGAATCGTTTATGCTTGGAGTTGCATTGTCTCTATGGGATAGACCTTGACTCGCATTTACTATACTACGATATACCTAGTATTCTTGCTAGTAATATCGACGTTAGTGATTTACACGCGATCAAATGCTGGGATGTTCACCAGATGGACGTGTATAATGCCTTTTTGCACGGGGATTTGGAGGAGGAGATTTACATGCGCGTCCCTCCTGGTTTTGAAAAGAATGGGTTGAATTTGGTTTGCCGGATGCGCAAGTCACTATATCGTTTGAAACAGGCCCTGCGTTGCTGGTTTGCGAAGCTTGCCTCTTCGTTGTGTGAATATGGTTTTTGTCAGTCTACTCCGACTATTCTTTGTTTACATTGATCCGTGATCAAATTGAGCTTCATGTCCTCATTTATGTTGACGACATGATTATTGCCGGCAATGATAAGGTGGCTATGACGATTTTTAAAGACTATTTGGGTAAATGCTTTAAGATTAAGGATCTTGGGGTTCTCAAATACTTTCTTGGGGTAGAAGTGGCGAGGAACACATACGGAATTTTCTTAAATCAGCGCAAGTATGCCCTTGATATTATCCATGAAGCCAGGTTGCTTGGGAGCAAGCTCACTGATTTCCCAATTGAGCAGAATCACCAATTGGCACTTGCCACTGGCCCGTTGTTGAGTGATCCAGGGCCATATCGTCGGCTGATTGGCTGCCTTATCTATCTCGGGGTTACTCACCCTGATTTGGCTTATTCTTTACATGTGTTGTCTCAATTTATGCAGGCTCCCCGTGTTGACCATTGGGACGCTGCGTTACACATGGTTCGGTACTTGAAGAAACATCCTGGTCAAAGTATTCTCCTGCGCTCTGACAGTTCTTTTCTTCTTGAAGGTTGGTGTGATTCCGATTGGGCAAGTTGCCCCCTGACTCGTTGTTCTTTGAGCGGATGGTTTGTTTTCCTTGGTCTTTCCCCGTTCTCTTGGAAATCCAAGAAACAAACCACGATTTCTCGCTCTTCGGCCGAAGCGGAATATCGCTCTATGGCCTTGATTACCTGTGAGTTGAAGTGGTTAAAGAAGTTACTTCATGAGCTCGGTGTTCGCCACCCTCCTAGGATCTGTCTCTTTTGTGACAGTCAGTCAGCATTGTATATTGCTCAAAATCCGGTTTTCCACGAACGTACGAAACACATTGAGGCAGACTATCATTTTGTGCGTGATGCTATCACGGATGGGTCGATTCTTCCTTCGTATGTCCCTACGAAGCATGAGTTGGCCGATATTTTAAAGAAAGCGCTGGGGCGTCAGCAGTTCGAGTTTTTGTTACGCAAGTTGGGCGTCTGTGACCTTCACGCTCCCACTTGATGGGGGTATTACGCTAGATATGCTTCATGAAGATTTATGGAAATAATAATGGAGTTATGGAAACATTGACAAAGTTGTAATTAGAGGAGTAATGGTAGATCGGTGTCTGGATTGATGTAAGCCCTACTAGAAGGGTATAAATATTGTACTTGATGATTTGATAATGATATATGAATTACGGTTCTAATAAACTTAACAGGTAAGAATACCAGTAATTTTTTTTCCCACGAAAAAAATCTGGTGGATAAAAATGTCATATCCGCTGACTCTTGTTATATTTTGAGAAACGTCTGCTAAAAAATAATCCATAAAACATGTGGTGCCTGAAATAATCTTTTAGTTACATAACTGAATCAATTGTGTTGTCTAAAAGCACTTACAATAGATACCGTGAATCGTTCAAAAACTGTATTTTAGAAATAACATTGCAACATATACTCTATTTTTTTTAAAGTAAAATACAATTTTATTTATATCTACAACATTCATCCAGATTATGTATATGTTGAGACTGTAAATCTTAAATTTCATGAAAAAAATATACATAAGACCTCCCAAAAAATATACTCCCTCCGTAAATTAGTCATATTTTAAATGATCAGACAGCCTATTAAATGATGTCTTCTTAAATGTTTTGAGTTCCAAAATATCCAAATAAATTGGGACGGAGGGAGTACATAAAGTACCAACAAAGGTTGGTCGGAGTGGAAGAGACTCTGGTCGCTTAAACAAAAGATCTCAGATTGGAGCTATTGTGGATGCAGCAAACCTTGTTGGGAGAGGTCACGACCTTTAGTGTCCGACAGTCTTAGACAATTGTCTGAAAATACTTTGGGAAAGAAAAAAAATATATACATAAGTGTCTTTTTATCATAAAAATTAATACTTCCTCCGTTTTTATTTATATGTCGCATAGAGAAGAATCACACTAATTAAGAAATCAATTAATATGTTTAAAATATAGTATTGGAAAAGTATTTTTTTATTGGAGATGTAAATACTTCGTTGATAAATGAGGTTTTAGTATTGAAAATGTATTTTTTTATGAAAAATGTAAATATTTTATTAGTAAAAGAGGGGAAAAAATAATAAATTATGTATCGAAAATATAAAATGACAAATAAATAAATAAATTTTAAAATGTGACAAATAATTAAAAAACAGAAAAGTATTCAAGTGGCAAACATGTAACGAAGGGTAAGTGATAGAAGTTTCTGAAAATAATATATAATTAAGCATTAAAAGACAGAGGGGAAGGTAAAAGATAAGAAGAAGGCAGTTGGATGTTACACCTGTTTAATCATTAAGGATTGCCCATTTCTTCCATCTTCCAATTAATTAAAGTACTCTACTAAAAGTACTCTACTAAATAGATAATTGTTAGACGATAAATGATTTTAGATCACGTAACAATGGATACTTTTTTAGTAGAAAGGCAAAAAAATCTGTAAACGAATTTATTGAACATATAATGACAAAAAGGAATCTGTTGAACTTATAGGCGACACAAATTAGATAGATAGACTTAAATAAATCTTAATGAAAAAAAAAAATAAAGCCTTAATTTTTCTTATTTAAAGGAAGCTATAGCGTATACTTAAACGCACTAATTCATCATTGAATGTAGATGGAAACTAATTAAGTTGAACAGCTATAGCGTACACTTTAACGCACCAATTCATTGTTGAACATATAGATGAAAAACTTGTTGATATATGGAACACTTGTTGAAAAAAATGCGTTGCTGTGTGTTTTTTTTTTTTTTTTTATCCTGCTCACTGTTCAGGTTTTTTTTTTTTTTTTTTTTAATCGATGTATTGACCATCGCGATACAACGACCATCCCGATACATTGACCGCGCGATTCAATGACCACCGCGACGCATTGACCACTCCATGCATTGACCACATTGATGCAATGACCATCTTGATGCATTGACCACCGCAACGCCCGATGCGATGACCATCGCGATGTAGAGACACCGCAATGAAGTGACACGGCGATGAAGCGACACCGTGATGCAGAGACACCGCGATGAAGTGACAACGCGATGCAAAGACACCGCGATGAAGTGACACCGTGATGAAGTGACACCGCGATAAGTGACACCGATGCAGAGACACCGCGATGAAGTGACAACGCGATGAAGTGACACTGCGATGAAGTGACACTATGATGAAGTGACATCGCGATAAGTGACACCGATGCAGAGACACCGCGATGCACAGACACCGCGATGAAGTGACACAGCGATGCAGTGACCACCCCCAATGCAGAGACACCCCCGATGCAGAGACACCGCATTGCAGAGACACCACGATGAAGTGACACCGCAATACAGAGACATCGCGATGTTATAACATTTGACGATCACGAGACACCGCAATCAGAGACACCGTATTGCGAGAGACACCACGATGAAATGACACCGTAATGAAATGACACCGAATGCAGAGACACGCGATGAAGTGACAACGCGATGCAAAGACACCGCGATGAAGTGACACCGAGATAAGTGACACCATAATCGCAGAGACACCGCGATCTGAGACACCATGATGAAGTGACACCGTGATGCAATGACCACCCCGGCGCACGAGACACCCCGATTTATGCGGTGACATCTGCGGTGACATCAATGTATGCGAGTGACATCTGCGGTGACAACAATGTCACTTCATATTAGATAAACTTAAATATGAGAAGAGCTTTAAGAACACTGCAATTTCCACCTCATTTCTCCAACATTATCCATATACCAAAAAAATCCCATCTTTTTCATTTCTCAACACATTTCCCACAAGCCCATTTTACTAATTTCTTGTAATATCACATTCCAAAAAACACAAGCTAAGCAAAACACAAGCTAAGCATTCAACAATGGCAGCAATGAGCTCAAGTGTTTTCACATGCCACCCAAAGAAAATCAGGAGCTCAAGTGGTTGAAAAGGCATCACAAACCAAATCTTTGAAGGCTCCATCGAGCGATAAACGGAATCTCGAGAATAACTTGCACCAACACACCTGTACATTTGCCTTTTCAATCACATTCTGCAAAGCAAGAAATAACACAAGCTAAAACTATAATAGATGGCTTTTCTAAACACTTCAACTGAAAGACTAAACCACCGCATACTGTTCTTCACTTTGCTTGAAAGCCACGATTTTAATCTGCGTATATTAGCAAAGTAAAGTATCAGAAACAAATGAACCATAAAATCGATTTCTAAAAGAAGATATATATCTAAATTCAAGCCCAGTTATTCCAAGTTGATTCTACAATTAAAAAAGAATTCTTGATACTTACTGGAGCATTAAGAAAGATTAAGAGTGAAGGGTGAGATTGAACGCAAGATGGTCGATGATAAGTTTAATGGAGTGTACCAAAATTTGTTGCTGTTGCTACTGGAAACATGGTATTCACAGCTGATGAAGCTGAGGAAAGCTATGGCCGTGTTTCATTACTCTCAACAATTTCTCGACCACTCATGATTCTCATTATCGTAGCTCAAGCCGAATTCAACTTGGCGCTATACAAGAATTTTTTTTTTTTTTCCCCAATATTTGACAATCAGTAAAAGCAGCGATTTCAATGAGCAAAATCAGAGAATTCACATGCAGATTTACCGTGAATTGTGGTGGGCAAAAGTCGGGTCCGGATCATCATCACCCGGTCCGATTTCTAGATCTATCTCTTCTCCAAGCTTGCATACTACTATATGATGATGCCTTTGCTTAGCTTGATGAATTAGGTTCATGTCATCCATGGATGAAGAATTTACAACCACCTTGCTGCTACAAGCAAATTTCAGCATTTCGGTTTTGTTTTGTAGCCAGACGATGATTTCTTAGTCAAAAATTTAGCAGATACACGTAATGGATGCCGATGGCAGGATTCTGGATAGGAAAGCAATGGGTGAGGACTTTTTCTGGGCAATTAGAGGCGGGGTTAGGTCAACCTTTGCACTCCTGAGTTCATACAGATGTGATTTATTCCACGTTGACATAAATTGAGGGTAAATTAGATAAGCTGAATAAAATGTGTCCTTATAAGTCCAACAGATTCCTTTGTGTCCTTATGGGACTAATAAGTATAAAAAACTATACTTTTAAGTAATTAACCCATTATTTAATGATGACAAATTAGTTATACAGACTAAATAAAGTAAAATTTAATGTTGACTTCGCAACAAGAGAAGATGGTGCTGGCGTTGGTGGTCTATTTCGTAACAGCAATGGTAATTGTCTGCAAAATGACTTAAACTCTATATTTGGTGAAACTAATATGGGGTCAACTGAGAACAATGATCAGCTGAGCAAGAGTGTTCATGGCTGGTGAAGTCAGCTGAGATCCTTCGTGTCGTGATTCTTTGAAGTCTGTTGGGTTTATGAATGCTGCTGAGTTCTGCAATCTGAGTTGTATGGTTACAAGTCTGGGAAAGTCAACAATGTTGAGTTTCATCTGGTGGTGCAGCTGGAGATGTGATGTATAACATTTGTATGATAAAAATTACGATATATTATATATTTTATCGACTCTTTCTATATAAAATATAAGAAATTATAACGATAATCTTATGAAATATTGATAGTTATGAATACATCTAATTAATATAAAAATCTAGTAAAAGTAATAAAAAGTTATAAATTTTGTACCGGTTTAGTAACCGGAGTGTCGTGTCGATTTACGTGGGTATTTTTGGTATTTTATTGCGATTTTTAGGTAAACCAAAACCCGAGTGGCGACACTTTTTGAAGTCAAAACATATCTTTTGAAGGAAGTAAGGAAGTGTCACAAGTTTAAAAGTTCAAGTGGATCAACGGTTCGTGATACTATTATCGAGATATATATTCGACGAACGAATGGCCCATCAAAAAGGCATTTTCCGAAGAAGAGTCCTTCATGAAAGTTTTAGATATTTCAAATAGATTTCCAACGCTTCTTGAATCATGTTAATTGGAGATCTACAACTCAAGATATGATTTTATCAAGTTTCAGCTAAAAATTGGAAGAATTACACACGGATCAATCCGACATCACCTCGGATCGATCCGGATTATCAAATAATACGAAGTAATGATGATTAGCACATGGTTCTGCAGAAAATAAGCAAGTGATAATGTTTTTTATTCCAGGATCGATCCGACCTTGATCCCGGATCGATCCGGCCATGAAAAAAATCACTTTATAAATGGGGCATTTTATGCAATTTGTAAAGGGTACCAATATATATATATACTAGCTTATATATATATATATATATATATATATATATATATATATATATATATATATATCTCAAAATATTTTCTTAGTAATATGTATGTATATAGGCCTTATGCCATAAATAAATAGTAGTATCGTTGTAATGCTCGGGAAATTATCGGAAGATCAATGTTGTTGAAGTCGTTGTAATGTCCGGAAGAATACGACCTCTGAATCAGCAGTTGTAATCGGGTAATTTTCTAAAGTATTTATGTTTGTTATTTTTAATTTTATCTTTTTAATCGTTATAATGTTATTAGGCTAAATCTAATAACTAGCCAAGGATATGTAATCGTATTATTTCGATCTTTTCGGTAAATGAATGTTATGTAAGTAAAATTGACTAAAATTGAGTTAATTGAATCTTTTTCTATTTTGCAACGTATTGATAATATTCAGATTGAAGTAATTAATCAAGATGAATCGCAACATATAACCTAACGATGAACTGACCAGAGAAGTTCGGATATGAGATAAATGATAGAAAAACCGGAGGTAAAATTGGCCGTCTAAAGCGTGACAACGGAATCCTATTTCCTACCCGAGGCGATTTGTCTTGGGAAAGATGAATCTTATTAGAATTTGTGCTCAAGATCGTAATAATGTTAAAATCAACGAGTTTAATTGAAACTAACACCGGAAAGTTGAATCGATCCGCTGACAACCGGAGCCTTTTGAATAACATCGGCCGTCGACAAAGCGGAGCAACCTCTTTTATCCGGGGTAGATTTGTACTCGGTACTGTTGAGACTAAGCGAGATTAGCATGGGGCAGTTGTGGAGATTGAGCGATGACAAGTTAACATATGACAATTCCATACTTTCGTGTGAGGAGGAATTGTTAACCTCAGGAGTGCACCGTTTCATTTACTCAATTGGACCTAATAAAAGAAAGATAGAGCATATCCATTAAACCAAAAAGATTGAATAATTCAATTATATATATCTTGGCTAGTTCTATAATAATTATTAGTATTTAATATATTGGTATCTATATATATATATATATATATATATATATATATATATATTGTACTGGTTATGTATTACTATATATATTTATGTATTTATATATATTATAATAGTTTAGTTTTAATTTATGCAATTATTTTCTATTTATTAGTATAGTAGCGACTCGTATGATAAAACCTGCGATTTAGATCGAGATAATAATAGTTGTTTGGTGTTTAACCACACTTAAAAGAATTACCACGTTTCCCTGAGGATTCGACACCTGACTCACCATACTAGCACTATGATTTGACCTGGTACACTGCCGGTAAGGATTGTATAGCATTAGAAAACGTCCGTCAGCTTTCTGGCGCCGTTGCCGGGGACAACGTCGCTAATTTTTCTTTGTGTCTATGGTTACTACTTGTATCAGCTCAAAATTTTCGAGGATAAGTCAACACTTTTTCTTATCTCATTTCTATTTTATTTTTCGTTGGTATCTACTTTCTTTTAGTTACCAATTTTCTTCTTTTACAAAAAGTCGAGTATTTTCTATTTTAGTTAGTTGATGACCGAAGTGGTAAGGCCCCGTTCACTCCTTATAAGCTGACATAAATACTTACGAAAGGCGGTTAAAGTAGAGAGTAAGCGTGGTCATACTAGTCGAGGAAATCTCGACGAATCATCTTCAAACAAAAATACAAAAATGGCGAAATCGGTGATGAAACACACGAACAAGGGCTAGAACATCTTTGTAGGGCATGGACAACACCCTATTAACCTTAATAATAATCAAAATCCTAATAATAGGAATAATCGAATCGGAACCGGAATAATCGTAATAACCCACCAAACCCGAGACCTATCGTGATCGGACCATAGAAGGAACCGGACTAATAATCCCATTCTTTTACCAAATGAAGGAGCAAACAATTTCGAAATTAAATCTCATCTTTTTGGTTTAATTGACGCAAGAGCCCAATTTCTAGGAGAGGATGATGAAGATCCACATCATCATCTCTATCTTTTTGAAGAATTGTGCAATCTGACCAAAAGTCAAGGTGCTCATCGTGAATTAACAAGGATGTCTATGTTTCCTTTTTTTCTAAAAAAAGGACGAGCACGAGATTGGTTTATGTCTCTTCCACATCATTCACTGACTAGTTGGGAGGATATTCAAACCGAATTTTTGAAACAATATTTCACTCCTGGACGAAATTTGAAATTAAAAGTCGAGGTTGCTAACTTTAGACAAGGATCGAAGAAACGCGGCAGGAATGCAGGAGAGATTCAAAAAACTGTTAAGAGCTTGTCCCGACCATGGTTATTCCTTAGATATGCAAATCCAACTTTTCTGTCGTAAATTACGAAAAGACTCACGTGCGTATGTAGATCATGCATGTGGTGGTTCTTTAATGATGAGTGAAGCACAAACAGTTTACGATGCTATAGAAAAGATTTCCAAGAATAACAGAATGTGGGAAACCGGTTCTAGCACCAGAAAAGTAGCTTTTGCAGGAGAATGTACATCTAATACAGAAGTTCTAGCACATTTGGAGAATTTGAGTAGGAAATTTGATGGCCTACAATCTAACAAAAACCTAAGTTCGGAAAATAGTACACCCACTGAATATTCAAATCAGGATAATATGTCAATAGGGATTGAAGAACCAAAAGGATATTCGAGAGAGGAGGTAAGTTTTCTTCAGCAGCATAGGAATTTGAACAATGCATATTCAAACTCGTTTAATGCTATTAGAAGAGACCACCCAACATTTCGATGGTCTGAAAACCCTAGTAAGCAAGGACAACCGCCATATCCAGTTCCATATAGGAATTCGTCTAATAATCAAGTTTATCAGGGAGATACCTCTAATCAGAATCTGCAACCATTACCTAGATCCTATCCTCAACACACCACTCAAAGTATACCAGTAACTCAAAGTTCAACTCAGCCTGCAGAAGGGGTTGAAAAATGGGAGAAACTAATGGAAAATATGATGGGTGTGGTGTCTACTCAAGCTAAAAATATGGAAACAATGATGACTTTATAGAAGTACAGGTCACTAAAGATATGAGTACAATAAAAACATCTATGAGTGGCCATGATACCGAATGAGAGCGATAGAAGCCTCATTAAGAAATATGGAAGATCATTTGAGTAGGGAAGGTGAGCGTAAGAACAAGAGACCACCGGAGGATTACCAAGCAACTTTGAAAGAAATCCGAGAGAGGTAAATCTTGTAGTTGAAGTAGAAAACTCTGTGGTAGTAATGGAGTAGAAAGTTTCGGAAATAATGAAGTAGAAGATGATTTAGATGGTAAGAATGATGAAACTAAACATGAATTCACTAATGAGGAAGAAGAAATTATAGAAAATTTCTTGAAAGGAAATAGAAGTATGGAACACGAAAATAAAGGTGAAAAATGGGTAAAAATCCCGAGAATTCGAAAGATCCCATGGATGAAGATTTGAGAAATTTATTCAAGGAACATGTTAGAGTAAATGATCTGAAAACAAGGATGATAAGCAGGAAGAATTGAAAAATTACGAAGAAGAGATCGATTCGGGGAGCATTTTAAAGAAAAAGATTATGAGACATGGCAAACAAGTAACACTTCAAGATTTAAGGAGAAAGAAAAGAGAAAATGACTTGGGATCAAGGGTAATAGATTTAGAATCTTTACCTTACCCACCTAAAGATCAAATTAAGAAAATAAAAGCGATAAGAAGTATGCTCGTTTCCTTGATACTTTTCGTCATCTTCATGTTAATATCCACATTATCGAAGCTACAATTAACATGCCTACCTATGGAAAGTTTCGAAAGATATTCTCTCAAACAAGAAAAATTTAGAAGAATATGAGAATATTTGCCTCAATGAAGAATGTTCTGCAATTTTACGGACATAAATTACCACCTAAAATGAAAAGATCAGGTAGTTTTACAATTCCTTGTGAAATTGGAGGATTTTTGTTTAAAAGGTACTATGTGATCTTGGGGCAAGTATTAATCTCATGTCTTATGAGGATTATAAGAAACTAGGCATAGGAAAGCTTACGAATACTGAAATGACTCTTCAAATGGCGAGATAGATCGATTAAATACCCTAAAGGAATTATCGAGGATGTATTGGTTAAGATAGATAGATTCTACTTCCAGTAGATTTTGTAGTCATGGAAATGGAAGAAGGATATTCGGCGCCACTTATTCTTGGTCGACCATTCCTAGCTACGGGAAGAAGCGTTAATCGATGTCCAAAAGGAGAATTAATCACGAGAGTTAACGAAGATACTGATTTGCTTTCAATATATTCAAAGCTATGGAACATCCATCTGAGATCACCAAAATCATGTTCTTTTATAGAGGATATTCATGATGTCTATGGTATTCAATCACCGACTTATGAAGGCAGATTAGAAGAATGCCTAGCATTGTGTCTATCTATAAGGAGAATAAGAAGGACACAGAAATGAAAGAGATAATCCTTTATCGAAAAAAGGAAGTTTTAGTCCTAAACCACCATGGCATCGAGATATCGGAATTAGAACTAGAAGGACCGGTTCTAAAACCTTGATAGAAGATCCACCCGATGTAATCTAGAGTTGAAACCACTTCCTTTAAATCTTAAGTATGCTTTTCTTGAAACTAATAATATATTGCGGTTATTATTTCGTCAACCTTAAGCGAGCTACAAGAAGACCAATTACTTAGAATGTTGAAAAAGCATAAGAAAGCTTTTGGTTGGATGATGGCGATATTCAAGGAATTAGCCACGAGATTTGCGTTCATAAAATTATTCTAAAGGAAGGCGCTAAACCTTGTATTCAGCCACAACGCCGCTTCAATCGAATTTGCAGCTAATTGTTAAGAAAGAGGTTATTAAACTACTAGAAATGGGGATAATCTTTCATATATCGATAGTGAGTGGGTAAGTCCAACTCAAGTGGTACCAAAGAAAGGAGGTTTCAAAGATAAGGAAAATGATAAAAGCGAATGGATTCCGACAAGAGAAATTATCGGATATCGAATGTGCATTGATTTTGAAAACTTAACGATCATACTAAGAAAGATCATCATCCACTTCCATTCATAGTGCAAATGTTGGAGCGCTTAAGTGGACATAAGTATTCTTGTTTCTTAGATGGTTATTAGGATATTTACAAATATTCATTGCGGCGGAGATAGAGAAAAGACCACTTTCACTTGTCCTTATGGAACCTTTCGCTTATAAAAGAATGCCGTTTGGTTTATGTAATGCACCAGCTACATTTTGAGAGATGTATGATGGCTATATTTTACGACATGGTCGAGAAGTTTTAGAAATTTTTATGGGCGACTTTAGTGCTTACGGAGATTCCTTCAATGAATGTTTATCGCATTTAGAAAAGAGTGTTACAATATTTGTGAAGATACCAATTTAGTTTTAAAGCTGGAAAAATGTCACTTAATGGTATCGGAAGGATTGTTTTAGGACATAGAATCTCTGAAGTAGGTATCGAAGTTGATAAAGCTAAAGTCGAGGTAATCGAAAAGTTACCTCCACGAGTTAATTTAAGAACCTAAGAGGATTTCTTGGACATGCGAGGTTTTATAGAAGATTCATTGCAGATTTCTCGAAAATAGCAAAGCCTCTAAGTCATTTGCTTGAAAAGGAAGTACCTTTTAACTTTGATAGTAGATGTATGGAAGCCTTTCAGACCCTAAAAGCGAGATTGACTACTGCACCAGTGCTAATAGCACCAGATTGGAGTTGCCGTTTGAAATTATGTGTGATCTGAGTGATTTAGTTTGTAGGAGCTGTTTTAGGTCAAAGATATAACAAAGTACTCAAAGCAATCTACTATGCATCTCACACATTAAACGCAGCTCAACTTAATTACGCAACTACAGAAAAAGAACTGTTGGCTGTAATTTTTGCCTTAGATAAGTTTAGATCGTATATCATTGGATCTAAGGTTATTATCTATATAGACCATTCGGCGTTGAAGTACTTACTGAGTAAAAAAGATGCTAAACCACGTCTTCTTAGATGGATTCTCTTACTACAAGAATTTGATATAGAAATTAAGGATAGAAAGGAAGTGAAAATGTAGTGTGAGATCATCTAAGTAGAATGGAAAATGAAGAAAAGGAATTGAAATACAAGATTCATTTCTGATGAACAAGCTATTTAGAATCGATACTCCTTCAACCATGCAATTATTAAAGAATAGAATTCCTTCTAAGGAAATGTCACCTTGGTTTGGAGATATCGTTAATTACTTTACCTGTGATTATATTCCGTCTCATTGGACTTGGCAACAGAAAAAGAAATTCTTTTATGACTTAAAATTTTATTACTGGGAAGAACCATACCTTTTCCGTAAATGTTCGGATGGGATAATCAGAAAGTGTGTGCCTAATAATGAGATTTTAAGTGTTTTATCGTTTTGCCATGATCGTGAGGCAGGAGGAAACCATGGAGGATGGAAAACTGCTTTTAAAGTTTTACAATGTGGTTTTTATTGGCCTACACTATATAGAGATGCATATAAATATGCAAAATCTTGTGAATCATGCAAAAAAATGGGGAAATATATCAAAAAAACATGAAATGCCTCTTCAACCGATTTTAGAGTGTGAATTATTTGATGTTTGGGGTATAGATTTCATGGGACCTTTCCCTGTATCTTTTGGAAAAAGATTTATTCTGGTGATGGTAGATTATGTTTCAAAATGGGTAGAAGCTGAAGCTCTTCCAACTAATGATACCAAAGTTGTCATAAGGTTCCTTAAAAAGAATATATTTACTAGGTATGGTATTCTGAGGGCTATCATTAGTGATAGAGGGTCACACTTTTGTAATAGACCATTTACCAAGATAATCGAAAAATATGGTGTAACACATAAGTTAGGCACACCCTATCATCCATGAGACGGTGGTAGGGTAGAGGTGTCTAATAGAGAAATTAAAAGAATTGTAGAAAAAGCAGTGGACTCAAATCGTAAAAGCAGGCGAGAGAAACTAGATGATGCATTATGGGCATACAAAAGCGACCTTTAAGACACCAATTAGTTGTTCCCCTACAAACTAGTTTTGGTAAATCTTGTCATCTCAGGTTGAATTAGAACACCGGGCCTTTTGGGCTTTTTGAATTTCGATCCTAAAATTTGTCGGTGATCACAGATTACTTGATTAACGAGAACTAGAAGAATTTCATCTTGATGCTTATAAGCGCTTTCGAATCTACAAAGGCATACGAAATCTTTTCACGATAAGAGAATTTATAGTCGTGAGTTCCATGTAGGTGATCGAGTGTTATTGTACAATTCACGTTTAAAGTTATTTCGAGGTAAGCTTAAATCAAGATGGGCGAGTCCATTTAGAGTAACAAGGGTTTACAAATCTGGAGGTGTTGAACTAAGCTGGTGGAAGTACAACTTTTATAGCCAATGGCCCCACAGGTAAAATTTGTTTGTGGAAGGAGAAGGGACCTCTCTGAGGAAAGGAGTAATGTTTCTAACAGATCCGCCGCAAAATTGAAAAGCAGGAAAACTAAGTTCAGCTGAATCCCAGGTACTATCTTTCTTGTTTACTTTACCTTTCTGTGTTTTTATACGTTTAAACTAGTTTCGTCTTTTACCGGACAGACGTAAAAGAACTGGATGCCTTTTTTAGATAGAATAGGAGTTTTTATTTTGCTTTTGAAGTTAGGCCTTGATAAGGATGTCGTGTTTACAATAGAAGCCTCATTTTTTGAGAAAAACAAGCAATTATTGAGAGAGATCAGATTGAAAGAAGTTTGTAATGGAAAATCGAGAAGTTCGATAAAGAGAAGGGCAAAGTTTTTAATGCGATCACGAATCTGTGGAAAAAGTGAGCATAATGGGAAATGTGGAGAAAGCACAACCAAATCTCGGGATGAGTGTTTGAATGTTGTCAAGAAGGAGCGATTAGGTGGTTATCCGAAAATCGATGGAGATCAAAGAGAAAATTCAAACGCATCATTTCTTAGGGTTAGGTTGATAGAGCGATATATCGAAGCTACGGAAGATTTAGAAATAGAGAATTAGGACCCCATAAGTCTCTAATATTTTACTTTTTATTTCAAAGGCTTTTATAAAAAATTTGCATAACCTTTGAAAATTTTATAAATTGGATCTTTATAAAATTTATGAAAGTTTTATTAAAAGTTTTATAAAAAAAGTTTTATAAAAGTTTTATTTCAAATTTTTAAATAAATAAATAAATAAATATATATATATATATATATATATATATATATATATATATATATATATATATATATATTGGTCGGATCGATCCGACATGACCCGGATCGATCCGGGACACGAAAAACCTAAAAAAGAGCGGGTTCTTTCTTCTTCTTCCTCTTCCAATTTTTTTTTTTCATCACTTTGCCCCCACCCTCTCCCCACTCGAATTTTTTTTTTTCATCACATAAACACACTATCACATTACCCCACTCTTTATTTTATTCTCCTTTTCCCCTCTTCTCTTCAATCTCTCACTTAAATTTGAAAAAATTCAAGAAAAAGGGTCAACTTTCATTCAGCGACTTTTCATCTTTTCCGGCCGAATTTTCAATCTTTATAGTCTATCAAGGTAACAATGTAGTATTTAATCTTATCAATTTCGTTTTTTTGTAATTTTAGTAATTTATTTTCAAGCTATCTTGTTATTCACTTGTGTTGTTTTGGTTTTGTTTGTTTTGTTTTTGAATTGTTGGGTCGCTATCGTAGAATGGCGAATCTCTACAGAAAGCAATGACTAAGAAGCGAAAACAAGATATCCCAATCTCGAGTGCAGTTATAGAAACAAGGCCTTTAACACCGGAAGAACATGCCGTTAGTTTTGAGCAAAGCTGCGTCACAAGCGACTAGAAATGCATACAAGAATATTTTTGGAAAGTGTATATTTGAGATAGAAAGGGGTATAGATTTTACGGTTTTAGGGGATGAAGTTAGAGCAATATTTGAGAAAAGACAATGGTTGGAGATAGCAGCATTGAGAGAAGGGGAGGTTAACATGACTATAGTTTCTGAATTTTATTCTCTGCTAAGGACGCATAATTCGACAGAGAAAGGAGAGTTGACCTTTGTTACCCTTAGAACTAGACAAGTACCGTTTAATCCTAGCATCATCAATGCTATTTATGGTATAGAAGATGTCACGATGAGGAGGATTATTACGGTATGGAACCTTAATGATGAAATTTGCTTTTGAACAGAGAGCCTTATTAGCCCAAAACGAGCTTGATCCTACGGCTAAATGGCATGAAAATAGGTTTGGTTACGGGAACTGTATTAGGGATATTAGAGCACTTAAGAGTTTTATTGGCTACACTCTTTACCCCACTCGTCATTTGACATCTTTCGGTAAAGCGGATGTTTGTATTGCTTGGGCAATGGTAAATGATGTTCCCATAAATGTGGGAAAAATAATGTACAAGAGGGCTTTGAAATTTTCTGCGAAAGCTAGGCCGGGAAGTCATATGCCTTTCCCGTGTTTTATTTCTGCCTTATGTAAAAGACTCGGTGTTCCGACCTTGCCGAATGATAAGTTAATCTTGGCTAATGAAGCCTTAATTGGCCCTAATTTGAAGCGTCTTCCGGATGGAAAAATTGATTATAACAACCCGAACCGCCGCCGACCTCAAAATATTCCACCGGTTTCCCAACCCACCACTGTTCCTCCATCATCTAGTCATACACAATCTCATCTTCCAAATACCATCACGTATGACATGTTTCAATCCCTTTCCTATGATGTTTATCGTGCCAATGCCAATATGGCTGTCTATGCGGAAAGGAATAGGCAATGTTCTGAAGATTTGAGACAAGGGATGCGCGGTATATATCAGATGAATATACTTCAGAACCCTGCCTACGCCGAAATGAACATTCCGCAATGCCAATCTGAGCCGTATACCATGCCCGATTTAATTCCACCGATGCCACCCCAATCCAGCTTCCAACCAATGTCACATGCCTTTGGAAGTCAAACTAGATGTGTAGGTCAATTTTATGCAGGTATGGCGGCTCGATTCGTCAAGTTGGGAGGTTTTGCGGCATTTGCCAATATCACGGTGGGATGAGTTCGATTGGTTTAGATAGCACGCAGTTAGGATAGCGACGCCATTTCAAGATACATTGTTCGAGTCGACCAACGATCCTGCTACTTCCCAACCCATGCCGGGATCGAGTTTCAATGTGGAGATTGATGATACCGACGAATGATTTAAAATTTTATGATAATTTGTCACTTAAACAATTTACTTTAGTCTTTTGTGTTTGTTTCGACAGTTAAGCGTTTTTTTCATTGTAGTTTTGGTTAAGATAAATTTATAAGTATTTTACGCTATTTTGTATTTCATAACGTTTTATGTCGTGTTATAAATATTTTAAACTACAAAAAATATCATAAGTTTGAAAGTTAGAAAAATCGGGCATTTGAAAGACAAATTTCGTCTCTGTATTGCTCTGATGCACGCCCGGATCGATCCGATCGAACCCTGATCGATCCGGCCTGTCATTGCCGACCTGACATAGCTATATACCTAATTGTCCGGATCGATCCGGTCCATTCTCGGATCGATCCGGTGCTACTTTAATGTCAAAGTCTGATTTTTTTCTACTTTTGCACTGGTATTTACGTTTCTATAAAGGAAATAGCAAGTCGACTTATCTTTGCTCATTCCTTTCGTTTCTACCTAAACTTCTTTTATAAAATGTCTAACCACTCATCTCCTCGGTTAATAGCTATGAACCACATCGCTTTGACGGTGTGGTTCCGAGAAGTCAAGCCTCTTGTTTTCATAACGATCTTCCGATACATCTAAATTTTGTTCAATCTCCTATTACGATGGAGAAAGGTTTAAACACTGAAAAAGTTGATGAGTGAGGTAGAAATCGATCTGAGGATTTGGTTGGAAGAAATTTGTTAAACATCCAAGGGTAGAATAAATATTTACGTAGTTCGGGATTTTTATTCATCTCTATCACGAAGACAACTGCGATAGCGACAACTCAACTTCATTCTTGTCCGAGGCATTGTTATTCCCTTTTAGTCCGCCGTTATTAATCAAGTTTATGAAATTCCGCCTTGTGGTTTCTTCCCGATACACATTTTGAGTTTCAATGGGAACTAGAAAATCCTTCTAATATTGTCAATAGAAACATGAAGCATTCCAATATTTGTTTCCTCTTTTTGATCATAATTATGATTTTTCCACTCTTGCGTTATCCCCTCAAATCGAGGCGTGGAAACATTTTATTAATTCACGAGTCTATCCCACAAATGATTTCTCGGGAATTAATGATTATGACTATACGATGTATGCAATCCTTTATTGGAGCATATATTGGTAGGGGATAATGATTCACAAGAGGCGGCGGTCGATTTCGCGATGGCAGCGACATAGTAGAGGGAAGCCCATGCCATTTGCTTGGCTTATATCTCGACTTTGTGTTCATTTACATGGAGTACCTGAGTTTGATCAAGACGAGATTTTTCCATCTCGTAGTTCTCAAGTTGGACTACTTCCGGTTGATACTCCCGGATGTTCGTCAACCGTTTGATATATTCACCTGAATGAAAGTTGTTTTTGGGTCAGTCTGGTAGTGACAGTTGGAGAGTTGTTAGTTAAGAAGTTAGTATGTTTAAGTTAATAGTTCTTTAAGTTAGTAGATTAATAATCTGTTTAATTATGTTTCTCTTTGAGTTTAATAATTTTAATAATCTTGTTTAATATATATGTTTTTTTTATGTTGGTTCTATTAGCAGAAACATAATAATACACGCAAGTAATATCGCTAAAATAATAACATTCATCTAAAATTTTAAATTTATTTTGAACCTACTTTTATTACTCCTTTGAACATCGAGGCGATGCCCTTACGTAAGTGGGGAGTAGAGTTAGGTTAGTAAATAAAAATTAAAATTTTAAGTATAAATTTATACTTAATTGCTTAATACTTAGTTTAATTTTTTTGGAATAAATTTAAGTAGATAATATATAATTAATATGAATAAAAATAATATAAATTGGTAAGAATAGATTTTAATTTAGTAAAGTAAATTAGATATATTATAATTATATTATATATATCGATTTTAGATTTTCATAAGATTTTAAGTATATGTAACTATACATAAATATTATCAAGTAATTTTCTTATGAAATTTAGCAAATATACTTATATTTATAATGAAATGTTAGAATAATTTTCTTTTCAAAACGAAATATGAATATGGAATCGGACTAGGGATGACGATTTTTTGCATAACTTTGATCAGCTATAGCCAAATAGCCTACCTGAATAAAATTTCCAATTTTTGTCCCCACCTCAGCCAAATAGAGTGGCCAGACCTCACTCGAAATAGCCAATTATGATTAAACCAATTATGACCGACCCTTAGCCTATTTTGGTCTACATTTCCTAAAAATCCCACGAGTTTGTACGTACTTATGATAGGAAATAATGACATAAAATCTAAGTATCGATGCAAAAGAATGGTATATGCTGAGAATGGAAAAGTTGGATAGGTATTAATATATTCGACCTCACCTCATGACACTTGCAAGATAGTCGATTTTGGTAATGAGTTCGGGTATGTTAGTATTTTCTAAAAATAAAAAAAAAATAATTAAAAAAAAGTGAAAAAAAAATCAGAATGTTATTAATCGAGATATTTTTGATCAAAAATATGAAGGTGTAACTACGTACGACTTGCTTCTTTCTCTTTTGATTTTCCTTTTCTATCCTTTCGATTAACCAACACCCTGAGCCTAAAACGTTATAAGCCGTTTTGCCAACTACTTGACTTAGTCCTTGATTCCAAATATTTCATATAAGTTAAGATAGGAGAATAATTCTAGAATTTTAATTATATTTATTAAGTAAATTATGTGGAATTTCATTTTAATGATTTTTGATAAATAATTTATCTAAGTTATATACACTTTTTATCTTGTTAATTTCTAAGAAAGATATAATTAATATGTTTATAATATTGAAATGACATTTCTTGACTTGAGATTTAATCTACCAAGTATATCATTTTATCGTAATTTTTATATATTACCGCTTATTTTTATCGAGGACGATCAAAGAGCTAAGTGGGGAGTAGTTGATGTATAACATTTGTATGATAAAAATTACGATATATTATATATTTTATCGACCCTTTCTATATAAAATATAAGAAATTATAACGATAATCTTATGAAATATTGATAGTTATGAATACATCTAATTAATATAAAAATCTAGTAAAAGTAATAAAAAGTTATAAATTTTGTACCGGTTTAGTAACCGGAGTGTAAATGTCGATTCGTGGGTATTTTTGGTATTTTATTGCAGATTTTTAGGTAAACCAAGAGACCCAGTGATGACACTTTTTGAAGTCAAAACATATCTTTTGAAGGAAGTAAGGAAGTGTCACAAGTTTAAAAGTTCAAGTGGATCAACGGTTCGTGATACTATTATCGAGATATATATTCGACGAATGAATGGCCCATCAAAAAGGCATTTTCCGAAGAAGAGTCCTTCATGAAAGTTTTAGATCTTTCAAAGATCTTTCCAACGCTTCTTGAATCATGTTAATTAGAGATCTACAACTCAAGATATGATTTTATCAAGTTTCAGCTAAAAATTGGAAGAATTACACACGGATCAATCCCACATCACCTCGGATCGATCCGGATTATCAAATAATGCGAAGTAATGATGATTAGCACATGGTTCTGCAGAAAATAAGCAAGTGATAATGTTTTTTATTCCCGGATCGATCCGACCTTGATCCCGGATCGATCCGGCCATGAAAAATCTGCCTATAAATGGGGCATTTTATGCAGACTGTAAGGGGGTACCAATATATATATATACTAGCTTATATATATCTCTCAAAATCTTTTCTTAGTAGTATGTATGTATATAGGCCTTATGCCATAAATAAATAGTAGTATCGTTGTAATGCTCGGGAAATTATCGGAAGATCAATGTTGTTGAAGTCGTTGTAATGTCCGGAAGAATACGACCTCTGAATCAGCAGTTGTAATCGGGTAATTTTCTAAAGTATTTATGTTTGTTATTTTTAATTTTATCTTTTTAATCGTTATAATGTTATTCGGCTAAATCTAATAACTAGCCAAGGATATTTAATCGTATTATTTCGATCTTTTCGGTAAATGAATGTTATCTAAGTAAAATTGACTAAAATTGAGTTAATTGAATCTTTTTCTATTTTGCAACGTATTGATAATATTCAGATTGAAGTAATTAATCAAGATGAATCGCAACATATAACCTAACGATGAACCGACCGAGAGAAGTTAGGATATGAGATAAATGATAGAAAAACCGGAGGGTAAAATTGGCGTCTGGCGGGACAAGCGGAATCTATTTCCTACCGAGGCGATTTGTCTTGGGAAAGATGAATCTTATTAGAATTTGTGCTCAAGATCGTAATAATGTTAAAATCAACGAGTTTAATTGAAACTAACACCGGAAAGTTGAATCGATCCGCGCGACAACCGGAGCCTTTTGAATAACATCGGCCGTCGACAAGCGGAGCAACCTCTTTTATCCGGGGTAGATTTGTACTCTGGTACTGTTGAGACTAAGCGAGATTAGCATGGGGCAGTTGTGGAGATTGAACTGATGACAAGTTAACATATGACAATTTCATACGCTCGTGTGAGGAGGAATTGTTAACCTCAGGAGTGCACCGTTTCATTTACTCAATTGGACCTAATAAAAGAAAGATAGAGCATATCCATTAAACCAAAAAGATTGAATAATTCAATTATATATATCTTGGCTAGTTCTATAATAATTATTAGTATTTAATATATTGGTATCTATATATTTATATATATATATATATTGTACTGGTTATGTATTACTATATATATTTATGTATTTATATATATTATAATAGTTTAGTTTTAATTTATGCAATTATTTTCTGTTTATTAGTATAGTAGCGACTCGTATGATAAAACCTGCGATTTAGATCGAGATAATAATAGTTGTTTGGTGTTTAACCACACTTAAAAGAATTACCACGTTTCCCTGAGGATTCGACACCTGACTCACCATACTAGCACTATGATTTGACCCGGTACACTGCCGGTAAGGATTGTATAGCACTAGAAAACGTCCGTCAAGCTGCGGTCCAAATCTAGGGCATTTATGAGAATTCCGACAGTATCATAATGACGCCTAGGGTTAGGATTCCAAGGCTATAAATAATCAATGGTTGTCATCAATGTAGTGTGTGAAAAACTCATGCATTTACGTGCATAGTAAAAGTTCTCATTTTCTGTCCGTGAAGTTGTCGGCACAATGCCGAAAACCACGATAAATCACTATATTCTTCTTGTTTCCGTTACTTTTGTCTTTGCCATTAATCTTTTACGTTCGATTGCCTCTGTGTTTGTTCTTTCTTATGCTACAAGTTCCTCATTTGTTTTAACAAACTGGTATCAGAGAGAGGTTCAAAGGAAGTTGCTGGTTGAACGGTATTGATCTTCACCAAGACCGGCGACCGGTGCTAGGATTTTATGATCAAAATATATGTTCTTTAGCAAGAAGGATGTCAGCAATGAACGTTAAGATAGACAAATTTACAAGGAGGAACAATTTCAGTTTGAGAAAATCAAGATGCGGGCTTTGTTAAAACAGCAAGGATTGTTGACTCTTTTATCTGATAAAGGGGATGCTAGTGCCACAGATTATGCCATCCAAGAGGAGAAAGCACATTCAACCATCATGTTGTGCTTATCTGATGATGTTATTGTTGGATATACAGAAACCCGAATCCGGATCCGATCTATAATTGGATCGTCAGATCTGATTCACAGCACCGAAGCCACCGATCGAGACACTCGATCATGCACAGCGAAAGCTACGAATAAATTCGCATGTGATTATACCACGATATGATCTACATAAATAATTAATCTAACTATGAGAAGGTTGAAGATTTACCTTATTTAAGAGGAATAATAAATCGATAGAAAAAGAAGCCACAATCTTCCAGATTGTATCTCCTAGCGACGACTGGTGGACGTCGATCTTCGCCTCAGAACCTCCTCGAATATGCCCAAGAAAAACCCTATGTTTTTCTTCTTTTAATGACTAAGGCAATAAACTAATTTTAATGACCAAATTTTGCGTGTAAATTGTGTTAGGAGGAACTCTCTCTATATAGGAAATAACTAGTCAAGAGAGTTATCATTTTCACACTACAATTACCTATTCCCACAAGAAAAAGATATTTCCCAAAAGATAAGAGATAATTACCAAAAAATCAATCTCTTATTTTTCCATTAATTATCCAACAAATAGATAATTAAATAATTACACATGTGACATAATCTAGAAAAAAATCTTTTCCTAATTTATCATCAAGTGTGGCCCCATATTCATCATTATTTTAATAGAAAATGTCTTTTCTATTTTACATATTATTTACCAAATAAATTGCATATTCATTAAATAGACCAACTATTTATTTTATTCTCGAGGTTCCATAAAACGAGAAAACACTCACGTGTTAGGAGCCAACCCGGGGACCATGGACCTACAACCAGTAGCTACAATAAAATGAATAAAATATTCATCGTACAGAATATTTCTACTCAACTTATTAATTCCGGAATTACGTCACATAAATCCGAAACTGAACTCTATCGATTATAGATATAACTTATTCTCAAAACGTCAAGTCGATAAGTGTCCATTGATATAATCATTACATACAGACTAACCCTCCATAGACTATCCGTAATGAAGCGGGATTATTTCCGTAAACCTTCTTCAATACATCTTATCCTTATTTACCATTAACCAACTAGTGATCAATTAGTTTATAACAAATACGAACTCCGCGGATCGATCAATTTCTAGGATTAACAAATAAGGGGATTGTCTTTCTACTTCCCGCAGGAAAGAATGGATTCCATATCTGTGAGACACACACTTCTCACTCATTCCAGAATAATGCCAACATGAAAGTGATTCGGACCGCGACTTTTAGCAATCCTTAACGAACACATCAAACCCTATCCTGAAACAAGTAGGAGTCTGTAATCACTTCAGGATTAAGGATAATCCATTTATGATCATCTTGTGATTTAATAAGATTTCTCAATCACGGAATTATATGAGAAACGCAGATTAAATCGGTCCAGTCCTATATGACTACATCATATATAAATGCCCCACTTAGATAACCAATATCGACGGTCCGGATAAGACGGTCACACCATAAAGTGTTCTGGGTGCATTAATGGTGGTTTAATCAATAGACCCCATACTTTGATTAAGTTTACCACGGACTAACATTTCAAGTGTATCACCATAAACTTAATCCTCATGTGTGACACACACTAAGTTATATGGCTACATATGATACGACTTGGGGTTTTCGGTAGTGTATTACTTATAAGCACGAAGTAAATAATAATATGAGAATAAATCTGTCATTTATTAATTCTAAAAACAATTACATAAATTGTCTTTCGGGCGCCACTTCCAACAATCTCCCACTTGCCCGTATAGACAAGCAACAATTGTCTTTCGGGCACACTATATCTTCTAATCTCCCACTTGCCCGTAAAGACAAGGAATGATTGTTTTTAGAGCACCACACCCTTATTCTATCTATCCACAACCCTCTCCCACTTGCTCTAAAGCAGATGAGACATATCTCCCTAATTTTATACCCACCAAGCGCTTATCAGTGACATTAGATGCCACACGACTTGTTAAACTGATCAGCTAGGTTGTCGGCTCGAGGCGATCTTTTAGGACCGAAACCTCACCTCTCTGCACGGTCTGTCTAATCAGGTGGTACTCTCTCAATATGCTTTTGACCTCTTGTGACTGCGAAGATCCTTTGCTTGAGCTACCTTTAAACTATTTTCACAGTAAAATGATATCGGCTCATCAAAACCTGGAATTACTTCGGATCGGCCAAGGACCCTTAAGCCATATCGCTCTCTGCATCTCCGAAATTCGCTATGTATTCGACCTACAAAGTCAAATTGGCAACGTAGGATTGCTCCAGAATATAGCTCTATCACTATGAGAAAACACTGAGCCTGAGATCGATTCACGATCATCCTTAATCCGACTAATAATCAGAATCAGTGTAGTCAACAACACTCAGGTTTGCACCCGAATACACAAGCATATGATTCCTCATTCTCTAAAGATACTTGAGGATGTACTATACTGCTATCCATTGCTCTAATCCAAGACTCGACTTTAATTGACTTTTAATAATCTGACATTCTCTATCTAAAAGAGAATCTATTCTATTTTCTCTATATCTGAAGATTGAGAGAATTATTCCGTGAGGGGTCGGGAAACCTCTCATTGAATCTAGCATTCAAAAATGCATAATCATCTTAACAATAAGATGAATGGGACACTGCCACTACTTGCTCTCATGAATTCGACTGAATCAAATTCTAAGAATATAGTCCACTTCTCTGATTCAGAGAAGCTTTGGCTCGTCAGTTCTTGACTTCAGATAACACACCCATGTTGTTCACAACTGTTGCAGTGTTACCTGTATAAACACTAACGTCTACTACTTTACCAATATTGATTCTCTGGTCTACAAAAGACTCATCAATATTCTAGTCAAGCCCACACATTTCAAATATGTGGCTTTTAATGAACTAGAGGTTTGCTTTAATCCACCAATGGACACAAGCATAAGCAGTCAATCTGTCATTTGCTTAAAGCAAAAAACCCTTCTGTTCCGAATGAATTCAAGCTCCGTTGTTGAGTAAGAAAGTTTCAGGGTATCACCCCTGGTAATCTTTCTGCTTTCATGGAGTCAAGCAAGGCTAAGTGGTGAGAAAGTTTCAGGGCATCACCCGTTTTGAACTATCTACTTCTCAGGGAATTAACCCTAGACCACTTGGCTTGCTCTGAAAGTTAAACTCTCTTATTCATTCGTCTCTTCAACACGTAGATCCAATTACTCCTATTGGGCCTGAGACACTCAGGTGGTTCTACAAGATTGTGAACAGAACTGGAGTACCAAAACTCCATTTACAGATTTATGGCTTTAAACCAACCTCATTTTATCAGAATCCTATACAGTCCTTCCAAAAGACCATAGGATATCAATCACCTCCAGCAGACAGTAAAGTCTGCATAATCACAGTGAGTCAATGGATAAACCATACTCCCACTACATTTGGGTGGATTAATCTCCTAATCTGGTTCAGTAGTATTTATCAGTGTTACCCCAACAACCAATGTTGGATGTGGTCTGATTAAATCAGATAGTAACTCCATGAGTAGTAACATTACTTCAAGGTCCAAGGTTGTTATTTAAACATCCTTTCAGAAAGGCTGTGACAGTACAACTGTCACTTTCCGATCTTAAGAATCTTATAACCAACCTTCACTCATTGCATTAAGATATTTCACGAACAGTCACCATCTGAACGTGTATGCAAAATCTCCAGTCCTACCTTCAAGCACTAGTGCTAAATGCCTCTATTTACGGAAGTGGAGTAAATGTTATTCACTCTTTATCCACAAATTCATAAGCATCTTCTAGGTAGACTTATCGGTATTACATAATAATGTAAACCGTTATTTTGCAACCAATGTCTTAATTGAGTTAAGCAGGGTATTGTAGCATATCAATAACTATACAAGACAATCTATGGTTCATCCTTTCAGTGAAAACATTTCACTCGGAGGTAGGCCTAGCATCAGTTCCAAATACTATGCTATAGCCTATATCTGAGCATGGAATACTCGTTTCTCTGGTAATATCAGAGATTCCTCCAAAGATTTAATAAACTAATCGGCGTTTCGAGTAGCTATCAGACAAATTATCCACTGCTCAAAACCTCCCACTAGCTTGTATCCTTCATAAGACCCCGAAGGTTAATATGAACAAGTTGTGACTCTTCTTCAGCTCTATTATCTTTTCCTAATTGAAAGGTTACTTAGTCATTTTTCCTTTGAGATAGTGTTCTTAGACTGGGAGATAGGAATCACCCTTAGCCAGTCTTCAGATCTTATCTTTAGGATATATGCACTAATTAATAGATGCTGAAGAATCGTTTATCTAAATACGGAAACCATTTGTCTTAATAGTTTATGATGTGTTACATATACCTTTTCAGCATTACTTAGTGGTTCTGACTTTATCAGACAAAATTCCGAGTCCCAGATTCGTACTACAAATGTCATATTCACTCTCTTTAAGGCAACTATATTATCGATTTGAAAGTGAATCCATTTGTTCCAACGAATCTGAAAATAGAAATTATATTTCTTTGATATTCAATGATTAAAATCCGAAATTTATTTCCTTATATCACTCCCACTATCTTAGCTGAAATAACTGCCCGTTGTCTACTCTTTATCACGAATGCCCAGCTACCTTGTTCTATCAATAGAACTTTAGCTTCTGAGTCAAATTACTCGGTTAAGAAAGTCTATAAGGATTCATAGGTTAGTGATCCGAAATCACTTTCCTTATCCTTACTTTCTTTGATTAATATTTCGGTTTAGCCTTTAACTTATTTAGTTTAGACGACTTATACTTGTAGACATTTACCTTCTCATTCTTGGCTTTCTTTAAAGGAAATGGCCGTGAACTAGCAATTCATTTGAGTAGACACTACTCATGAACTGTGGGTTGTCTAGTGAGATTGATACCAAATCATTCTCGTCATCTTTGAACTAATTTTAATTTGTCTCCCGTGTAATACGAGTGACAGTAGTGACATACTTATCAATGTCACTTAAGTTTGAAGGCTTAAGAGGGAAATCCTCCACGGGTAAAATTAATTGCATTTTTGATTTATGAGTTCAACGTTCTTGTTACTTTTCCACTTTCACGAAGTCATCATTAGTCAATTTATCGTTTTTAGCAGTTTAGATACCTTGAGATGATATGTAGTTGCGAGCATAAATCATGACAGAAATGTAAATCAAATCATACACCACAACTTATAATAATTTTAGGAATTATAAGCGTGATGTCATGCATGCGATTTATCCTACCATTCCAGGATTTAATCTCACACTGCGGTGCCTCCTCGGGGTAGGTCAAAGAGGTGACGATTAAATTGAGACAATCTCTCGTAACAACTAGCGAGAATCGGGCATCTCTATTTAATTGTTGATTACCTTCTTTTTCAACCAAGATATTTCCTAAAATATCCTTGAGTGTTACCTACTATTTGAGATCTCAAAGTACGCCCGAGTATGCCGCCTCAGGGTCGGTCAGTGACTCGACGAGTACCCAAAATCCTATCCTTTCGGAGACCAAGTCTTGAATTTTTATAGCGGTGAAAGCCACCCTCAGGGGGCCGAAATCAAAGCGGCATGAGGCGTCACCATTCTCTCACGTGCTTGCGTCAACAGTAGAGGCCGAGGGGTCGGTTGTCACCTTCCCCGCTCCCACTCGTTATTTTGAAAATTAGGTAGTCTCATTAGGATTTTAGAATTTTCTTTACAATCCGAAAAACAATAAATCATGAATATTTAAATTAATCCTCCCACTAGTTCATCGGTTCCAAATACCGTCTAACTAATGTCACTTATTCACGACTTTCCAATTTTTCGGATTTATAAAATCTTTGTGTAGACACTACACAATTAAAATTCACCAAGAATTTTATAATCCTAATCCATTAGGACTTCATGAATTTTCTAATAATTTGAAAAACAACAAATCACAAAATTTTAAGCTCCCACTAGTTTATCGGTTCCAAATACCGTCTAACTAGTGACACTACATTCATGATTTTCCAATTTGTCGATTATTTAGAAATCTCTTGTGTAGTCACTACACAATTAAAATTCACTAAAAGAATTTTAATAGTCCTAATATCATCATGATAAAATTTTAGGATCGTAGAATTTTATCTCAATAATTTGAAAACAATAAATCTTGAAAAACAATCACCAACTTATCGGTATTAAACGCTGGCTGAGCTTTTACCGAGTTCACCGAATGGTATCGGGATTGGCTAAGCCGACCCGTCCTCTTCGTTGGTTCATATACGACTGCTGGATGAATCGGGCTAAGGCTGCCCCATTGAGCCGAAACTTGCCGGATAGCTTGACCTTGCCGGACCCCCGACGCAAACGTCGCACGTGTGCGAGTGCTGGGTTGAAAATCGGGCTAAGGTTGCCCCATTGAGCCTCAGCTCGCTGGATTTCTTGACCTTGCCGGACCCCCGTGGCTAACTCCGAACTTGGACGGACAAGTCAAATCGAGCCGAAGCCCTGTTGACCGCCCGAACCAATTTTCGAACATTTTTGCTCAGTTGGTGTCCAACTTTTACGGATTTTCCAATTTTTCAATTATTAAAATTCTTTTATGTAGTCACTACATAATTAAAATCCACGAATGATTTTTAGATCCCAAAATTAAATTTACCAAGTAAATTTTATTTTATCATGTGAATTTTATATCCCGATAAAATTCCGTTCGTTTTAATTAATTTAATTAATTACATAAATTAATCTAAATCAATTACATCTCATACATGCCTGATTAATATCACGATTAATTATCTACGTGTATGCATATGCTAGGAGTGGAATTCATGAATATGATGCATGTCATGACATGGTTATCTCACATAAATTATCAAACATGAAAATAAATGCGTAAAAGTAAACTACTGAGATGGATCGTTGATACCTCCGTATCTAGTCTATAAATAAATAAACCCTAAGCATAGAAATAATTTATTTATCTACAATAAACCGCCGCCGCCGCATATATTAATTATCTGGTGCGTTTGACTAATAGAAAGAGCTGTAGCCGAGTTGGTGCAGAGCTTTTCCTTTCATCACAGCAGCCCAAGTCTGAATCCCCTTAGCTGCAACATTTTTCGTTTGGGAAAATTTGATTTTTCTGGAAAATAAACCAAAAAACACGTGTCCTGAAGACTCGAACACGTGTCTTTAGAATCTTGATCCAATGCTTTACCATTGCGCCGCTGCTTCACGTTGTTGATGTTCTCCGAATTTTATTTAAATAGTGCGGAGCTGCCGATCTCTAATTAATTCTAATTTCTAGGAAATTAAATTACAACAACTAAATTATATAATTTCATATACCCCGAAAAATTGGGTTTACAATAGATCTAACGGTAAACAAGTACCAACCCCAATCCATCTCGTCAACCAAAACATTCAATTGCATAAGAAAAATTAAAAGATGCAATTTTATTCTATTCCACTCCTTATTAATTAATTATGCAATCATGATCGCAAAATCGCAGCTCCGATACCACATGCTGGATATACAGAAACCCGAATCCGGATCTGATCCATAATTGGATCGTCAGATCTGATTCACAGCACCGATCGAGACACTCGATCATGCACAGCAGAAGCTAAGAATAAATTCGCATGCAATTATACCACGATATGATCTACATAAATAATTAATCTAACTATGAGAAGGTTGAAGATTTACCTTATTTAAGAGGAATAATAAATCGACAGAAAAAGAAGCCACAATCTTCCGGATTGTATCTCCTAGCGGCGACGGGTGGACGTCGATCCTCGCCTCAGAACCTCCTCAAATATGCCCAAGAAAAACCCTAAGTTTTTCTTCTTTTAATGACTAAGGCAAGAAACTAATTTTTCTTCCTTTTTAGTGAATAGAGGCGCCAATTTTTGAGTGTATATTGTGTTAGGAGGAACTCTTTTTATATAGGAAAATAATTAGTCAAGAGAGTTATCATTTTCACACTACAATTACCTATTCTCACAAGGAAAAGATATTTGCCAAAAGATAAAAGATAATTCCCAAAAAATCAATCTCTTATTTTTCCATTAATTATCCAACAAATAGATAATTAATTAATTACACATTTGACATAATCTAGAAAAAAAAAATTTCTAATGTAGCATCAAGTGTGGCGCCATATTCATCATTATTTTAATAAAAAATGTCTTTTCTATTTTACATATTATTTACCAAATAAATAATATTGCATATTCAATAAATAGACCAACTATTTAATTTATTCTCAAAGTTCCATAAAATGAGAAAACACTCGCGTGTAAGGAGCCAACCCGGGGACCATGGACCTATAACCAGTAGCTACAATAAAATGAATAAAATATTCATCGTACAGAATATTTCTACTCAACTTATTAATTCCGGAATTACGCCACCATAAATCCGAAATTGAACTCTATCGATTATAGATACTCCCTCCGCTTTTTTTTATATATACATTCAGAGTTTTGAATTACACAAATTTAGAAAATAATTTATATGTGTATTGGAAATGTATTTTTTATTGGAGATATAAATGTTTTTACCAATAAAATATTTACATATCCAATAATTGTGTTTTTTTAATGGAGATGTAAATATTTTATTGGTAAAGGAAAAAATTAATAAATCTTGCATTGAAAAAAAAAACATTTCCAAATACATATTAATTATTTTCTTAATTTGTGTGATTTTTCTCTCTGCGACATATATATAAAAACGGAGGGAGTATAACTTATTCTCAAAACGTCGAGTCGATAAGTGTCCATTGATATAATCATTACATACAGACTAACCCTCCATAGACTATCCGTAATGAAACAGGATTATTATCGTAAACCTTCTTCAATACATCTTATCATTATTTACCATAACCCACTAGTGATCAATTAGTTAATAACCAATACGAACTCCGCGGATCGATCAGTTTATAGGATTAACAAATAAGGGGATTGTCTTTTTACTTCCCGCAGGAAGGAATGGATTCCATATCTGTGAGACACACACTTCTCACTCATTCCAGAATAATGCCAACGTGAAAGTGATTCGGACCGCGCCTCTTAGCTATCCTTAACGAACACATCAAACCCTATCCTGAAACAAGTAGGAGGATTAAGGTTAATCCATATATGATCATCTTGTGATTTAATAAGATTTCTCAATCATGAAATTTGTGAGAAACGCAGATTAAATCAATCCAGTCCTATATGACTATATCATATATAAATGCCCCACTTAAATAACCAATATCGACGGTCCGGATAAGACGGTCACACCATAAAGTGTTCTGGGCGCATTAATGGTGTTTTAATCAGTAGACCCCATACTTTGATTAAGTTCCCACGGACTAACATTTCAAGTGTATCACCATAAACTTAATCCTCATGTGTGACACACACTAAGTTATATGGCTACATATGATACGACTTTGGGTTTTCAGTAGTATATTACTTATAAGCACGAAGCAAATAATAAGATGAGAATAAATATGTCATTTATTAATTCTAAAAACAATAACATAAATTGTCTTTCGGGCGCTACTTCCAACAGTTATCACAGAGGTTCCTGAGGAAGACACCGCTGCCAAGTTATAGTCAAAGTTTGAAAGCCTGTATATGACCTAGTCTTTGACCAACAAGTTGCTGCTCAACCAGAGGCTGTTTAGCCTAAGGATGCATGAGGGGGCTCAGATGAGGGATCACCTTGATCAGCTGAACACGATATTACTTGATCTCAGGAATATTGATATGAAGATTAAGGATGAGGATGTTGCTATGATTTTGCTGGTATCACTACCAGCTTCCTATGAAAACATTGTACAATCCTTCATTGATGGGAATGATACAATGGCTTTGGAGGTTGTGTGGTCAACCTTGCATGAAAAGGAGCTGAAACATAAGGCAGCAGAGGCAGACAGTCAGACTATTGGATTAATTGTCAGCAGATGTAGTGGGAAAGGGCATGGGCAGTCTAAGAAGAAGAATTCCAAGAAGGCAGGGTCCGATGGTCCTAAATCTTGATTTCTGCAGTTACTATAAGGAGCAGGGACGTTGAAAGTCCAATTGTCCAAAGAGGAAAAAACAACATGAGAACAGTTCTGGCACAACTGTTGTGATAGCTGAGCATGATTCAGATGAGGACATGGTCTTTGTAGCAGGAGAGTCAGCACATCATGCTGATGTGTGTATTGTAGACTCTGGGGCATCCTATCATATTTTCCCTCACAGAGAGTGGTTCTCGAGCTATAAGAAGATAAATGGTGGTCATATATCTATGGCAAACAACAAGGTCTGCAGGATAATGGGGATTGGCTCAGTTCAGCTGAGGACAGAGGATGGTAGATTCTGTACACTGAAGAATATGAGACATGTTCCACCTATGACCAAAAATTTGATATCTCTTAGTCTTTTGGACAATAAAAGGTTCAATTTCAACGGTGAAAGTGGAGTTCTGAATGTCTACTGTTGACGGTGATTTTTACGGTTTATATGACTTTATTTCGTAACAATTTCCTTCGTGTTTTACTAATTTTTATAGAAAATTAGGTGTTTAAGTGAAATATTGAAAGAATGCGTATGGAAATCATTAAAGTGCAAAATCGAGCTAATTACGTGGTTTTATTGGTGTTTTCTATCTATATGTATGATTTTACATTTTGCATGTTTTTGTCGTGTTGTAGGTACGCTTGCATGTTATGCTAAAACGATGTTCACTTGAAGTTTAAATAGAAGGAAGAAGATGCAAGTCAAACTTGGAGTGAAGATACACTTGTTGAACGTGCGTTTGCTGATGCGTCCACTGGACGGGCGTCCACGAGAAGCAAATCAATTCAGGGAAGAGAGATTTTACCTAGACGAGCGTTCAAAAATGCATGGGACGGGCGTCTTGTCCAGCTCGGCTCGACTCGAAGAAATTTACTTAAAGTGAACGAGCGTCCACCCTACCAGACGTGCGTCCAGAAGATCAGAAAGGATAGACTTGGAATTATCTTTATTTTTCTTTATTAAGGTTTAGACTTGCTAATAATAAAGCCTTAAGTCGGCAAAACAAGTTATAAAAGGAGAGGCATCAGCAGAAAACGAAGAACTTACCTGGAGACGAACACAGCACAAAAACCGAGAAGCCGACCACTCGGTCGACCGAGTGCTCCTGCTCGGTCGACCGAGCCATATTTTTATTTTTTTTATTTATTTTGTTTGTTCGATCCACGGAGATGAGGTGAGCAAGTCTGAACAAGCATGTGAAACCGATCGTGCTGGCGTTTTGATTTGAATCTTGGATGTTTTGTGAGTTTTAAATAAAGTTTGTATCTTTATTATGCTTTTACATTGATTACGCAATTATATCGATAGATGGTTGCTATTTGATGTTTAACGTTGATGAAAATCGTTGTTAGACTTAGATCACCATAATAAAGTTTGGACTTTTAACCTAAAAATAACGAGAGTTGCTAGGTTAGATTTCTAGGTTGCTAGATTGAACAAATCTTGCACCTTGTTTTGAAAGCGTCAATCTTTAAGATCGAGAGAGAAGGCGATAGGCGAATTATCTACTAGAGTAGAAGTTCATACCTTTGATAGGTGAACCACAACCTTTATTAAATCTTTACTAAACGATCTAGGGTAGAAATTCAGAGTTGTGAGATAGGTGGATCATATAGCTTGTTCGTCGTTGAATTAATTGAAAACCTTTGTGCCTTGTTCTTCGTTGCTTAGTTAGAATTTTATTTTCGTTTTAGTTTTTAGAATAGATTTTATTTTCATTAGTTAAGTTCAGTAACTTTCCTTCCTGGCTTTGGGTGACAATCCTCTGTCGGATTTATTTTCCGTTTTAGTTTAGGCTCAATAATAAATAGTAGTGACAATTTTAGAAGAATTAATAAGAACTAGATTAAACAACCTCGATTCCCTGAGATCGACTCCGGTATTAATCGCTATACTACGATCCCTACACTTGGGGTATACCGGATTTATAAATTTATTACTTGTTATTTTTCATTGCATAAAATCCGTGACAAGTTTTTGGCGCCGTTGCCGGGGAATCGGTACGGTTGTCTAGTTTATTAATTTTTCTGATTTTCTGTTATAAGTTGGGATAAAAGGGATCGTTATGGCACATGGTAGTATTTTGGCCGTAACTTTCGGCTCGAGTGTCCGTTCGGCGCGCAGGACCCCAATTCGGAAAGCTCGTTCCGACACCGATGACGTGGTGAACAGCCGGAGGCCGTTCGACACTGTTTTCGAGGTCAAAATCTGCTGTTTTCCCTTCCATTTTGGGCTCAAAAGCTTTCAACACGTTTTTCTCCCTTTTATTGTTTTCTGTTTTTCTGTTTTAAATTTTTCGTAGGTAGGTTTCTATTTAAGTTTTCCGTATCTTTTTCTGCTTTTTTATCTTATTTTAAAATTAAAAAAAAAAGAAAAGAAAAAAAGGGGTCATACAATCTTCTATCCAGGATTGAGGACATGGATGAGCAAAGTCAGATCGCAATGCTGCAACAGCAGGTGGCAACTCTTATGATGTTATGCAATCCTATGAATCCGACCCAGTCTTTTCCTCAGAACTCACAAGTTCTGTTCTGTGGAAGATGTTGTCGACCTGGCCATGCTGTTGGCCAGTGTCAGTTTCTTTCCCCTGCTGCGTATCAAGTTAACACTGTCCATAATCAGGGAAATTTCAGTCTAGTCACATGCCAGATATGTGACAATGTGGGACATACTGCTCGTTTCTGTCCTATGGATGGACAGAACGCTGAAGTTCATGCTTTCAGTGGTCAGCAATATCAAGGATTTAACGATCGGTTCTCTGGCCACGGCGATTTTCAAAATCAGGGTTTCAATCAAACTTGGAATTTCAATCAAAACCCAAACTTCAGTCAGAACCCAAATATTAATTCTTCCAATCAAGATCAGTGGTTCAACCAGAATAGTCCCAATCCTATGTTCCAAATTTGGCCTAGCCCATCTTTTCCACAACACTTTCAGAATTCCTATCAGAGCACCTCTCAATCTATTGATCTTGAAGCTAAATTGGAGGAGCTTCAATCCTTTCAGAAGGAGCAAAACGATAATTTCCAACTTCTTCTTGGTATGCTTGCTAATATTGAGAGACAGATCGAGCAAATGGCCCAGACTGAGTTCGATCAAGATGAAGGCAATTGGAAACAAGAGATGATTGATGAGCTGGAACCTGATATGGATCGGCTTAAGTTACAAAGGTTAGAAACTTCCTTCCCTCCTGCATGGTGTGATGATGAAGACGGTTGTCCTATGATGGATCCGACATCAGAGATGGTTGAAGATGTTAATCACCAAGAAGGTGAAGAAATACACCCGGTGTTGGAGAACATAGAGGACGATGTGCCTAAATTAGAGATAAGTCACCCGGAGGAAGTCGCATTTGAGGAGCCGTTGAAGCCAATAAGTGTTGAGGTGATTGTGGACGAGCGAGTGAGCGTGAAGGAAGTGATCTTCCCACTTGATCACTATGTCATGAACTGGGAGATGGAACCCCCTAATCCCGTTCTTCTTTTATTGGGAAGATACTTCATAAAGGTCCTTCGAGCCATGGTTCCATTAATTTCCTATGGAGGTGAGTTGGATGGCTCGTATGCTGAATATTCGTTGAAGAACCATGCGAGGAGGACGTATCCGTTTGATAATGGATAGTGAGCTAAGTGTGTCTAGCCAAAGACACTAAAGAGAGGCGCTTGTTGGGAGGCAACCCAATATTAAGAAAAGTTTTTGCTATTATTATTTTATATTATTTTGTTTTTTGTTGAATAAGGGGGGCTAGTTTTATCTTGTGTCGTCTAGGTTTTTGGAGTCGGTTTCTGTGGCCAGGTAACTTGCATGAGCGGAAGCTACTGTCGTTTTTTGATTCATCTTGACTTTAGTTGAAGCTACTGTCGGTTTTCCGTTGCTATTACTTTCTGATGAATCTTGTAAGCCTTAACGCGCATTTGCACTTTCATTTGGAGTTTGATATTTCTGTATGCACATGTCGGACCATATTTGTTTTGTAAACCTCTGTGGTTATATTTGACGCTTAGATGCCCGGTGTTTTCCCTGTGTGGTGATTTTTCCATCTGAGCAATTATATCATGTGCTTATATCGAATTTTTCTGCGCAATATGTTATATTCCCCGATCCCCGAGATCTTGTCTTGTTTTTCAAGTGTGCAGGATATTTGCGATAGCAATTGTGAGCGTTTAGACGATATCAGTTTTCCGGTGGATGGTCCACAGTCTACTGATTTCTTCAAGCATTTCTGGATCTGACTCATGACCACTTCCAGACTTGCACCTTCGAACTACAATCAGCTAAGTACTTTATCTTTTCTTTAATTCTGCACAACCTGAGGACATGTTGTCATTTAAGTGTGGGGGAGGGATTGGTTGTACCTACAATGTGCTTAATTTATTATGCTTACCACCATTCTTCAAAAATTCAACAAATTTTGAGTTTTTTTTAAAAAAATTTGTCCCGAGCATGATTTTATTTTGGCTTACTTACTTGTTATATTCCCATACTTGTGCTCAGTTGACTAGTATTTTAGCATAGACCTTTGATAAATAAGCCTTTACTCGAATTCTTTTCACGTAAGCCTCTTCGATGACGAGCTGAACTTAGGAAACTGTACCCATTTAAACCGATGATGTTTGATTCTGGTCATCAGACCGTTCGCTTAGTGCTAATGTCATGGAAATTGTAATATGTGCGTAGTTGGAATTGCAGTAGGAAGTATCGTGAATATACCGAGGCCTGAATGTGATAAGTGAAACGTAACTACTGTGCTTTGGAAAAGTTGTTTTAAGAAAAATAGATGAATTAATTGGGTGTGTCGGAAGCTGGTCGATGATTGGAGTGAGGTAGGGCGTACCACGAATGTCCTATACCACTATGATGACCAAAAGCTCACGACAGTCAGAAGAAGCTGCCTTATGATTTGAGTAAGGTAGGGCATATCACGAATGTCCTATTCTGCTATGACGGGCAAGAGCTCATTCTGATGTGCGTATAAATGTGAATGCTGATTAAATCAACTTACATAAGAAAGTGGTATGAATAAGTGAAAGACTTAGTTATCGCCTACCTTATCCCCAGTATAGGCCAAGGTATATGTTGTAGGGAATATCCTCTGGGTACAACTGAAAATATTTCGAAAACACATGTATTACTCTAGTCATGACGTGAGTAGTTTTGTAGGGCGTATGTATGGTCAGGGTAATTCATTATCTGTCTTAAAAGGGTATTGGTCGGTTAGCTTGATTTTAATTGTCAAGTGTGGAATCGGTGGAAGTTGAAGAAGGCTTTGCACACACTACACATTCGAGTAATCGTTTATTGCATGGGATGTATATTTTTGATGCTAGTCGACCGGTTGTGATTTGATATATGGGATTTTATGTGGTTCAATGCATAAGTAAGCCTTGGTTTTCTTGTTTTGTTTTGCTCGGGACGAGCAAAAGCTAAGTGTGGGGGAGTTGTTGACGGTGATTTTTACGGTTTATATGACTTTATTTCGTAACAATTTCCTTCGTGTTTTACTAATTTTTATAGAAAATTAGGTGTTTAAGTGAAATATTGAAAGAATGCGTATGGAAATCATTAAAGTGCAAAATCGAGCTAATTACGTGGTTTTATTGGTGTTTTCTATCTATATGTATGATTTTACATTTTGCATGTTTTTGTCGTGTTGTAGGTACGCTTGCATGTTATGCTAAAACGATGTTCACTTGAAGTTTAAATAGAAGGAAGAAGATGCAAGTCAAACTTGAGTGAAGATACACTTGTTTGAACGTGGCGCTTTTCGATGATCGTCCACTGGGACGGGCGCCCACGAGAAGCAAATCAATTCGGGAAGAGAGATTTTACCTGAGACGAGCGTTCAAAAATGCATGGGGACGGGCGTCTTGTCGGCTCGGCTCGACTCGAAGAAATTTACTTAAAGTGAACGAGCGGCCCACCCTACCAGACGTGCGCCCGAAGATCGA
This sequence comes from Gentiana macrophylla, assembly GCA_026214975.1. Lineage (NCBI taxonomy): Eukaryota > Viridiplantae > Streptophyta > Magnoliopsida > Gentianales > Gentianaceae > Gentiana > Gentiana macrophylla. Next base: position 66,946 of record JAOBSW010000861.1, read on the forward strand.
AAGGATAGACTTGGAATTATCTTTATTTTTATTTATTAGGGTTTAGACTTGCTAATAATAAAACCTTAAGTCGGCAAAACAAGTTATAAAAGGAGAGGCATCAGCAGAAAACGAAAAACTTACCTGGAGACGAACACAGCACAAAAACCGAGAAGCCGACCACTCGGTCGACCGAGTGCTCCTGCTCGGTCGACCGAGCCATATTTTTATTTTTTTTTATTTATTTTGTTTGTTCGCGATCCTGGAGATGAGCTGAGCAAGTCCTGAACAAGCATGTGAAACCAATCGTGCAGCGTTTTGATTTCGAATCTTGGATGTTTTGTGAGTTTTAAATAAAGTTTGTATCTTTATTATGCTTTTACATTGATTACGCAATTATATCGATAGATGGTTGCTATTTGATGTTTAACGTTGATGAAAATCGTTGTTAGACTTAGATCACCATAATAAAGTTTGGACTTTTAACCTAAAAATAACGAGAGTTGCTAGGTTAGATTTCTAGGTTGCTAGATTGAACAAATCTTGCACCTTGTTTTGAAAGCGTCAATCTTTAAGATCGAGAGATAGAAGACTGATAGGCGAATTATCTATGAGAGTAGAAGTTCATACCTTTGATAGGTGAACCACAACCTTTATTAAATCTTTACTAAAGCGATCTAGGGTAGAAATTTGAGTTGTGAGATAGGTGGATCATAGCTTGTTAGTCGTTGAATTAATTGAAAACCTTTGTGCCTTGTTCTTCGTTGCATAGTTAGAATTTTATTTTCGTTTTAGTTTTTAGAATAGATTTTATTTTCATTAGTTAAGTTCGTAACTTTCCTTCCTGGCTTTGGACTGACAATCCTCTTTCCAGTTTATTTTCCGTTTTAGTTTAGGTCTAGTAATAAATAGTAGTGATAATTTTAGAAGAATTAATAAGAACTAGATTAAACAACCTCGATTCCCTGAGATCGACTCCGGTATTAATCATTATACTACGATCCCTACACTTGGGGTATACCGGATTTATAAATTTATTACTTGTTATTTTTCATTGAATAAAATCCGTGACATCTACAAAGGTTCAGTTGTTGTTCTCAAATGAGTGAAAAAGGGGACCTTGTATATTCTACAAGGGTCTACTGTTGTGGCATCTGTTGAAGTTCAACAGTCACAACTGACAATACTGTGGCACATGATACTGGGTCACATGGGTGAAAAGGGGATGCATATTCTTTCTGAGAGTGATCTCCTTGGGGATGTAAGGTCAAGCATCTGGAATTTTGGGAGAACTGTGTGTTTGGGAAGCTTCATAGGTGCAAGTTCTCAAAAAGGGTACACAACACACAGTCATCACTTGATTACATTCATTTTGATTGTTGGGGGCCATCAAAGGTGGAGTCATTGCGTGGTCACGTATATTTTGTGTCATTTATAGATGACTATTCAAGGATGACTTGGGTGATGATGGTAAAACACAAAACTAAGGCATTCAAAAGCTTCAAGCAATGGAAGGCTCTAGTGGAGAATCGGTTGGGGAAGAAGATCAAGAGGCTTCGTATAGATAATTGTTTGAAATTCCGTTGGTCTGAGTTTGATACATTTTGTAATGATGAGGGTGTTTTCAGACATCATACAGTCAAGAATACACCTGATGTATGAAAAATATATGATCAAATTATAAGACTTTTTATTATTATATTTATGATATTTTAGTATAATTTCATATAAATGCATTAAAAACTTATAAAAATCATAGTTAGTTATAATTAGATGCATAAGTTATAAAAACGATAAAAATGATGGTTTTTTGTCAGATTTACGTTTGGTGTTTCGTTGAGTTTGTTGCGAGAATCAAATTGTACCGAGATTCCAAAATATGACATACTTTGAAGCATAAATCATGAGTTTTTGTGGGATAAAAGATTATGCCAAAATCTAACAACTTTGAACAGATCAACTGTCCTTAGTGTTTCTACCGTGATTCATCTTCAACGGACATTTGATCTAACTTAGAGGCATTTTCAGAGAAAAAGTCCTTGATGAAAGTTGTAGACCTTCAAAAGAACTTTCCAACGAATATCAAATCATGTCAATCTGAGGTCTACAGCTCGAGATAGGTTTTTACAAACATCAGATATGTTGTATGTCCGGCACGCGCCGGAGAAGGCCGAATATTGCAGAAAAATCTCTGAAACTGGGCCCACAAATCTCTGACAAGGGAATATATACTGTGTAGCCGGCCGCGCGCGCGGTGGTGGTGGTCCGCACGCGCCGCCTTGTGATATGGCCTATAAATAGACCTCAAGTGCAACCATTTTGAAGGGTACCAATGCATATATCTCTCTTCTATATATCTCTATAGTTTCGTTTTGTTGTTTTTAGTTAAATAAAAGTCATAAACGGCACTCTGCGGAATAATCTTTGTAGTATAAAGTCTCGTTATAATGCTTAGAGGATGTATCAAGGCTCATTGATGTTAAGGAGTTGCTATTTCCGGATGATACAACTCAATGCTTGATTGTAAACTGGTAACTTTTCTAATGTATTTATGTTTATGTATTAATTATAGTATCTATATTTTAGTTATTATGTTGTTAGGCTAAACTTAGTATCTAGCCAAGATATGAAATTGGATTAGTATTATCTTTTAGGGAAATGAATGATGATCGTACTAAAATTGGATAAAAATCGGTTATAATGAATCTCTTTCTATATTAAGTATTGAATTAGCTACTTGATATGAAAGAATTCATAATCTAATTATGAATTGACGCCTCGTAGTTAGGTTATGAACTCGTTAATAGAAAGACCGGAGGGTAAAATTGGCCGAGTGAAAACGTGACAACGGAATCCGATTTCCTAAACCGGGTAGATTTGTTTCGGGAGAAACAAACTCTTATTGAAATATGTACTCGAGAGATTATTACGTTTAATTCGTTTGTTTAATTGACATACCTTAAAATTGGCCGAATGACAAAACGGGAGTGACCCATGCTTGAGGATGACCTTGGACAAATGATTGGACATATGACAATTTCAGATGCTCGTGTGAGAATGAATTGTTTAGTTTAGGAGTGCACCGTTTTGTATAATTGATTTAACTTAAAATAAAGATCGAGCACATCCAATTTCACTAAAAAGATATAATGATTCAATAACATATTCTTGGCTAGTCTATAATTATAATATCTATCTCCTCCTTAGATATTGTTTTGGTACCTATATATACTTATATCTATATATATATGATTATATATATATTTTTATACTTATATATATCTGTTTTAGTTTTATGCTTTTATTTATTGTTTGTTAGTTTAGAGTTTGGTTGGATGATAAAATTGCGACTTAGATTGAGATAATAACAGTTTCTTGGTGTTTAATCACACGGTGAATTACCAAGTTTTCCCTGAGGATCGACACCTGACTCATCACTCTATCACTACAATTTGACCCGGTACACTGCCGGTAAGGATTGATAGCATAGAAAAGGTCCGTCAACACCTCAGCAGAATGGTGTAGCTGAGAGAATGAATCAAACTCTTGTGGAGAAGGCAAGATGTATGCTCTCTTATGCTGGTTTATCAAGGGGATTTTGGGCAGAGGCTGTAAGTACATCTTTCTTCTTAATCAACATGAGTCCTCACACAGGGATAAATCTCAAGACACCATTTGAGATGTGGTCAGACAAGCCTGCTAAATACTCAAGACTGTGGGTTTTTGGAAGCACAGTTTACTATCATGTCAGTGAAAGGAAGGTGGAACCAAGAGCCAAGAAGGGAGTGTTTGAAGGGTATGAAGATGGGGTGCAGGGTTATAGAATTTGGTCATCAGCAGAAAACAGAGTTATTCTTAGCAGAGATGTGGTTTTCGAAGAAATTTCTATGCTCAACTCAATAGTGAGAGGGACTGCAGAGTTTGAAACCAATGCTAAATCTGAGAGGGGTGACGGTAAGGTAGTGCTTCAGGTGGAGTCAGCTGAGATGCAACACTCAGCTGGTCCAAGTCAACACTCATCTGATTTGGTTGATGAACCAGAGTCTGATCCAAGCTAGTCAACTGAATAGGGGTCAGCTGACAATCAAACAAAGAACATGGGTCGGCAGAGTATAGCTGCCAGCAGAGCTAGAAGATCCAATGTTGGGATAACTTCTAAGAGGTATGAGTTTGATGACATGATTGGATATGCACTACAAGTTGCAGAAGAAGTGGATGGTTTTGAACATTCTACGTATATAAAAGTAGTGACATGTTCTAAAGCATCTCAATGGTATGCTTCCATGTGATATGAAAAATAGTCATTACTAAATAATCAGACTTGAGATCTAGTTAAACATCCAGCTGATAGGAGTTGTTACTTGCAAGTGGATTTTCAAGAAGAAGGAAGGAATGACTGAGGCAGAAGGGGTCAAGTATAAGGCAGGTTTGGTTGCAAGATGGTTTAGTCAGAAAGAAAGGGAGGACTTTGATGAGATATTCTCACCGATGGTCAGACACACTTTAATCAGAGTGTTACTAGTAATGGTGGCGCAACAGAATCTTGAACTTGAGCAGTTAGATGTGAAGACAACCTTTCTACATGGTGAGGTAGATAAGGAGATATACATGACTCAGCCAGAGGGATTCCAAGTTCCTGGCAACGAAGATTTTTTTTGTAAGTTGAAGAAGTCCTTGTATGGACTGAAGCAGGCTCCAAGACAGTGGTATAAAGGTTTGACGGTTACATGATCCAACTTGGTTATAACAGAAGTCCATATGATGTTGTGTTTACAACAATCAACTGAGAGATGGATCATACATCTATCTTGTCGTATGTGGATGACATGTTGATAGCTGCAAGAAAGAAGTCTAATGTTCAGAATCCGAAAGACCTTCTCAGTGCTGAGTTTGAAATGAAAGTTTTGGGTGCAGCCAAGAAGATTTTGGGGATGGAGATCTGGAGGGATATAAGTCAAAATAAGCTATTTTTATCTCAGTAGGGTTATATACAGAAGAATATTGGCCAGATTTGGCATGTCTACTGCAAAACCAATAGATACTTGATGACCAAAATAGTAACGACCAACCTTAACCTGACAGAGTACCGGGTCGGAAGCACTATAGTGGAGAGCAAGGTCATATCCCACGAGGAATCAATCAAATACCAAAATCGTTCTCATACTTACTTTAGGTTAATCAAGATGTTTCAAGTTTTGATTATGCTAAGACGATATTTAAACGAGAGAGAAAGAGACATAACCAAATCACAATCCAATTGAATACTTTCACCCCTCTAATCGATTATTTGGGAATGGAAACTACCAACCAACAATCCTAATGCTTATATCGACTCGTTCATGGGTGCAAACTCCTAAGATAGTACTAGACGCCATGTAACAACCTAGTACCCTTTGCCCGGTTCAATAGTCCGCCTTTAAGGATTTAACTGACCGGAACAAGATAAACGCTTTAGAGCCGCTCGTTTACACCGACAAACCTCGCTACCCAATCGATCTAAACAACTTAGTCAATTGTAAATAAAGATCTTAAAACCCATTTTCCCACACCCCTTCACAACATACATTTATAAAAGTGGTGTGTGAAATCATGAACTAGGTGATCAAGCTAATTCAAGCAATAAGAACAAGTTTTAAGACATGAATTCATCGATATAACAACAATTAAGCACTATCCAATCCCAATTAATCAACTAGAGGGTGATTTCTTCAACTTTCACATGGTTTAGCTATGTAGTAAATTAGCTACTCATCACAAAGCATGAAATAACAATCAATGAGAAGATTAAAGCCATAAAAGAGAAAGAGAACTAGAATTAATTACCAAAATCGTAGTACAAGTCGGATTACATCAAACTTCATCCACACCCATGTCACTTGGGGAAGAAGAAGAATACAAAATGCAAAATCCAAGAGAGTTAAGAAAGAATCTAAGCTAGATTATGTTTAATCTAAGATAAATTGAAGTAAGAAAGAGTTTAGAGAGCCAAAAGGGAGGAATTTCGAGCTATACTAATAGTTAGGGTTCTTAGAGGGTGAAGAATTGCTGAAAATCTGTGTAAAAATGTATATATAGGTGCCCAAAAATGTCCGAATGCATACGCATTGCTCAAAATGCCCCAAATCCCACATTCTGCTCCAGGAATGCGTACGCATTCGAGTGAATGCGTGCGCATTGCTCTGTTAAAGTTTTCAGCATTGACAGGCATTCAGTAATTTGGAAATATCTTTGCGTGTAGAGCTCCGATTTGAGTGATTCAAAGTGAGTTGGAAAGCTCATTCAATTGTCTACAACATTTATGAAGACCACAAGTCCAGAAAATGGATCCAACATAGCTCAAATTGCAGATAAAGTGAATGTATGGCGTAAACACCCACTATATTTGATCCACTTCCATCCCCGGGCTTCGGTTATGCCGTTCTAAGTCTCATGCCTTGTCTTCCGGGCTCATAACTCACCTAGATCCTGCATCACAACATTCAAACACATACCAAGCATAACTCCGCAAGATAACTAGGGCTCGAAAAGGGTCAAAATACCGTAAAATTGTGAGGTTTTCCATCTATTTGACGGTTTACCTCAAAGTGAGTGTACAATGCATTTTGCCCTATGAGTGGTCTAAAACTACCCAATACATGCCAAAAGTGTCATAAATGGGGGTTAAAACATACACCGAAGCATAGTGAAGCTGACTCTCATCAATACTCTTATGAAATCTAATGTTCATTTATATGTTTATGCTTCACAATCAGAATTAGGAAAAAGGAGTACATGTCAGGAGTTCCCTATGCGTTGGTGCAGTTGGTAGTCTGATGTATGCCATGGTGTGCACTAGGCCTGATCTGGCTCAAGCATCCAGTGTTGTTAGCAGGTTTATGAGCTCAACCTGGAAAGGAACACTGGAAAGCTGTGAAAAGAATGTGTAGGTACCTTAGGGGTACAACTGATGTTGGTCTCATTTATGGAGGTGGTACTCAAGGTTTGGTCACAGGGTACTGTGATGCTGATTATGCAGGTGATATGGACACCACAAAATCTATGACTGGTTATATATTCACATTGGGGAATTCAATTGTCAGCTGGAAAGCAAATCTTCAGGCCGCAGTGGCTTTATCAACTAATGATGTATAATATATGGCTTTTATTGAAGCTACATCAGGATCAAGCTGAGATATATTGGAGAAAACTCTCTCACAAGGTCACACCAATAAGTGAATAAGCCACTAACCCATCGATAGAGGCAACAATTCAACGCGTGCTTGATGTGATCAATAGACACACCGTAACAACAAAATCCGCAATGAAGGCAACTCTCGCTTCTTTTTCAGTCTCTATTAAATTTTCATGGGACAAAAAGTTTATGAGAATGAGATGCACATACGAAAAATTGACAAATACCTTGAGTTTGGAATTGGAATGCTGAAAGGCTAGGCAGTCTGATCCGAAAATCCTAAAGGCCAAAGACGTCTCTGTGAGACCAATGACATTGGTGGGCAGCAAGTGCGTTGGCTTTTTTTAATGGAAAGAAATGGCGTCAAAATTTAAATAAAAAATATTGTCTTTATGTAAATTTTTGAAAAGTTCATTATATTCTTAATAGATAAAATATTTTTGTCATTTTCCTCAATTCTTCCCATAATTTAATACATTATACATCTTCTCCCGAGTTATAATAGTTTGAGACACATTTTATATTTTAAGACGGTTTCCATTATAAAATGCAAGGACGGACACAAAATTACAACCACAATCCTTTGTTATACCATCAAATTATTATTATGATGATTTTTTTTTAGGAACGAGGGAGAAGGACAAAAAAATTTCATCAATTAAGTAGAAAGACAGCTGTTTGAAACTTTTGCATAAATGACAAAACTATTTTTTTTAATTTTCTGTCAACATATTTTCCCAACAAAAAAAAACCAACACACTTTCTCTCATCCATCTTTTTTAAAAAACTCCAAATTTGAAAATTCTTTCACTAAATTTTTTATTTTTTCATGCTCTTTATTTTGAGACCACATTCAACGTGATTTCAGAAAATTCGCCGTCGAAATTCACTATTGATATTCATTGATTTTTGGGATTCACTGAGTGAATTTCGACAGTGAATCTCACGAAAAATGATGTAATTATATCGAACCAAGTCTCAAAATGAAGAGCATAAAAAAAAATTCAGTGAAATTTTTATCGCGTTTGGATATATATATATATCAAAATATATGAGCATTTCAAAATAGGAGAGGAAAGAGAAAAAAAAAAAATCCCAAGCGCGTATTTTTTTTTCTTAAATATTTTTTTTTTGGAGTTGGTCTTTGAGATTATAAAAAATATAAAAGTTGTCTTCACCCTATAAAAATATGTGTTTGTCCTGTTACACAAAAATATTTCAAAACATGTCATTATCCCTAATTCTACATTTTTTTTTAAAGCTGGTATACCATCAACTTAATTACGAGTATAATATTTTTCTTGTCCGGAAAAGTATGTACTCCGAATCCCATTTTTGTAACATCAATATTACGTGGTCTTCGATTATTATGTCATACTTGTTCGATCAATCAAATATATTTTTTTCAAATTTATAATTGAGTAATAATAATAGAATAAGCACAACGGTTGTGCCACAATGAGTGACACAACGATCATCTTCATTATTTTCTCATAATGATCTCAATTGATCATGATGTAAATCTAACATGATTAATGATGTAGATAGCCGTTGTGTCACTCGTTGTGGTACAACCGTTGTGCCTTTATCATTACTTTTTGTAATTTAAGTATGTATTATTTGTAACGGTCTCAGGGGCGGGGGACTTAGGCCAGTAACCTCAGTGGATCTGAAAATCGTGTTACTTTTATTCATACAAAATGTAAAAACACTATTAAATCGGGTCACTTTTATTGATACAAAATGTAAAAACACTATTAATATCCATACGCAATTTGTTACGGTGCTCCCACTGAGTTGTTTTTCCGGGTGGTCTTACCTAGGGGCTGCTGCCAGCCTGCCACTGTCTTACTCATGCCGTCCCAACACTATAGTCGTGTCTGTCCTGTTTTTGAAGAATAGAAGAAGATGGTGAATAAGCATAAAAAGCTCACCAAATGGCTAAATTCTAAATGCAGTTTTATTGTATTGTCTCATGGGTTGTCTGGCATGTAATTAATTAATAAAAACTGAAGACCGCAAATAGTGATTCCTTTGCCGATCATTAGGTGACGATTAATGTTGTAATTAGCATGACCTCGTCGAGATTATAATTAAGTGTAACGACCAGTCTGAAAATCAAGTTAAAATGATGTTGAATTTGCTTGGGATGTGTCAAACTCGTGATTAGCAGGGCACGTCTGTAATGAGTCGACCCGAAAGCCTGAGTAAATTTCCAGATTTGATCCGTTCGATCATGATCCGAGAAGGCAAGAATTCACAAGTTTTTCCTAACATGGAGAGAGCCTAGAATTTATTTTATAAGATATACCGGATGTCTATTATTTTAACCAATTTACAGGGATTGATCGATCCAACATAATGCTCACTGTTTTCTCACGTCAGCGATGACTGATACCGATGACCCTCGAGGATTTATTATTTTCTCTTTGAGTACTTAACCATGAATCACATATTTTCTTTCTTTCTTTCTTTCTTTTTTATAAAGTGGTTTTCTTTTTTTATGACCATTCGTTTCTTTCTTTAATTTAATCATCATATAAAGCATGCCGATTACATGTATATATACACACATCTGATGGCGGACCTACATATATCTGGTAAGAAGTTTTTCGCTTCTTCTCAATCCAAAAATAATCCGCTAATATATGTAGTATGCATCTTGTTTGCCCCCCTCCCCATGAATTTTTATTTGTCTCTTTAAAAAATTTATTGCCCCTCCTTGCCCGAAATCCTGCGTCCACCACTGCACACATAATTTGACTTAAATAGACATCTGATCTTAACAATCCTAGTATGCATACCGTGATTGGTATGCATACTAGAATTGCTCCTAAGATGATAATAATGAAGTTTTACGGACTTATACAAACTGTCTTACAATCCTAGCATGCATACCTTAGTGTTTTCTTACCCATATATATACATAGGTTTACCAAGAAGCAACATCATAACACAAAATATGCCTATAAACATGTAAATTGATGAAAAGCTTTGATGTTGTTATTACGGATCGGTCAAGAACTGATGGTGATTGTGAGTAAAGATAAACAATTAACAAGTAAACAAACACAGAAGCAAGAAGAACACAGATTTAACGTGGTTTCCGGCAATGTGCCGACTACTCCACGGACAAAAGAGGCTTGTTTTATTTTCACGAGAAAGTTACATGCAATTACAGATGGTAGTTATTGATGGATATACAGAAACCCGAATCCGGATCCGATCCATAATTGGATCGTCATATCTGATTCTCAACACCGATCGAGACACTCGATCATGCACAGCGGAAGCTACGAATAAAATAGCATGCTATTTTACCACGATTTGATTCGCATAAATAATTAATACAACTATGAGAAGGTTGAAGATTTACCCCAACCGGAGAGAAATAGGCAATCGACCAAAGGGAGAAGCCGTGATCTTCCAGATTGTATCTCCTAACGACGATTGGTGGACATCGATTATCGCCGTAGAACCTCCTCGAATATGCTCAAGAGAAACTCTAGTTTTTCTTCTTCCCAATTGCTAGGACGAGAAAACAAAATTTCTCCAATTTTTTTTCAAACAGGCGTGGCCTATTTTCTTTAAAATGGCATGGTTTTTTTTTGTGGTTAAATTTTGTGTTGGGGGAAACTCTCTTTTTATAGGAAAATAACTAATAAATTGAGAGTTTATCTTTTACACATAAATTTATCATTTCCTTTTAGGAAAGTAAAACATTTATCAATAGGAAAACAAATTTCCTATTTATTCAATAAAAAAAACTAATTTTTTATTTATCCACATTATAATTAATTAGGAGAAAATTTCTTTTCCCAAAACCAAATAAAAGTGGCACCATTTTGTGTGTCAATTGGGATAATAGAAAATGTCATTTCTATTTTACATATTATTTACCAAATAAATAATATTTGCATATTCATTAAATATACCAATTATTTAATTTATTCTCGAGGTTCCATAAAACGAGAAAACACTCGCATGTTAGGAGCTAACCCGGGGACCATGGACCTATAACCAGTAGCTACAATAAATTGAATAAAATATTCATCAAACATAATATTTCTACTCAACTCATTAATTCTGGAATTACGCCACCATAAATCCGAAACTAAACTCTATCGATTATAGATATAACTTATTCTCAAAACTTCGAGTCGATAAGTGTCCATTGATATAATCATTACATACAGACTAACCCTCCATAGACTATCCGTAATGAAGCGGAAATATTTCCGTAAACCTTCTTCAATACATCTTATCCTTATTTACCATTAACTCACTAGTGATCAATTAGTTCATAACCAATATGAACTTCCGGGATCGATCAGTTTCTAGGATTAACAAATAAGGGGATTGTCTTTCTAATTCCCGCAGGAAGGAATGGATTCCATATTTGTGAGACACACGTTTCTCACTCATTCCAGAATAGTGCCAACGTGAAAGTGATTCGGACCGCGCCTCTTACCGATCCTTAACGAACACATCAAACCCTATCTTGAAACAAGCAGGAGCATGCAATCACTTCAGGATTAAGGTTAATCCATATATGATAATCTTGTGACTTAATAAGATTTCTCAATCACGGAATTATATGAGAAATTCATATTAAATCGGTCAAGTCCTATATGACTCCATCATATATAAATGCCCACTTAGACAACCAATGTTGACGGTCCGGATAAGACGGTCACACCATAAAATGTTCTGGGCGCATTAATGGTGGTTTAATCAATAGACCCCGTACTTTGATTAAGTTCACCACGGACTAACAGTTCAAGTGTATCACCATAAACTTAATTCTCACGTGTGACACATACTAAGTTATATGGCTACATATGATACAACTTGGGGTTTTCAGTAGTGTATTACTTATAAGCACGAAGCAAATAATAAGATGAGAATAAATCTGTCATTTATTAATTATAAAAACAATTATATAAATTGTCTTTCGGGCGCTACTTCCAACAATCTCCCACTTGCCCGTAAGGACAAGCAACAATTGTCTTTCGGACACACTATATCTAACAATCTCCCACTTGCCCGTAAAGACAAGCAATGTTCTGTTTATAGAGCACCACACCCTTATTCTATCTATCCACAACATTCTCACACCTGCTCTAAAGCAGATGAGACATATCTCCCTAATTCATACCTGCCAAGCGCTTATCAGTGACACTAGATGTCACGCAACTTGGTAAACTGATCAGCTAGGTTGTCGGCTCGAGGCGATCTTTTAGGACCGAAATGTCGCATCTCTGCACGGTCTGTCTGATCAGGTGGTATTTACTTTCAATATGCTTTTGACCTCTTGTGATTGCGAAGATCCTTTGCATAAGCTACCTCTCCATTGTTTTCACAGCAAAGTGATATCGACTTACGAGACCTGGAATCACTTTCCGATCCAACAAAGAACTTCTCAAGCCACATTGTCTCTTTAGCTACTCCGAAAGCTGCTATGTATTCGACTAACTGAGTCAAATTGGCGATCTTTGGATTGCTCCGCATCAGTAGCTCCATCACAATGAGTAAACACTGAGCCCGAGATCGACTAAGGATCATCCTTAATCTGACTGTAAGTCAGAATCAGTGTAGTCAACAATACTCAGGTATGCACCTGAATATAGATGCATATTAGTCCTCATTCTCCGAAGGTACTTGAGGATGCACTATGCTGCTCTCCATTGCTCGAATGCGAGACTCAACTGTTATTGACTTTTAATAACCTGACTTTCTCTATCCAAAAGAGAATATATCCTATTTTCTCTATATCCGAAGATCGAGAGAATTATTCCGTGAGGGGATGGGTAGGAAACCTCTCGTTGAATTTTGCATACGAAAATGCATTATCATCTTAACCAATAAGATGCATGGGATATTCCCAACAACTTATTCTCATGAATTCGACCGAATCAAATTCTAAGAATATAGTTCACTTCTCTGATTCAGAGAATCTTGGCTCGTCAGTTTCTGAATTCAGATAACACACTCATGTTGTTCTCAACTGTTGCAGTGTTATCTTTGTCATTAACACTAATACTCACTACTTTACCAATATTGATATCCTAGTCTACAAAAGACTTATCAATATTCAGGTCAGGCCCACATATTAACTTTGATGACCTAGATGTTTGCTTTAATCCACCAATGGATATAGGCATAAGCAGTCAAACACAGACAATAAACCTATGTAGTTATTGGATGACTTAAATATTGCCGTTAGACTCAAGTTCTAGACATGATGTGACATTTATTTAAAGACGCGTTCCACCGACATTTCAACGTGAACATATGACACATAATGAGAAACATACATCATGTTATTACATTTGTCTTGTGAAAATAGTTACGATAATAGCATTATTCAAATTACAAGTTTAAAATAAAATATAAAAAAAAAACATTTGGTTCCAATGCTAAATCAAGCATTTACTTCATGTTTTGTCACTTATGTTTGTCATTTCCCTCCCTTGACCCTTACACTTTGCGACGTCGTAATTCTCCATGCAGAGTTAAGTAGATTTAGTAGTTATTATCGACATTGAAATCTCCGTTTCCACTAAGTTTTTTGATCCGTTTTCTGTTTAAAAAAGCTACTATATATTATGCCGGTATGGCTTTCACATGCAGTTTCTTGAATGCTTTTACTCTGAGTAGTTGCTGAAACTGTTGGCCGAGTAAAGAAAGATTCAATCTTTCCTCTGTTTTTTTTTTTTTGGTTGTAAGTTTGACTTAGCAATAACCATCATTTTCAGAAGATCAAACTCTGAATTACTTTCTATATATATATTTCCATCTGCTTTTTCCCTTTTTGTAGTATACTGAAACAGAGCAGTGAGAAAAACCCATATACAAAAAAATGGAATCTTTTTGAGGATTGTTGATCAAAGGAGTGAAAATGGCTGACGAGGTGGCAGCGAGGATCATACGGCAGGTGTCGTCTGGCCGGATATTGAGTTCGTCTCAGAGCACAAGAAGTTTCGGTTCAGCTAGTTTTAAAGAGGTGTTGGTGAATCCGGGTGGGGATGTTTTCGAAAGAAGTAGGAGAGAAGTTGATGATGAAGAAGAGCTTAAATGGGCAGCCATTGAAAGGCTCCCGACGTTCGATCGATTGAGGAGAGGGATATTGGAACAAGTTTTGGAAGATGGAAGAATTGTTGGTGCAGAGGTGGATGTTGCTAATCTTGGAATGCAAAATAAGTTGCAGTTAATGGAAAGTATTTTGAAGATTGTTGAAGAAGATAATGAAAGGTTTCTTCAGAGAATTAGAGACAGAATTGATAGGTAAATTTTTTTTTTTCTTCTTGTTCTTCAGTATTAGTCTTTTTAATTATGGTTCCAGCGTCTTTACCGTAAAGTAAAGACGCTGGAACCATAACCACTCTCTAGTGAGGTCGGTGTTGTGATCACTGATCAGTACGGATCACAACACCGACTTCACTGGAGAAAATACTAGCACTGACCTTATTGTTGAGGATCCGGATCTTAAAACAGGGTTGGAATTGATATTCCTAAAGTCGAGGTGCGGTTTGAGCATTTGTTGATTAAAGGAGATGCATACGTAGGTTCGCGGGCACTTCCAACTCTGCTAAATGCATACTTAAATGTGACAGAGGTACGTGTAATCTTCAACTTTTTCCGTTTTAGGCAACTTTTTATGAACAAAAACGATACATGCATCACTCTAAAGACACGTTATATAACCATCGTCTACAATCGTTTTAAAGATAGTCTTTTAAATGACGGAATTTGTATTGAGACATAATATATCCATTTTAGCAGATTGGTAATATAAAACCTGAAAAGTTCATTTCTTTTACCTGATATTTTATTTTCATTTTTTTTTCCTATAGGGAATTCTTGGAAAATTGAAGCTATTCCCATCAAACAAAAGGGAGATTGAAATACTAAGAAATGTCAGTGGGATAATAAAACCTTCAAGGTTTGAGGTTTTTTTTATGATTTTTGCATTCTATAATTAACATGAACTGAAATAAATATTATAAAAAAAAAAACACCATTTAATCTTATGGTCATTCTGTTTATTATACTTCAGGATGACACTTCTATTAGGGCCACCAGGTTCTGGTAAAACTACATTGCTAAAGGCGCTTGCTGCGCGGTCAGACAAGGACTTAAGGGTAATTTCTGATTATCTGCAACATTATAATTCACATTTTCTTGATCTTTTTCTAACACGTACGATGATTCGTGTCCAGGTGACAGGAAAAGTTACATACTGTGGTCTTGACCTGTCTGAATTCATCCCGCAAAGAACATCTGCATATATTAGTCAACATGATCTTCACCATGGAGAAATGACTGTTAGAGAGACAATGGATTTCTCGGGACGGTGTTTAGGCGTTGGTACGAGATACGAGCTCCTAGAAGAGTTGTCTAGGAGAGAGAAAGATGGTGGATTAAAGCCTGATAACGCGATAGATTCGTATATGAAAGCCACAGCAGTGCCTGGCCAAGAATCTAGCTTAGTCACAGACTATGCTCTGAAGGTTAGCCTTATCATAAAACGCGATAAAGTGAATTCTTTATCGATATATAGTTAACATTTTAAACTGATTATCGTATGTAAACTCATACAGTTACTTGGATTGGATGTCTGTGCTGATATATTGGTTGGGAATGAAATGCAAAGAGGTATATCCGGTGGACAAAAAAAGCGTCTAACAACTGGTACGTGAAAACGTCTGATTAATCGTGCTTTTATATGTCATTTTTCATGTATCGATGATATAGTGAATCGCGTAATAATGTAGGAGAAATGTTGGTTGGTCCCGCAAAAGTGTTCTTTATGGACGAGATATCAACCGGTTTAGATAGTTCAACCACGTATCAAATCGCAAAGTACTTAAGACAGATGGTTCATATCATGGATGTAACAATGTTGGTTTCGTTACTTCAACCTGCACCCGAAACGTATAATCTCTTTGATGACATCGTTTTGTTGTCCGAGGGACAGATAGTGTACCAAGGTCCGTGTGAACACGTTCTTGAATTTTTCGAGAGTGTTGGTTTTCGGTGTCCATCAAGAAAAGGGGTTGCAGATTTTCTCCAAGAAGTGACATCTTTTAAGGATCAAGAACAGTATTGGTTCAAGAAAGATGTACCTTACCGGTATGTCCCTGTAACGGAGTTTGCACACCGATTCAGTTCGTTTCATATCGGTGAAAGACTTTTAGGGGAACTTTCAGTTCCATACAACAAAGAAAAAGCCCATCCAGCAGCATTAGTTAAAGAAAAGTACGGTATCTCAAAGACGGAACTTTTGAAAGCATGTTTAGCAAGGGAATGGCTATTAATGAAGCGTAACGCGTTTTTGTACATATTCAAGACTACCCAGATCACTATAATGTCATTAATCGCTTTGACGGTGTTCTTTAGGACAACAATGAAATCCGGGAAGTTAGAAGATGGTGTGAAATTCTATGGTGCATTGTTTTTTAGCCTAATGAATGTGATGTTTAACGGTACAACCGAGCTTGCGTTAACGGTTTTCAGCCTTCCAGTGTTCTATAAACAGAGAGATGCTCTGTTTTACCCTGCTTGGGCATTTGCTATACCTATATATATTATGAGGATACCTGTTTCAATATTGGAAACATCAATATGGATCTTACTTACTTACTATACTATTGGCTTTGCTCCTGACCCTAGTAGGTACTTTTTTTTTTTTGACTTCCTTCTTAGTTTTTGGACCGGATATTCTCGTGTGAAGCCCGTTCACGGGACGGGGCTCACAGGAGAGGATCCGGATTTCTTGTTAAAGTAGGATTCGTTTTTGACGCGGTTTAACTGAATTCGGATTTGCTTTTATTCAGGTTTTTCAGCCAATATTTGGCATTATTTGCCATACACCAGATGGCTTTGTCCATGTTTAGATTTCTTGCAGCAGTTGGAAGGGTACAAGTTGTTGCAAGTACTCTTGGTACCTTTACATTGCTCATTGTTTTTGTTCTTGGAGGCTTCATTGTTGCTAAAGGTTAGTTCTTTTTCATGTTTTGAAAGATCCCATTTGCTCGATTTAAACGGGGCGGTTTTTGTTCGTTCTGGATGAAAGACACTAGAAAAGACCCTAAACTTTCGTGATCGTAACACTTTGACCCCTAACCAGTGTTACTATAACTAATAGGCCCCTAATCAGTCAAATGATCTATATTGGGCACTACAGTATCAAAAAACCATTTTTTGGATCACACCACTATGTAGCTCTTGTTTCCAAGACTTCAACGCAACAATATGCATAAAAACAGACTTCCAAAACACCATCAATTTTGCACTCAAAGTTGATCACGGGGCGAAGATTTTGAAGGCCGATTTATATGCTTTTTGTTGCGTTGAACTCCTGAGAGTAAGAGCAACGCATTGGTCTGACCAAAAGTGACCAAAAATGGGTTTTTTAATACCAAAATGGCCAATACATAAAGATCAGGGGACCACTTTGTTACTAAATAAGTTGTTTAAGGGTCAGTTTGTTAAAAATAAAAAGATCAAGACTCAAAATGTTACGTTCTTAACAGTTTTGGTGTCTCCAAAGTCTTTTGTCATTTGATTTTTTTTAACTAAACATGTATTTACACATGCAGATGACATTCATCCAGTCATGTTATGGGGATTATACATATCTCCTATGATGTATGGGCAGAATGCAATAGCCATTAACGAGTTCTTGGATAAAAGATGGAGTACTGTAAGCCCTTTTTTTAACTGTTTTCATTCAAACTTTTTCATACCAAATTCTGCTTCCATATTCACTTTTAACTTCAAAAAAAATAAATCATTACTTTTTTACAGCCAAACATTGATCCAAGATTTGCAGAGCCTACTGTTGGGAAAGTTCTTCTAAAATCTAGAGGAATGTTTCTTGATGAATATATGTATTGGGTATGCATAGCTGCGCTTTTCGGGTTTTCGATTCTCTTCAATATCTGCTTCATTGCAGCACTTACCTACTTAAATCGTAAGTATTTTTAAATTATTTATGTTAATCATATCTGAGAGATTTTAGTTAAGAAATCAGACTAATACATTATACATATGTTGCCTCTGCAGCTTTTGGGGATTCAAAAACTCTTATTATAGATGAAAATGATAATAAGAATAAGAAAAATGAGTACTCACCACTGATTAAAGATGCAAGAAATACGGATGCAGTATGTACAGATCAATTTTGTGAAGGTACTCAGAAAAATGTTTGCTTTATTTATTTGTGTATCATTTTCAACTGATTTCTTTTGGATCTACATGATGGATTTGCACCTATATATTCATATGCTTCTTTGGGGGTTCGTCTACGATGCACAGATACTTATCTTTAATATTTACGCTTATGCCTTCCTCCGTACCCGAATCCTATATCATTCAAAATCCTGCACATGTGTACAATCTTTTGGCTTTAAATTGGAAAAAAAAAAAAGTAAGAATATTATTTCAAATGATTGCAGGTATTGACATGACAGTAAGAAATGCTCCAAAAATGAGTGACATTGATTTCAAAGAGACAGGGAGCAAGAACAGAGGAATGGTGCTTCCATTCCAACCTTTATCACTAACATTCAATCATGTCAATTACTCTGTTGATATGCCTGCTGTAAGTATCTTCATCTCACATTCAAATACGCATGATACACGAATACTTTTGTTTGGTAGCGTATCTCGTATCTGATGCATATCAGACACAAGAATACACACCAAAAAGGTGTTGTATAGGACCCTCCACAGCCACAGTATGATTTGAGCTCAATTCGTATTTGTATCCTATATTTTTCAAAAAACCCGCATTTACATATTTTGTACCCACGAATCAATACCCGCCAATCTGTGAAAGTTGACCTCTTTGATCAATGTTACTTGCCCTGATTTTTTTCTGCAGGAAATGAAAAAGCAAGGGATCGACGAAACGCGTCTCCAATTGCTAAGGGATGTCAGTGGTGTATTCAGGCCAGGTGTTTTAACAGCACTAGTAGGCATAAGTGGAGCTGGGAAGACAACACTTATGGATGTTTTAGCAGGTCGAAAAACCGGTGGTTACATCGAAGGAAGCATAAGCATATCTGGTTACGTGAAAAACCAAACAACGTTTGCTCGAGTCAGCGGTTATTGCGAGCAGAACGATATACACTCACCTCATGTTACAGTTCATGAGTCTCTTGTATACTCTGCTTGGTTGCGCCTTACTTCAAATATTGAGAAGCAAACAAGAAAGGTAGTACTTATTTCTTGATGCAAAAAGTTTGTTTTTAATAGTTTCTTTCTTGTGTTTAATGACATGTTATGATGCATGGATACTGATCTGTCTAGTAACGTGTCTCGTATCTGATGTGTATCTAACACGCATGATACTTATAATTAACTATGTTTTGATGATAATGTGATAGATGTTTGTTGAAGAAGTAATGGATTTGATTGAGCTAAATCCCTTGAGGAATGCCATAGTTGGCCTACCTGGAATAGATGGCCTATCAACCGAACAGAGAAAACGGCTTACAATAGCTGTTGAACTTGTTGCAAATCCGTCTATAATATTCATGGATGAACCAACTACTGGTCTTGATGCTAGATCTGCTGCAGTTGTGATGAGAACCGTACGAAATACCGTCGATACGGGCCGAACCGTTGTCTGCACAATCCATCAACCAAGCATTGACATTTTTGAATCTTTTGATGAGGTAACTTTACCCCACACACACACATATATATATATAATAAAGAAAATCAGAATACTAGTAGAAATATAAAGACATTGAAACTGGATGTTTTATTGATTAATAAAATGATCTGACGATCTCCTTTATATAGGAGAAAAACATAATAATTCAATTCAAAATAAAGCTAATGATAAATCATAAAATCTAAAATTAATCTATCATTTATTTAAAAATAGATTCATCTAAATATAACAACTCTATCATTTTGTTGGCGTTCATATTTATCCCTGACTTTATCTTCTAATACCCTCCCTCAAACGTTGCTGGGGTTGGAGGCGACGTTTGCCTGTCAACGAAGAAGATGATACAACTTTTTGACACCCACGCGCTTTTATTTCCCCGCCTTGGCTCTTGAAACTTTATCTCGTGGCTCTTTCTTTTTGTCGAAAAATCTTTTCAATTTCCTCTCGATGACGCATGGCGTTGATTTATCATTTGCAACGACCGATGAAGGGATCTGTCTTCATTTCTGAATCTACTGTCTTCATTTTGAATCTAATTAACCCGATAAAATGGATGTCAAACAAAAGAGGGTTGTTGCTATATGAAATAAAAAGATTATTTATTTATATAGTTAAAGAACCTAGAAATCTAGACCAAAAATGGCATAGATGCAGCTCGACCTCCTTTTTTTTTTTTTTTTTTTGTTGACACAAAATGAAAATAATAGATGCTATATGCAAGATTATTTATTATTGAAAAAAAAAAAACAAGTATTTGAGAACAATTGAGTGCAAATTATGTATGCTGGACACGAACAAAAAAAAAAAAAACAAAACAAAAACCTGATTTTTTTTTTTATTGGTGTAATGATGAGGACATAGTATGGATGTACTGGACGACCATTTAATGGACAGAAATAAAAAAATGGGATGATGGGACTAATTAAACAAATAGTGTGTTTAATAATTAATTAATGCATGGTATATGGAAAAATTGATCGGGAAATTGCTGTTGGGATCATGGGCATCGTTAAAGGCGGAAGAAGGATCGGCGAGCTCACCAATGTTAATGACTTGACTTCCCGCCTCGCTCTACGATACTATAAAGAAAATCGAATCTTAGTAGAAATATAAAGCACATCAAAGCTGGTTGTTTTATTGATGAATAAAATGATCTGATATATCTCCTTTTTTATATAGGAGAGAAAATGACATAATAATTCAATTCAAAATAAAGCTCATGATAAATCATAAATCTAAAATTAATCTATCATTTATTTAAAAATAGATTCATCTAAATATAACAACTCTATCATTTTGTTGGCGTTCATATTTATCCTTGACTTTATCTTCTAATATATAAAACTTGGAATTTAAAAGGCTAATGTGGATATGGAAATTGTGTTTTTGGTTTTGTATTTAGTTGTTGTTAATGAAGAGGGGAGGACAAGCTATCTATGGTGGACCTTTGGGACATAATTCACACCTTATGATAGAACATTTTGAAGTGAGTTTTAAGTTTTTATTCATTTTGTTTGACACTTTTCTCCACTATTTTGATATCACATACGATCAATCTCTTAAAAGTGGATTCTGAACTAATCAACCATTTTTCGGGAGAGATGATAATTCAACAGAAGCGGCTTTTGCCTTTTCGGGTCTGAAATTCACAAATTGTCTGTGAATTTAAACCTTTTGACTAATATATATGTCAACTGTCCACAGTCTGTAAGTGGAGTTCCCAAAATCAAAGCAGGTACAAATCCTGCAACCTGGATGCTAGAAATCAGTACCCCGGCTTTAGAGGCGCAGCTCAACGTCGATTTTGCAGAAGTATACGCGAATTCGGATCTATATAGGTTACTATAATTCACCATAATACTTACATGATAAGTGATATATGATACTTACTTTTTCTTCTGTCCTTTTTGTTTAGGAGAAATCAAGAACTTATCGAGCAACTTAGTACACCCCCACCAGGATCAAAAGACCTTCATTTTGCGACGAAACACGCGCAGCCATTCTTTGCACAATGCAAAGCTTGCTTTTGGAAGCAACATTTATCTTACTGGAGGAATCCTAAATACAATGCTATAAGGTTTTTCTTGACAACAGCAATAGGATTTGTATTTGGACTTATTTTCTGGCAAAAGGGTAAAAAGATGTAAGTTGTAATTCTCTTATTCAAGAACAGCTGCATTGTTGAGTTATTTTCTTGTATGTATTGGGTTTCAAATAAAGTTTTAAACTTTGCATTTTTACAGGGATAAACAACAGGATTTATGGAATTTATTAGGAGCCATGTTTTCAGCTGTTATGTTTCTTGGTGGAATCAATACCTCTTCTGTGCAGTCAGTTGTGGCTGTTGAAAGAACGGTTTTTTACCGCGAAAAAGCCGCAGGAATGTATTCACCGCTTCCATACGCCTTCGCACAGGTAAAATCGTATACTTTTGTCCGAGTCGAGTCAAATCGAATAATGCTCTAAACAAGTCCAGTAACTTAAAAAAAAAAAAAAAAAACTGAGCTCACGAGTTGAGTTTAACTTTTGAAAGATGATTGAAGTAAATTTTCAATGGAATTTTCTTGCAGGTGGCAATAGAGATGATATATACATCTATACAAACATTGATATACAGTTTTCTCCTATTTTCAATGATTGGATTTCCATGGGGAGTAGGCAAATTCTGGTGGTTTTATTACTATGTATTCATGAGCTTCAGCTATTTCATTTTGTATGGAATGATGCTTGTGGCTCTCACTCCTAATTACCATATTGCTGCTATCTCCATGGCTTTCTTCCTCAACTTTTGGAATCTCTTCTCCGGTTTCAACATTCCGAGAACAGTAAGTTTGCGTGTTCCTACGATTGATGCACAGATACTTTTGTCTGGTAACGACTTCTTTTTCTTTTTCTGAATTATTATTGAATTTGTGTGTAAACAGCTAATTCCAATATGGTGGAGATGGTATTACTGGGGATCGCCGGTGGCGTGGACGTTATACGGTCTAGTGACATCTCAAGTGGGTGACAATTCCGGCCCGGTTCAAGTACCGGGTTTCGGGGATATACCCATAAATGTGTACCTTAAAGAGACATTTGGGTTCAACTATGATTTTCTTGGAGTGGTTGCAGTTGTTCATCTTGTTTGGGTACTCCTCTTTTGCTTTGTTTTTGCATATGGAATCAAGTTCTTGAATTTCCAAAGAAGATGATTTATATATATATATATATATATATATATATATATATATATATATATATATATACTACATCTATGTAGTCAATTTAATGTCGTTTTGTAATATAATAAAATTATATAGGAGATTCTTTGCATTCGGTAGGTCAAGGTTCGACTTGAAGAAAGTGGAACTCATACCGAGTTCAACTTTCCGCAGATGAAACATGACAATTGATTTCTAAAAATTCTAATCTCACAGTTTCCTGTGGTGCTAGGATAGATATTGTGTAATATCAGTAAATGCATTATTTATAGCGGAATGAAAATGCTCATGTTTTTACTAATAGGGGTATATTATATACGCCAAAACATACTCGATACGATACATGTCTGATGTAAAACTCAAAAAACTCGATACAATCCAAACAATGAATCACTTTTTTTAATCTTGGAAAAAAAGATTAATAATAAACTCATACACAAATTGAAATAAATAAATCGCTTAGAATAATTAATCCACGAGCACGAAAAAAAAAAGGAAAATGAAAATGAAAATTAGAAAATTAAAACATCGTGTTGTCAGCATATTTGGAAACTGATAAACACATGAGTTAATTGTACACCAGAATCAATATAAAAACAAGTAGTTATGTGAATATTTGTTTGTCAACCAAATTCTGAATTAGTTGTCACAATATCGATCCGAGTTAGGACTTTAAGTGGGCCGGCTCGTTTATCGGGTTATTGATGATTTTGCTGAGCTCCTCCAGCTTTGTCATTCTAATTTTCTCACTTTTATTTACCATCTGCAATAACTCATTCTTATAACTCACTTTTCCTCAATTCCCATACATACATATTTATTGAACCGAAAATATTGGTTTCGGTTTAATTGGTTTAAAATCAAAAGAAATTGGATTCACCTCGATTAGTGCGGCAGTGAGCTGTGCTTTCTCGTTGTTTTTCTGCTGAAAAATTTCCAATGCTTCTTTGTATTCTTTTTCCTGCATGCACCAACAGTAATCTGTTAACAATTGGTATATAACATTATTTAAGAGCGAAAATATATTAAAGATGACTAACCGTAATACTACTGTCACAACCGTTCAGACATGAGAATGATATACACAACATGTTTTAAAACATTAATTATGTTGAGTTTACATCATGATCGATGATCCTACATCATAATCAATAGTTTAAAACCATATTGTGTCCGGTGGCGGCTCCAGAAGTTCTGTGATACGGGTCAGGGATCGAGAGCGTTACATCCTATTACAAGTATATAAGTATCAATTTTAAAAGTTCAAATTAGATTACGGGTCAACGGTCAATGTTTAAAGAAATTAGAGGGTCAATCAATAGATATTAGTGTATAAAAATTTTAAAAATTATATATACATAGAATTTTTTATTTTTTTTTATTTTAAGGGGGTCAATCTGTGATATGGGTCAGGGATCGAGAGCGGTACATCCTATTACAAGTTTTAAGTATTAATTTTAAAAATTCAAATTTGATTACGGATCAACGGTCAATATTTAAAGAAATTAGAGGGTCAATCAATAGATATTAGTGTGTAAAAATTTTAAAATGCGTAATATATACATAGAATTTTTTATTTTTTTATGGGGTTCAGTTGACCCAAATTGTTCTTGCTAGAACCGCCCCTAATTGTGTCACTCGTTGTTTGTGTGTTTGTGACGATAACATTAATCAATGTAGTATGTATGTGTAAGTAATTAATTAGGGGAATCCATGGATCGGTTTATCCAAAACAGAACCGAAACGAGGTCATTCGATTCGGTTTGGATTATAAGTGTTTTCGGTTGAGTTACGGTTAACTCTATATATTATCTGTAACCGAACCGAAAATCGAATCAAATACAAAAACCGTATCTAAACCAATTAAATCAACTTGTATAATTAGTTTTCATAACCAAATAACGTAACCGTTTCAGAAAAATTGCATATACCGGACCATTTACTACCGAAACCAGGGGCGGATCCACGTACCCGGGGGGTCACGTGACCCCTTTGGATTTTTTTTTAAAAAAAATTTAGTATTGAAACGATGTAGTTTTGTTGTTAAAAAGTGTCGTTTTGTCGATAAAAATTGATGTTTTAGACTCCGTTGACCCCACTGGATTTTTTTTTTTTATAAAAGATGTAGTTTTAGACTCCGGTAACACCACTGAAATAAATTCCTGGATCCGCCACTGACCGTATCCATATATTTCAATTCTCGATTAACTGAAGTGAATCCAATTCAGTTACCTATAACAAACGAATATTCATATTCGATTATTTCTGATTTCAAATAACCAAAATAACGGTTCATTTTCGATATACGACGATAATCATACCGAACCAAACTCACATCTACGAATAATCGGATAAGAAAAAATACCTTTTTTTGACAGGTTTGTCCAAGGGATTTGAGTTCACGATCAACTATGTCAATTCTTTTTCTGACAGCTGCAACTTCCTTCCTCATGGGATCTGTCATCACCTGAAGCTCCTGTGCATTTGTTTCTTTTTTAATTACTATTATTAAACACAATTCTTTTCTTTTAAATTACCATTCTCTTCAAATTTTACAAATATAGGTAATATTTTAATGTATGTATTTACTATAATTTACTTTAACACACTCTACAAATCTAGGTTTATAAGAGCACATCCACGGGCGGAGCCAGGATTTTAATCAGAGTGGGCTAATGGACTACATCGAGTTCGTTGGGTGGACTGCATTAAAAATATTTTATGGAACAAACTATCCGTACTACATAGATTTTATAGTGTAATATATTTTTGTCCGGATGGGCTTAGCCCCCTTTGTCCCTTGGTAAGATCCGCCCTTAAGCACATCATATTCTCTTAACAAATTGTTTATTTTACCTTTTTAAATATATAACAAAAATTCCATCTAAGATGAAATGTATAAGATTCTCTATTCTACATAATGCAGTGTACATAAACAAAAATTTACAGAATATGAATGAAATCGTTAGTTGTATAGGAAATTCTACAGAATTATTTTACACTAAAAAAATAAATTATATGTTGCGGTATTATTTTTCTTAAAAATGAATGTTGAAATCTCTAAAATAACGAGCAGTTTTGAAAGGATTTACGGTATTTACCGTAAGTGCATGCACATGAATTGAAGGTATGGACTTACTTCCCAAACGTGAGCTAAACGCCTGGTTTCTTCTTCAGCACGATTGAGTTGAGACTCCACTCTCTCTTTCACCTCCCTCTTCTTCCTCTCTATCTCTTCCTCCACCGCACGGAACGACGCAATCGCCATTTTCGACATGTCCTCTTCCTCCACCATCGCCTGCACCACCTCGTTGTTGTTGTTGTCCGTCGATAACCGCCCGCTGCTGCCTTGACTCGCAAGATTCTTCATTGTTGATATGCAGTGAATGTCACTGTCTGAACTCTGTTAAATATCATATAAATGCATGTAGATGTTTTTAGGAGAAGTAGAACTGTTGCATTTGGAAGTTTATATATATATATATATAGGGAAAGGCTCACATATATATTGAGTATTAACTAATGAGTCACTTCTTATTCACATGATTTGTTTGCCTTATTAATTAAACAGTTTGCTTTTAAGGTTAGAAACTTGCACTTTTTTTTTTTTTGTTGTGAAAGTACAAAACTTTCCTAACTATATATTATCTTCTTGTAAAGTTAGAAACTTGTGCACTCTAAAAGTGGGGAAATTTTATTATAATTAGTTTGTATTGCACACACACACACACACAAAAAAAAAAAAAAAAAACAATTGTTATATATATATAATGTGGCAGGTGCATAAAATAAAACATTTGTTACATGTTTAATGATGTAGAGCAAGAGCAATAGAAATGGTGTTCAATAGAATTTTCACTAATAATTTGCTAATATCAAAACATAATTAAAAAAAATAGCAAATCATAGCAACAATTTTCTTTCGCATTATGCAATGCTTTGAGTTGATTTTTTATTCTCCTTGCTAAATTTTGCTATGACATTTCGTTGTGGAGGTACTATTTTTATTTTTTTTTAAATGATTTTTTTGAAATAGTTTGTTCCATAAAATATTCTTAAACTATTCTGCCTCTATCACATTTTAACTTTTCAAATTGTTTAAGTGAAATGCAGTTAATATTTTTAATCTCATTAATTGATACATGCTTTTACACCTAAAGCTTTAAACCGCGGGTATTGAAACATTTAAAGTTACAGATTTTTTATTGTAAGCAATGTAACGATGTAAGAGTATTTAAATAAACATGTCAATTATCAGTACTTTTTTTTTTTATTACAAAATTTTGCGATATTCCAAAAAGAAAACATGGGTACTTAAAATTGGGACAGAGGGCAAAGACTAGGGCGTGATAAGCACTCTGTCCCAATCTTATCTTATACACCAACACCTCAAGGATCGCACCGAGGACTTCTCTTATGTAGGCAGTATCAGTCTAGTTGAATGTAAAGAATGTGATTTTTCTCCCTCGTCTCATGTAATTCGTACTTGTAAGATAGGCACCGAATAATAAAATAAACACCTTTTACCCCTAAAAAAAAAAAAAATTTGGGACAGAGGGAGTATATTATAATTTATACACAAAATTTTATAATTTTATAATTAAATGTCTATAATAAAAAATAATAAAAACTAATTCTTTTGATAAATTTAAGCATGCATATTATGATCTAGCACCTACAGGTGTTCACGTGTTGTGCGAGAGAGAAATGGTGGTTTCTGATCTGATATTGCTTTGACTTCAAAACATTCTTTCTCTCTCTGTTGGTTGCTTTACTTGAGAAACCATGCATGCTCCAATTGGAAGCAAACTTTTTTAAAATCCCCACCTGTAAAAATTAAGGCAGCTTTTAAGGATTTGTAAAAGTTAGGTAAAAAGTAATTTTCAAACACGATAAAATTTATTGTGGACCTTCAATTTGGGTGAACAGTCGTCAATTTTCGATTACTTTTAATTATTGCCATTTGAGTTAGCACATGCATTGTACGTGGTAATCGATTTAAGTCATTTGACTGCATAACTGTTTTTATGCCCATCATAATATATCATTGGTTGGATTTACGGCTTGATTTCTTGAAGGTTTTTTTTTTTCTTTTCTATGGGACGAGGGGTTCTATTGATACCATAAAAATTCTTTTGGAAAGATATAAGAAAATATAGTGTTACGCTTGGCATGTGTGTAGTAGTAACACTTGGCTAGTTAGTTAGATTGGATAAGATCTAGCACTAGATCCTTTATGGTGTAGTAGTATATTTAGGTGAGCTGCTGTATTAACAGATTATCACAAAAGAATGAATTATTAATAAAAACTATTTTCTCTTGTTGGTAGAACTGATGTTGTTCTTGTTGCTGCTACAACACCTACACATATGGTATCATCCCCTAATACCCTTGCATCATCATCTACTGTCTCATCAAGTGAGAGTCAGGGCTCACCCTCACTATCTTCACAACCACATTCACCTTCACTATCCCCACAACCACAATCACCTTCACTATCTCCACAACCACAATCCATCACAACCTCCACAACCTCAACCTCATCATATGCAAACTAGATCTAAAAGTGGCATTTTCAAACCTAAATCAGATACTGCTGCGATCGCTAGCTTGGCATTTTTTCCATCGAACCAACTAATGTATCGAAGCTAATGGGAAACTCTTCATTTAAATGCAGACAATGACAGAAGAGCATAGAGCACTTATGAATAATCAAACATGGGACCTAGTTAAACCTTGTCCTGGACAGAATATAGTTGGTAGCAAATAGGTGTTTAAACTGAAAGTCAGGCCAGATGGCACAATCCTGAAGCACAAATCAAGACTAGTTGCTAAAGGATACAGTCAACACTATGTAATTGACTTCACAGAGACTTTCAGCCCAGTGGCAAAATCCTCCACTATTAGAATAATCCTGGCCATAGCTGTGTCAATAAATTGTCCTATTAACCGATTGACATAAATAATGCCTTTTGAATGGCCCCTTTACAGAACTCGTGTTTATGGAATAACTTTGAAGGGTTTGAGGATCCAGGCAAGCCAGGGTTTGTATGTAGATTGAAAAAGGCCTTGTATGGGATCAAACAAGCCCCTAGAGCATGGTTTGAAGTTCTCAGAACTCAATCTGACACCTCCTTGTTTATGTTCAAAATGGATAATGTTGTGCTATTTGCTTTAGTATATGTGGATGGCATATTGCTGACAGGGAACTCTCCAACACTGATTCAGAAGTTCATAAATATGCTAAATTCCAATTTTTCCTTGAAAGATCTTGGTCCTATGTCACATTTTTGGGTATGCAGGTTCTTTAGAAACAAGGATGGGTGCATCTAACACAATCCTATTATGCCTCTCAACTACTACAGAGGTTAGGACTAGACAATCTGAAACCTTGTCCAACACCAATGGTGTCTGGAAAGCTGTTGTTTCTAAACAAGGGAACCTATGACAAATCCAAGTCTCTATAGAAGTGCTATTAAAGGTCTACAATATCTCACACTGACAAGGCCAGTCATATCTTTGTTGTTAACACTCTCAGACAATTTATGCAAGATCCACACACAGTTCACTGATAGACCCTAAAAAGGTTGTTTAGATATGTAGCAGGAACACTTGGTATGGGACTGATCTTCAGACCTTCAGACTTACTGGAACTACATGGTTTTTCAGATGCAAATTGGGCAGTGTGTCCTATTGACAGTAAGTCAACTGGAGGAAATTGTGTATACTTGGGAAAGTGTTTGGTGTCATGGAGTTCAAAGAAGCAAGATGTGGTGTCCAGATCAACCTGTGAATCAGAATATAGGGTTTTGGCTAATCTGGCTGCTGAGGTCAAGTGGATCAAACAACTGCTTGGTGAAATGAAGTTCAAACTAGCTATTTTTCCAATACTTTGGTGTGATAACATAGGGGAAAACTCACTGGCACAGAACCTTGTGTATCATGCAAAAACAAAACACATAGAAGTTGATGTTCACTAATCACTACATCAGAAACCAAGTGCTTAACAAAGAAGTTGTTGTCTGTCACATGCCAACACAAGATCAAATAGCTAATTGTTTTACTAAGGCTCTGTCAGTTGGTGCTTTTAATTGCTTTGAGAGGGGCTAAAAAGATATAAGAGAATATAGTGTCACACTTGGCGTGTGTGTAGTAATGACACTTGGCTAGTTAGTTAGATTGGATAAGATCTAGCACTAGATCCTTTATGGTGTAGTAGTATATCTAGGTGAGCTACCGTATGAACAGATTATCACAAAAGAATGAATTATTAATAAAAACTACTCTCTCTTGTTCTTTGAACACCACAATTACTCAAAACACCATATCAATTACTACATGACACGACATGTTGTATGATTATTTCAAAAGAGAAAACATCGCTTGTCTAGAAGTTTCCAAAATAATAGGATCACTCATGGTGGTGATAATGATGAGTAACGTTTGAAACATCTACCTCACACACCAAAGCAAGCTTAAACTCCCAAACAAACTACCAAGAAATTAAATACCAAGAATTAACACTTCAAAACGCCCAATACTACACAAGAAGGGCAATATACCACATACAAACAATACGAGAACACCGTGCACAAATACCTAACTCCTATAAGAATACATGTCTATATGTGTGATAGAAGAACTCTCATACACCCAGGTATGCTTACCTCCTCTCAGGATATACTCGGCATCCACTTCAATATCAACCCATATATGATCCTTCTACCCACCATGAATAAACTCCCAGATATACACCATATACTTATGCACCCTGTATTCACAAAGACACACGCCCTTTTTATAGTGGCTCTATTAGTGGTTATTATGATTTAGTGTTAGACCTCAGTAGTCGATGGCGACTATGTTCATAAACCAAAGTAAGGAAGGAACGGGTTCAAATTGCGCACTTAACACTGAACTAATAAGGGCATGACTCAAAGTTAACGAGAACCTAAAACAACTATACCTTATAGGCATGTCTTAAAAGCAAGAAGGTTAGTAGCACCAAGTGGTACCTTGACACCGACGGCTCACGTCACATGATGGGAAATGACAAACTATTCAAATCACTCAAAGTGGTCTCAATGAAATGACGTGTGACGGTTGGTTGAGAGTCGAAAAGAAAGGCGTGTGATCTATTGGTATTTATCAAACTCTTTCTATTAAATTAATAATGTTCTCTTCCCAACTTGGTGATATAGTACTATTTGTTTCGACATGGTATGATCATCCATCATCATACAGATAACATTTAATGGTCTTATATGGACCAAATGGGCTCAACTCAGTATTGAGTCTTATACTTCAGAGGACTTCAGTAAAACTCGCCCCATTACAGCGTATGTCGCCTTTATTTTATCGACAGGACGTTGTGTCGCCCCTCGTCCTCTATGGCCATCTCAACATAATACGTGTATTAGTTCATATCGCCGACATAGTAGAGACTCACCTCGCCTCGAACTCTCATTTCGGAACAGTCATCTCCGACTCCAAGAGAGTAGTTACAACCAACGAAAGCGGGGCATTAACCAACAATATGATAACTTGAATCGTTTGAATCATTTTCATCCTACAAGATATTCACTTGAGTAATGATACGAGCACAACGGTTATCTTCTGACGAAGTGATACAACGGTGAATCGATATGACTGATTGATGATCATGTCAAATTTCGTCTCGATCAATTTAGACACATTATTATCATCGGTCGCGGTCATCATCGTTGTACTCATTACGACTTAACTGTCGTTGTCTTTCAGATCATTACTCGTTCACTTCAGATCATATAAAATTAAAATTCGTCAATCTTTTGTAAAATTCATAGTCAACATTTTTTTTAAATTCATACTACTTTGTTTTGTTTGGCATTATACGGGCCATAGGTTAGAGTTTTCAGTGGGCTTGATCTGGACGGGCTTTGAGAGATTAGGAGATGGCAGATGGACCTGGGGGTGTAGGGATTTTCTTAGATGAATATATTAGGGCGTTTTTTATTGGCGCGATATAATTGTTTTCGGCACCATTGTTTTGAATTTTTTTCACTTCCAACACCACACATGGATTCTTTTTTTTTTTTAAACATCCAATACCACACTATGAATGTCAAACCCACCGACGTTCCCTTTCAAAAATAACGTCATTGAATCCGACGTTATCCACAGTGACACTTTTATAACTATTACATCAGAGTCACAGATATTATTTTTGAAAAGTAACATCAGTTCCCATACAAATCTCGACAATTCTACTTTCATTAGTGATTTCACATCAAAATGTGCTATAAGAGCAATTTTGAAGTAGTAATTTGTAAATATGTTTTATGTATAAGTATGAATTTGCATTTTGTTTCTAAATATGCTAGAAATGGGATGTTAAATTACTACTTTGTAGTTATGTTTTGCTTTATCAATGAATTTTAATTTAAGTATGTACAGAGGTTAAAAGCACAGAATGTTGAATTAATATTTTGAAAGTGTTTTCGATATGAAAAAAATGGAACTAAGAAGACTTCCTTAAGTTGTCGAAGGCCCAAAAATTTTTGGGTCGGCTCTCACATTGTCTTTATAATTATTTAAAATATTACTTTTTCTTAGTGGTCGTACCAATCTTGATAAAAATTAATTTCAAACCATCTAGTTGGCTTTACTATCAACCATCTAGTAGGACCCGTATCAGCATCATTCCATTTTGTAAACGAAATGTTTTATCGTACTCCATCTGTTTCAAATTATTTGGCGAATTATCAAAATTACGTATATTAAGAAAGTTAGTTAATATATCGACTTTAAAATGAAATAATTAAAAATCTTTAAATAAAATTAATGTGATATTTTTGAAAAGTTGTATTCGACTACAATTTTAATTTCCTCTCATACCCAAATGTAAATATGAATATATCTTTTTCGTCACAGCGTTAAAGATAGTAATGTTTTATCTTATATTTTTTTTTACGCTTATTTGTTTTGATATTCAATTTGATATTTTTGATGTCAATAAACGGTTGATTTGTGTCATGTTCCACCAGAAAACATTTTAGAGGAACAATGAATTTGAGTAGCGAACAATAGATTTGTCCTTATCAGCCAATTAATTTTTCCACAATCCCGATTCAGATTTTTTTATGTTTTCTTGTCATTTATTCCCACTCCCTCTTAATTAAATTGCCATATACATTTTATTTTAATGTATTGCATACAAATAATACCATTTACATTATATTTTTTTTGATATGACATTTACATTATACTAATGCATTGCAATTAATTGATGTCGTATACACTTGAATAAATAAGTGTATTGCGTTATCAGATTAATGCCAACACATATGATGTAATGTGGTCCGCTAATTTTGTCACATATCATGTATAATTTAATCCTTTAATCTGACATAAAAGCTTTTGAACTTTTTTTTTAGGAACGCTTTTGAACTTAATATATGTATATATACATATATATATATATATATATATATATTCTTTGTATAACTTTGCGACTGGTGGGATTCTCTCACTAAGGATAAGGGTTTCTCCGGTCTAAAAGAAAATATTGAGCACACAATTTTCATCTTTTGGGGGATTTGGCTCTCTAGAAATGATTGGTTGTTTAACAGAAGTATTGCTGATCCCAATTCTGTGGCTTTCGCGGCAAACAAAGATTTTCGTGATTTCAATGATGCTGCTGGTTCTATTACTTTGCCACATAACTTTCGGACTGATTACTGCTATGATACTCCTACTAATTCCGCTTCTGATCCTTGTCCTCCTCCTCTGTTTTCTTTTGTGTTACAGACGGATGCTGCTTGGAGGAATCTAAATGTGCCTGCCGGTGGAGGTGTAGCAATCTATGATAAAAATTACAACCTGGTTGAGATTTGGGGTAGAGCTTTTAATCAGCTGGACTCTCCACTTAGAGCTGAAGCGGAGGTGGTGCGCTGGTCTCTTTTGACAGCAAGAGACAAAGGCTGGGATCATTTGCTGATTAAAACTGATTCTCAAGTCCTAGCAAATATGGTGAATGGCAAAATTTCACTCTCGCCGGATGTGTTTGCCATTGTTTTGGACATTAAGCAGTTGGTTTCATCTTTTAGTTTTTGTAAACTGATGTATGTGAATAGGAAAGTTAACATTATTAGTCACCACGTCGCTTTTTTGCTTTTCTTTCTGAAAGCATTCTAAGATATTGGACCGGCCTTCCTTCTTGGATTGTTTCTCCAGACCAACTGAGAAGAATGTCAGAATGTTGTAACCCATGGACTTTTATATCAGTAATGAAAATCTTTCGTTTCTCGCAAAAAAAAAAAAAAAATTAAAAAAAAAATAAAATAAAATAAGTACACTAAACATCAAAATAAAGTTATTTTAAGATTTAAAAAAACCCAAAATACTCAAACAGTAAATTGTTTGACAAATTAGTGGTAACCAAGTAAAATGATCATATAGAGATACTTTATTCTCAGCCAAGGGAAAGAGGAAAAGGTACTACTACAAATGCAAAATGAGAAATCCACCAAGTCATACCGCAGTAAGTATTCGTTGCATCATAATCGTTAAATACATGACAAATGTATAAATGATAATACGTCATGCGTATAATGATCAAATACAATGGAGAATATACGTATTATGACAATTGCGTACTGAAATTCTTACATAGTTTCGTTATCTCCTTTATCAAAACATCAATCTCTTCATCGTTTTTCATTTTCAGCTTCCGACTTAGTTCCTTCATTTTGTTCCTCACCTCCTCCCCACTTTCGTCCACCATAACTTCTCGTATCGCTCTCGCGATTTCTTCGCTCACAAGCTTTCCTTCTTCGTCCTTAACCACTTCCACCCCAACTCCAACCGCTTCAACCAACCTAGCATTCAACGGTTGATCAATCTGCATAGGCAAAGCAACAATCGGGACCCCGAAGTTCATGCTTTCCATCACTGAACTCCATCCACAATGACTCAAGAATCCGCCAATACTCGAATGGGTCAAAATCCTTGCTTGTGGGGCCCATCCCTCCACAACCATTCCTCTATCTTTAATCCTCTCCAAGAACCCTTGTGGAAGTGCTTCTTGAACACTAATTTTCTCTTCTTCATTGAATCTTATGGCCCATATGAAATTCATATCACTTAATTCTAAACCTTTTGCTATTTCATACCTTTCTTCTTTAGTCAAGAAATACTCACTCCCAAAAGATGCAAAAATCACTGATTTTTCTCTTTTTTTCAAGCCATTCTATGATTTCTGAATATTGTTCATCTGTTGAATAATAATCTTCAACCAATTGACCAACTGGTACAATTTTCTTCCCCAATGAATCAGATACTACATCAAAGTATTTACCTTCGATTTCTTGACATGATTTCACCAATACAATTTCACACGATTTCTGTAAAGATCTCAACATAACTCCAATTTCTTTATTCATTTGCT
This sequence comes from Gentiana macrophylla, assembly GCA_026214975.1. Classification (NCBI taxonomy): domain Eukaryota; kingdom Viridiplantae; phylum Streptophyta; class Magnoliopsida; order Gentianales; family Gentianaceae; genus Gentiana; species Gentiana macrophylla. Next base: position 102,414 of record JAOBSW010000861.1, read on the forward strand.
CGACATGATCTTCACTCAGACTGCGAAATTTCTGCCACTCGTATCCACGAAAATTGATCTCCGGACAAGGGAATTCCTTGCCGGGATTGTGTATTATGAACCAAGTGAAACCCAGAAGCGATACACTTCCGGTGAGGAACTGAACCGCCGGAATACCTTGCGCAACCGCCATTTCAGCTGCCCAGAACTGATTGAAGTCGTACATCACCAAATCCGGGTGGAATTCAGTGAGGATATCGACGAATTGTGGGCTGGCTTTCTCGTATTCGTTCTTGAGAGTGATCATTAGATGGGGTGGGAGGCCATTAGTGGTGTGATGATGAAGAGGAAGCTCTGGAGATGGTGGGATGTGAAAAGGGACTAGCTTTATGAAATCTGTGTGTTTTTGGCTGATTTTTTTCTTGATGGATTGTAAGAGTATGGGAGTTGAACAGATGTAAACATGGAAATTTCTGTCTGCAAGCTTCTTGGCTAGCTCAAAGTAGGGGGAAATATGGCCATGAGCTAGCCATGGTAGCATCAAAACAGAGGTTTTGGTTTGTTGGTTTTCCTCCATGGCTATACACACTGAAGAAATTGATTTTCAATGAGTTCTCATTATATAAAGAACACAAATAAGTCTCTTTGAACATAAATTATTTCTTTTTCATTCTTATTTAAATAATTTTATTGTTTGGAATCTATGGGCAAGCTGGCTTAATTGGACTGAGGTTTCCACAAATTAAATCATAGAGTAGTTTTTGTCTTTTTGCTGTGTTTGTTTTTGTTTGGAAAAAAAAAAAAAAAAAAAAAAAGAGAAGGTGTAAAGTGACTTTTTCTTCCTGAGGAAAAAATCAAGGGGTAATTTAGCAAATGCATAGTATTCACTTGTCTCATTGTTTGAAAAATCGAGATGTATTCTTTTTATTTTATTTTTCTTTGGAGTTTTGTGTAACCTAATATTCTTGGGGTTCATATATTTTTCTTGTATCATGTGAATGAAGTCACTTGTGAGGTTTTTATCGATTGTTGCAAGGTGTGTGTAGGTTGATGTTTAGGTAGATTTATGATTTTTTTCATGAAACAAAACCGTCATTATATAAGTCCGTAATAATCATCTTCTTGTATGTAGTTATAAATACTGAATAGATCCGTCCCTAGGCCACGGCTTATGAACTTCACAGATTGTGTAAATTTGAGGTGCTCTCAATTTTTTTTTAAATCCATTGTATTGCATATCCATAGATATGTAGAAGGTTAACTAAAGAAAAACAATAATGTCATCAAAATGAAAGAAAAAAAAAAGAGTAGTATTAATGAAAATGGTTTTTTCCAATATCTTCTTGTAATGTTTATTACTTAATCCGTTTCAATTTATTTAATGCAGCTGTCGAAAACTAACATATTAAAAAAAATGAGTTAATAATCTTAACAATAAAATGATTAAATAGTTGTTAGATATAATTAATGTAACATATTTTTTTATCTCTCATGTTGTGACAAATACGAATAAAATAAAATAAAATACTATAAATGTTGTATTAAAAGTATAACTACCTATAATAAAATTGAACAAATAATTTTACCGTAGGGACTTTATCATTGCCTTCAAACATGTAAAAAGTGAGTATTAAGTGGACTAATCTCTCTTTCAAATGACACTTTTGGTAGTTTCACCGTCCTTTCTTAATCATTTTCTTTCTTTAATTAAGTGTGTACTTTTTCATAGTTTGAAAAAAAAAAATGCTTTAGCACAAGACAAATTAATGCTATAGCAAAGCTCATTAACTAATTTATTAACGATTAATCTCTCGTTGTCGCATTTGTTTGGGTTGTAGTCTCAACCATGAAGATTCTTGCAATCAGACCGTTTTGGTGTTATGTAATAACTTTAAATCATTTCAATCATATATTTCAAGCTATGCATTAAGATTTTAATAAGTGTTCACCCGTCTTATGGAATTTAGTTTCCTTCAAAGTTCAAACGATACGGATTATATCTGCATGCAGTCACGCAGACAACTTTCGGAACGGGGCGACTATCTGCGATGTATGGATCCGTCACTGACTAGCCTCTTTTTAATCATGATTAAAAAATGTTAAAAGTGATATAAGGAAATATATTCTACGCTTTACTAACACCAATTGGTTTTAAGACAACTGTAAGTCAACGATCCTAATATAGTATCGGAGCGAAGTCGTCAGGATCAATCTCGCTACCAACATTGTTTTCCCAATTATATTGTGCAGTGTTGGCGCGCTTTGTTGGCGCTTGTGTGCGCTTTATACGCCTTTGTGTGTCATGTTGGCCCGAGAGCATTATAGGCCCACACTTGAGGGCGTGTTAAAAGTGATATAAGGAAATATAGTTGCGCATTTACTAACACCAATTGGTTTTAGTACAACGGTAAGCGCTTGATCATAATATAAAAAGCCTAGCAGCCCTAAGTGAGAACAATAGCATGTTTAGAGCATATTCGATGATGAACCTTTTTAAAAAGTCTCTCTACCAACATAATCTCGATAAATGGACACCATCGGGACCAGAAAACAAATATTCGTTTACCGAAGTTATTCATATGTCAAACATCATTTTAAGCCCTTTGTCCAAGTTAGGACCATAAAAAATTATTTATTTAACGAGATTATTTATTTATCGAGTTATTGTATACATTATCAAAGAAAAAAAAAACTTAAGGAAATCATTACAAAACATTATAATGATCAGAATTTAGAAACACACACTAAAGAAAAACATTAAAGGAAAAAGTGCATTTCTATTATATTGGGGGCTCTTGCGGCATGCCGACATCGATCAGTGATGGATATGTCTTTTTCATATTGTTAATGACACTACATTCGATCTACTATGACAACACACTCTATGCAAATATTTTGACCATACACACTACTACAAAATAGGATATAGGTCACACTTAGGACAAGATAACAATCACAGTTTTAATAAAACCGAGACAACGAAAATATATATATCACACTTACAACTTTCTATCACACTTATTGAAAAACTGAGATAAGTTATATTAATCAATCTCATTTTTAAAGTGTGACTTAATTGATATGATTTTTCACATTAAGAATTGGAAAACCGAGATAAATTATTTCAATCAATCTCATTTTTAAACTGTGATTGAATTGATATGATATTTCTGTCACAGTTTCTAAAAAGCGAGATAAATTATATCAATCAATCTCACAAACAGTGACTGAATTCATGATATTTTTGTCAAAACTATAGAAAAAGTGAGACAAATTATATCCACTAACAAGAAAAGAGACATAGATCACACTTATCTAAAGATAAGGATCACACTTTTAAAAAACCGAGACAAGTAAAATGTATATTTATCACACTTAATTTTTTTATCACAGTTATTAGGTGTGAAAAAAAAATGATCACACTTTTTAAGGTGTGATTGAAATAATAATAGATCTCGGCTTTTAAGTGTGATAGCAACTACTAAAATAGATCACAGTTTTTAAATGTGTTGAAATTATAATCGATCTCGGTTTTTAAGTGTGATAACAACTATAATAGATCACGATTTTTAAGTGTGATAACAACTAAAATAAATCACAGTTTTTAAATGTGTTGAATTATAATAGATCTCGGTTTTTAAATGTGATAACAACTAAAATAAATTACAGTTTTTATTATCACGATTTTTAAGAAAACTGAGACAAGAACATCAATCAATCACGGTTTTTAACTGTGATTAAAATAATATGATATTTTATAATGATATTTTAGATTAGTGTGACCGAAAATGATAATAAAGTAGGCATCGGCCCAGCGGTAATTAGTGTGGTTCCTTAATCCAGAGTATTGATGGGAGTCAAATTGTAGTGTATTTCTTATATGAGATTACCTCATTTTATGAGTTATTCATGGTTATTTTGGGCTATTATGGGTAGTATATGAACGATATTCACTTATATGCATGTTTCGAGACTAATGATGTTTTCGATCCCTAAAACTCGTGTTTATGTGGATTTCGTTACGCTTCACAATGTATATTATGCCTTGGTGTTCGTGTCTTTATTTTCAGGCTTAGATTGATGTATAAGGTCGAGAATAAGGAAGAGCGTCTCGAGAAAGAACGAGATTTGGGGCCAAGGAGGAGAAAAGAGTGAAGAATCATTGACGAAATCTGAACCAGTCACTTCAGGGGGCATTTTGGTCACACTTGGAGACACTTTCAGGAAGAGTTGTCTTGATAAAAGTTGTATAGGATTGAATCATCTTTCCAACGCATCTTGAATCATCTCATTTGGAGCCCTAGAAGTGAAGTTATGATGAAAATACTGAAGCCTACCCAAAACTAGCGTTTGGCCAGCTCAAACTGGCGTTCACAGAAGCAGAATTGATACTGAAAGTTGGGTTTTCAGGCAAACTAGCATCCAAATCACCTCAAACGCACGTTTGGTTGGGTTCGGCCCGAATCAAGAGAGCTCGTATAAGGCAAACTAGCGTTTGGCCAATGCAAACTCTAGTTTGGCGCCGACAAAAGCAGATTTTCTCCGTAACTGTCCATTAATCTTTATTTTGACCCATCTTGGAGGTATTTTATGGTCAAGTCGTCTTCATGAAAGTTGTAGGGAATTGAACGATATTTCCGATGCATCTTGAATCGTTCAAATCGGAGCTCTACACAGAAAGTTATCACTGATTTACTGAAGATAGGTCAAATGGGCCGAGTTGGTCGGCCAAACTAGGTCAAAGTCGCGATTTTTGTCTATTTAAGAGCGTCTAACCCTAAGAAAACAGATATTCTGATTTTTATTGGCCTAGACTGAGTTCGAGGCCGGCTTAGGTGCTCAACCCAGCCGCTTCGGCGGTTGTTATGACAGGTTGACATCTAAATAGTCGGATTAGAGCTCTGGACTAGGCTCCGTATTTCAATTTCTAGTTTAGATTTTTGTATATAGAGTAGAATACGATATTCGATCGATAGCTTAGTGGAGTGATGGGAGTCAACTTTACGTGATTCCGGTGCATTTTCCACCCCCGTTTATCCCACTTTTAGCACATTCTCGGTGTTTTTAGACAGTTTTCGGGTAATATCGTGAGTTTATAGCACGGGGAGTAAATCCGTCGCTTTGATGGTTTACTAACTCTTTTTAGTGATATTAACCCATTCTCGAGCACTTTTACCCTCCGGAATCGTTTGTGTGTGTTGTTCGTTCATGAGATTGTAGGGTCTAGGTGTCACGAGAACCCGGAAGGCGAAGATTTATGATGAGAAGTATGATCAAGGTGCAAGAATGAGCCAAGGAAGAAGAAAAATGAAGAAAAGGAAGAAAAATAGTTGGTATCTTCACTCTACGTTCTGTTCATCAGCAATTTGACCTATGATGGAGGCATTTTCTGGTCATGGACTCTTCATGAAATTTGTAGATAATTGAAAGAGCTTTCCAACGCATTTTGAATTACTCAAATCGGAGTTCAACACGCGAAGATATCATGGTTTTACTGCAGCCAGAAAACTGCCAAATCTCAAACGCGCGTTTCAAACTTTCAAACGCGCGTTTCAACTGCTAATTTTTGGACAGCGAGTACATGAAGCGAAATGTGCGTTTGGGGAACTCTCAAACGCGCGTTTGGGGCCGTTTTCTGCAGATTTTTGCCCCTATAAATACCCATTTCCATCGAATTTCATTAGATTATTCTCCCCACTATTAGCAAAACTATACCCACTCTTTGCTCGAAATTTGTAATAGATTAGAACACTTTATCTTAGCATAGATTAGCATAAACATAGCTTAATTATTCCATTTCCAAGCTCAAATTCTCATTCCAACTTCAAAGCATCCACCTTTTAATTAGTTCTTTATTTTGTACTTTTGGATCTCAAACTCGAATTTCTTCAAATTAATGGTAAATTTCTCTTCTCTTTTACTTATTATGGCTTTCATTTACTGTTTTATGTATGTTTTGATTAGTATAATGAGTAGCTAATCTCTTTTCATAGTCGAATCATGTGAAATTTGGTGAAATCACCCTTTGGGTGATGAAATTGGGAGTGGGTAGTGCTTTTTATTATTTAATCTTGCTTGTTTCATGTCTTAGAACTTGTTACAACAGATTTGGGCTAGATTAGCTACCTAGGTCAAAGTCACACACATCAATCTAAAGATTTGTTCAGATAGAGAGATGTAGGAAAATGGGTTCTAAGATCGCGGCGTAGACTCGGCTTAGTTGTTAAGCCCGAGCCCAATGCGAGGTTACTCATTTTAACGTTTAAGCGGCTCTAGTGCATAACATGTCTTGTTAGTGAATCTTCTTTAGGGAAGGGTAGTTAATATGGCATAAGGTGTTAGGAGAGAGTTGTTCAGACCTTAGCACCAGGATTAGGAGTTTGCACCCGTGAAATTGAATGCGAGAGTTCGTTTGTTATAATGCACACTCCCGGTTTTGTCTATCCTTGGGGTTGAAACTAGCTATTTTGATCATGGTTCGGCTATGTCCCTTAATCCATCTTTAAAACTTATTAGTTTAATCTTCTTTCTTTCTTTTCTAGCTTTAGACTCGTTAGTAGAAATCACTTTAGTGTCGTTGTAGTAAACAAGCACTTTAAAAACATTGATCACCTAGACTAAGTAACACGTTCGCTTTGGTACTCACAAACACTTTTCCCTTGGGTTCGACCTCGTACTCCTGTAGCTATTCTAGCAATCGAACCGGTACACTGCCGGTTAGAGAGTTGGTTTACCCACGGTTTCGAGTCTTTACAAATTGTTTTTGAAGGGTGAATTTAGGCTCAATCATGGAGTTTGTGCCTGGGATCATGGTATGAATTAAAGGTTGATATCTTTTGCTGATTTGGGATTCAAAAGTCTTGATCTACAATATTTTGATCTTCATTATTGTGAGTTTCCTGATTTCGATTTGTTTTCTCTCAATATGGTTTTGATTGTGTAGATTATTAGTTTGATGAAATTTACTCAGAATAAAAGTCTTGATTCAGATCCTTGTTTATGCCGTGAAATAATAAAAGCTTCGATCTTTTGTCTTGTTCATATACTCTTTGTCTTCTGATTTTAACACAAGTTTTATATTCGACTCAATCTCCTCGTGGGATCGACCTCGGACTCTGAACGCACTACCTACGATCGACCTGGTTCACTGCCGGTTAGAAAGTGAGTTTTGCCTAAGGTTTCGAGTTTTATAAATTGTATTTGATCGAGCCGGATTGCGAAATCTCTACTTATCAAGTATCCGGGTTCGAGTCCCAGTGGCAACAAAAAATATGTGTGTGTTTATTTTGTTTTCGGAAAAAAAAAATGATCACACTTTTTTAGGTGTGATTGAAATTATAATATATCTCGGTTTTTAAGTGTGATAACAACTACTAAAATATATCACAGTTTTTAAATGTGTTGAAATTATAATAGATCACATTTTTTTAGGTGTGATTGAAATTATAATATATTTCGGTTTTTAAGTGTGATAACAACTACTAAAATAGATCACAGTTTTTAAATGTGTTGAAATTTTAATAGATATCGGTTTTTAAGAGTGATAACAACTATAATAGATCATAGTTTTTAAGTGTGATAACAACTAAAATAGATCACAGTTTTTAAATGTGTTGAAATTATAGTAGATCTCGGTTTTTAAGCGTGATAACAACTAAAATATATCATAATTTTTATTATCACGGTTTCTAGAAAAAAATGAGACAAAAACATCAATCAATCACAGTTTTTGAATGTGATTAAAATAATATAGTATTTTATAATGAGATCTTAGTTAAGTGTGGTCGAAAATTAGAAGAAAGAAAGCATCGGCTAATGGTAAATAGTGTGGCTCGTTAATACAGAGTATCCGGGTTCGAGTCCCGACAAAGACAAAAATATATGTGTGCTTATATATTGTTTTTGAAAAAAAAACTTTTATTGGTGTGATTTAAATTATAATAGATCACAGTTTTTAAGTGTGATAACAACTAAATTAGATCACAGTTTTTAAATGTGTTTTAATTGTAATAGATCTCGGTTTTTAAGTGTGATAACAACTATAATAGATCACAGTTTTTAAGTATGATAAGAACTATAATAGATCACAGTTTTTAAATGTGATGAAGTTATAATAGATTACGGTTTTTAAGTGTGATACCAACTATAATAGATCATGGTTTCCAAGTGTGATAACTATTATAATAGGTCACAGTTTGTAACTGTGATTGAATTAAAGTATTTTATATCACACCTCAATATGCCACACTATGGAAGCTGTGACTAATGTGAAAATATCACACTTAAAAACCGTGATCTTTATGCTTTTTTGTAGTAGTGACATAGGTTGAAATCTGTTAATTTCAACTCATTCAGGGTCGAACTTATGCACTAAATTCGATTCTAGAGGGGTTGAACACATATTTTGATCTCTTTAAAATCGAAATTTACAAGAGATGTGGTGTCCGAATAGATCGACCGTGATGCCATTAAGAGAGTCCTATAGTTTGTATCATCACTAGGTACGTACTAGCTGCAGAATTAATGTCAAGGTTTATTGGAGGTAAATCCACTCCGTTTCATGCATCCGTAGCCTGCTTTGAAGGTGACACAATAGCATTGATCTGCTGGGCAACGATCAGAACGTTGTATTGGACCTCTTCTTGGTAACGTTTCTGTTATAACGGATCATAAACGGATTGGAACCCTAATTGTAATAATAATAATAAAAAAAAAAAAGGTCAATTTCAATAAAGAATAAATCTTACAAGAACACAAAATTTCACGTGATTTCCGGCAATGTGTCGGCTAGTCCACGGGCAAACGAGGAAATTATATATTATCACTATGTTTACAGACTTCTGCAATTGCTCTAGGTTATAACAGATGTGTATTTATAGTCACGGAACACTAACCCTAGCCGCATAATGACACACTAGCAGATTGACTAAAATACCCCATATATGAACTCAGCTGATCAGCTGACTCCAACAGACGTAACCCACTCAGATTCAAAGCTGACACAGACGTATTCAACGACTTCAGCTAAGACCCCTCTGCTGAACTTGCACTCAGCAGATGTTGGGGAGATTTTGCATCATTAAAACAAAAGAAAATTTATAAAACCTATACTACCATGCAAAACTACCTCCTAACCGGCCGAATACCGGGTAGTTGCTAGTAAAGTTGGATAAGTACGGTATCGATCCTCGGGGAATTGGGTCATCGAATCTAACTTATTAATTCTTCTTTATTAACCTAAACCTAAACTAAAACGGAAAAGTAAATCGACAGAGGATTGTTAATCCAAAGCCGGGAAGGATAATTGCGATCAACATAAAATAAATCTAAACTACAACAATAAATCTATCTAACGAACATGATAATGGATCAAGCGATCAAACATGGAACGAACCATAATCCACCATCCCGCAACCCTTAATTTCTTCCCTAGATTATCTTATAGTGATTTAATTCAAGTTGTGGTTTCACCTATCAAACGTATGAATTTCTACTTTAAGTAGATGAATTCGCCTATCAATCTCTATCTTTCGATTTACGGAGATTAACGCATCATAAAATAACCTAAGGTGCAAGATTTTCTAGATCTAACAACCTAGACATTCAACCTATCAACTTTCGCTTGACATAGATCAAAAGCGTCTATTCTTTCCTATGGTGATCTCGCGTTTACACCGACTTTCGTCCTACGGTAAACATCAATCGCAAACATCTTTCGATATAAATTTGCAATAACAAATAATCATAGAAAAGATACGAACTTGGAATTTAAACTTACAAGATATCCGTAAAAAGAAAGTAAAACGCAGCTGCAGAAAGATATCCATGGCTGCTCCATGTTTATTCAACCTCAAAACATCATCATGGTTCAAGAAACGAAGGAAAAACAAACAAAATAAAAGACCTAATCTAACCCCGATCACCCGAGCACAAGGCTCGGGTGATCGGCCTTGAAAACTCCTAAAGCGGCCGCCGCTGCGTGTAATTTTCGTATGAAAAATCTGATGTAATTAGGGTTGGAATCGCAGCTGCTTTTATAGAAAAATCAAGTCGGGTTGCTACAAGAAAGGTGCCGGACGCCCGTCCATAATGTCGGACGCCCGTTCACTATTTTCAGCAACAGCATCCAAACTTGTAACGCTCATATCTCGGGCCTCGTAAGTCGGAATGGAGTGATTCAAAATCCTGTAGAATCCTCTCTTCAAGCCCTACAACTCTTATCTTGAGGTCCAGAGTCAAATCGGTTGTTATAATATCAAGAACTGCGTCGGAAGTCGGGACTACCCGGAATCCTCGATTTCCCAACATTCATCTTGATTGATTTCTTTCCTTATATCTTTCAATCTTCCATAACTTTGATTGATCCTTTCCAATCACGAATTTGGCTCTCTAAAATCCTCTCTCCCATCATCAATGAGTATCTACAACAATAGGAAAACATACCAAAGCATAACGTATTTCCAAAATAACATAAAATCATCAATTACGCACATAAATCGTTACGTTTTGAGATTTAACTATTAAAAACACTATTTACTCAATTAATCGATTATAAGCTCGAATTCTATGAAAAACATCCATATACGGGGGAAATTGATGTAAAATATATCCTTATAAAACGTATAAAATCACCCTTAACAGCAGAATACCACTTCAGCTGACCTTCCAGGCTTGAACACTCAGCTGAGCTGATCATTACTCAGCTCAGCTCACGGACTCAGCTATGCCAGATTCAGACGCTGAGATCAAGTCACCCTTGACTAACAATTTCATGATTAAACCTAAACATTTATTTATTCAAATTCGATTGGAATATTAGAATCTTTTTTTTAGAAAAACAAGTATTTTATTACGCTAAATCCGCAATAACGGCAGATTTTACATCATAGGGAAGGGAAATGCCCCAAGCAATACGAGCAGAGTGACCTAGCCCATGTCTAGCCAATAGATGTGCAAGGAAATTTTCACTACGCTTAACAAAATTAAAAGACGTCGAAACAAAGGATGGTAAAAGTGTAATACAATCCCGCACTCAGCAGCTAAAGACAGACAAATCATCCGACGGTCGTTGTAGCGCCTGAATGCAGGGTAGACAATCAGACTCGAAGATGATCGTAGGAAGTCCCAATCGAACAACCTCTTCTATAGCCAAAAGAATCACATGCATCTCCAAAGTCTCTGGACTGATACCGGGGTCAAAGTGGAACGAGTAAGCCGCAATGATCGCGCCAAACGCATCCCTAAAGATTAGACCCACTCCAGAACCCGAGTCCGTGACAGATGCATCAGTGTTACATTTCCAGCTACCCTCAGGAGGCGCACTCCAGATATTCTGGTGGGCGGTCCCCTCGACATCCACCTATACCGAGCCCATGGCCTAACGAAACTCCATTGCCCTGGCTAAGGACATAGAGACCACACAAGTGACATAGATAGGCGCATCATCAAAGACCGCACAACACCGGGCTATCCATAGATTCCAAAGTAGTAGACAGAAAGTAGATACCTCATCTGTGGTGTAATGCGCTATATGTGCTCCAAAAAACTCCTTAAAGTTCGATCCGTGCTGAATCTGTTGGCTGCCGAACGGTGAAGCTGCCCAGATTGCCCTAGAATAATCACAATAAAAAAGCACATGTCGTAGAGATTCCATCTCTCTGCCACATGCCAAACAAAGACCCGAGCCCAGATTCTGCTTAGCAAACTGTTCCCCAATTGGCAAACAATCCTGCAAACATCGCCATAAGAAATGTTGAACACATGGCGGCATTGTGACTTTCCAAATATCTCGCCAGACCCTGTCCGGACCGGAAGAGGAAGACGTATGCACCGCGCCCGGTAACCCTCCATACAAGCTCAATGCAAGGAAATACCTTGACTTCACTGTATACTTGCCGCGCCGATCGTAATACCAAATCAACTTATTAGGGTGCGAAGCGCCTGCTATTGGAGTGTGCGAGATAGCATCCATTTCCCAAGCCTGAAATTTGTTCATAAGGAGCGGCATATTCCACTGTCTAGTTCCGGGAAAAAGCAAATCCTGCACCTTACTATCTGTGGGTAAAGAATGGGATGAATGAACAAGCCGAAAGGACGGCGGTCTAGAAACCCAAGAATCATGAAAGACATAAATGGAGCTTCCATCACCTACACGCCATCGTAATCCCTGCATTAACATATCCCGACCGTCCAGCAAACTGCGCCACATGAATGAAGGTCTGCTTCCCAACCCTGCTGCCATGTTGCATTAAGAACTCGACTTGCTAGAGCGGTGAGGCAAGTGAGGAGATGCCACGATTTCTTAGCGAGCAAAGCCAAATTAAAACACTCTAGATTGCGAAAACCCAGGCCCCCAAGTTTCTTGGGCAGGCAGCAGGTATCCCAATTACGCCAAACACTTTCCGTTTAGCCTTTGAATACCCCCAAAAAAACCCACGGATATATTTCTCAATATCCTTTACCAGTGTGGAGGGAACCTTGAAACACTGCATAACAAAAGTAGGTATGGCTTGCAGACTTGACTTGATCATAACTTCCTTCCCTGTAGGAGAAAGAAGCTTATCCTTCCAACCAGATAGCTTTTTCCATACATTTTCCTGGAGAAAATCAAAGACCTGCCGCTTGTTCCTTCCAGTGACAAATGGCATGCCCAAGTATTTACCTGTGCCATTCCCAATCGAATCTGAAGAAAGTCTAAAATGTATTCCTTGTCCGCTTGCTGAATATCCTTACTAAAATATAAGCTGGACTTATGAAAATTAATAGCCTGACCAGATAGCATCCCATATTGAGTGAATAGATTAAACAGTGTTTCTAAAGCCCCATCCAGATACTCGAAAAATAACATACTGTCGTCTGCGAAGAGCAAATGCGAAACCTAAACTTGTGCCTGCCTACCGAATGTAATACCCCTCAGCATCCCTCATCGCACTGCCAGGTCCTATAATGCCGTCAAGCCTTCTGCGCAGATAATGAAAAGGAACGGGGATAGAGGATCTCCCTGTCGAATCCCCCGAGTAGGGACAATCTGAGGACCTGGCCTTCCATTCACAAGGGCCCTATAGGTGACAGAGGAAACACACCGCCGCAACAAGTCAACGAATGCTCTTGGAAACCACATCTGGTGCATAACTCCCCACACATAGTTCCACTCCACCCGATCAAATGCTTTGGCCATATCCAGTTTGATAGCAGCATGGTTATGACAACCATGCATGCCGACTTTCATGGAGTGAAACGCCTCAAAGGCAACAATGGCATTGTCAGTGATCAGCCTGCCTAAGACAAAAGCGCTCTGGTTGCCTGAGATGATGTCGTTAATAACATGCTTTAATCTGTTGACAATGACACGCGAGAGCAACTTGTATGTCGAATTACACAGCGCAATCGGCCTCAAATCAACCACCCGGGTGGGGGATGCCACTTTAGGAACCAACGCAATATAAGTCTCACACAACGAGCCTGGATCCATTCCTTTATTAAGGACAGCTAATATCACCTGCAAAACCTCAGAGCCAATCACATGCCAATATTTTTGCAAAAAGATTACATGCATACCATCCGGGTCTGGAGCCTTTCGTCCAGGAAGCTGCTTAAGCGCACGAAGAACCTCAGCCTCCGTGAAAGGCTCATTGAGGCGCTGGATCTGAATGTCCGTCAGAGTGGAAAATTCTAGGCTCTCGATCTCCTGTATGGGTGGCTGTGCCGAGGTAAAAATATTGGTAAATAATCGAGAAACTACCCCTTCCAGGTCCCGCTGCTCAGTCTTTGCCACCCCATCCTCATCAAAGAGTAGATCAACAGTATTTCTGGCTCGGCGGCTGGTCGCTTTGTGATGAAAATAGCTCGTGTTCCTGTCCATACCACGCAGCCAATCACTGCGCCCTCGTTGCCTCCAATAATCTTCATCCAGCGTATATAAATGGTTTAGCTCCCTCAAACGATCCCTCTCAATTTCTATATTATAGTCAGGAGCCTCACGGAACAGACAAAGTTCTTCCTCCTTAGCCGCAATAGTCTTGGTAATATTGCCATGTTTCTGTCTACTCCAACTCTTGATGTCACGGCCCAGTCCGAAAATATGCCGAGATAAAGAACCAGAATCCTTAGACAAAGAGGATTGCCACCCCCTGCAATTTTTCCTCAAACTCGTCATCCCTAATCCAGAAGGGGTCATAGTGGGGAACAGAAAACCATTTGATCATGCCCTGGCGAAAATGATTTGTCTCAGAAAGCAGAATCGGTGCATGATCCGAATGGGAGCAGGACAAATGATATAATCGATGCCTTGGGAAGAGGGCCTGCCATTCCACGTTGCTAATACCTCTATCCAATAGGACCCGAGTAGGCTGCACCTCCCATCTATTGCACCATGTAAAAGGCGCCCCAAAATATCCAATATCAGACAAACCGTAGTCCGTGAGAGCGGATTGAAAAGCAGCCATCTGCGAAATAGGCCTCAGTCGTGGCCCTTCATGTTCCCGCCTGCAAATTAGGTCCAATATCATCATCAATGATGCAAATTGTAAAAATGTTCTGTGTCAAATGTACGTTCTTACACTTACACGACTATAAGAAAAAAATGTATATAGAACCCTCATCCATGATGTAAAACACACGGGTACTACATGAAGCTAATCTCAAGCTACTCATGAACAACTCAGCTCGTCTTCAACCCTATTTGAAACTATAAACGAAGATCTTTTCATCACTATTAGGTCCGATCAACAATGAATTTATCTTTTCGTCCAAACTAATAAAACATCTCGACTTTGCTAATGTTTTTGTAAGTTTTCATAGCTATTGACAATGAGGGCCATTTTCTAATATAATTTGTGTATGTGTATCTTGTTAGTAAGTTGTTGCTATTCTTCTTGAAAAATAACGATTTTTGTTATAAATATACTCGTATTATGTGGATGTCCACTAGATATAATATCTATCTCCTCCGTGTAAAACACTAGCCCACAGCTAGTTTATTTAATAGCTAAGTCTCAAAGCAAACACGACAAAATGGATATGTGTCGACGTAAATATATGGTGTAATCAACAGATTTGTTTACACCATAAAGCCATGTGAAATATATCGTGTCTTTATTAAACAGTACCACACAGCAGATAATTATCCCACACTATCTGTAAACGTGATCTTCACGTGATGGCCTATTGGGGATACACTTAGTAGCACATGCGTTAGCCATCTAATACTTCTTACTTTTGTATATATATACACTATGTATCTATCTAAGAAGAAAGAGAACAGATATACTTCCACCCTTTTGAATAAATATACGTACAGGAGGGAAGAAAACCATTCCATATTCTTTGTTCTCTTAGCTTTGTTGGCTTTGATGAATATCATCTTTTGCTTTGCTATTTTGGTTATATTTTATAACACGTTATCAAGACGCAGCTTCTTACTGGATTGGTAGTGTCGAAAAATCATCTCCGAGAAGCTTTTAGTCGGCAGCAACTGAGAGATTGGTGTAATAACATATATCAACTTGGATGGTGCACATCAACAAAAGATTAGCAGATGCTGCGAACCTCTTGAGAGCAATCGATGAAGCCATTGTCGATTAGAGAAGCTTTCTATACCAAGAATTTGTTGCTAGTGTTCTCTTTAATTATTAATTATTGAGTGCAAGGATTTGCAGGCTCAACGATTCCCATGGCTACGTATACTATTTTGAGAGTATGTTGTGGTATTCTCATTAATATATCGGGTATTCTGGATTTCTATTATTTAATCATCAATCAATGATTATATCTTATCGACGGTGATCGATTATTTGGTTGACACGCGGATATTTTATGGATCCATCTTATACGATATATGGATATCTATCTATTATTAGCCGACGGAGTCAATAAATTATAATGGTGATCATATTCTATACCTGAGGTAGACTATGGAGGTAAAAGTTTATTTTATTCAATTTATGTATTATGATCAATATATCATACGGTGATATTATTATATATTGTAATATATAAATTATTGGTAAAAACAATGATGCAATACCATTCCTCGGAGTGAATGTGTATAAACGGGTTAAATGCATCAAATTATATAAGTTCGTTCCCAGAAGTGAACCTGACTAAACTGTATATCTAAGATGTGTCGGTGACACAAATCCATCCCCAGAAGTGAATGAGACGAAATGAAATATTCGAGGTGTATCGAATTATTAAAAGTCCAATTCAGGAAGTGGATAGGACCACTTAATGAAAGTATATAAGTTACACCAACTTTTATAAGTTCATTCCCAAAAGTGAATGTGGATAAATTATATATTTGAGATATATCGAATAACACGAGTTAGTTCCCAGAAGTGAACGTGGCCAAATTATAATTATTAAAGAAACATCGAATTATATTGGCTCAATCCCGGAAGTGAATTTGAGTAAATATAATTTTACGATGTATCAGGTTATATATGTCCATCCTCACGAGTGGATGTATTAAAAGTCGAAAATTTATGATATGTCATATTATACATGTCCGTTCCTAGAAGTGGACGTGGACAATTAAATATTCTAGATGTGTTGAGATTCACAAGTCAGTTTCCTGAAGTGAACGTGACATAATCTAGATATTATATACCGATATTTAAAGATGTATCGAATCGCGTCGATCGATTCACTTGTAGTGAGCGTGGCATATGTGATCATGATTTTAAAATCGTCATACTAAGTCTCACTAGAAGTGAGTTGATGACACTAGTGTGAAAATGATACATCAGTATGACCCGGTATACTAGAAGTTTGTTTTATAATTTATTATATATTATCATACTATGGTAGTCATACTATGGTAGTACTTATTAATTGTGCATATGGACGACCATTTTGTCGTTTGCGTTTTCTTTCTTTTTTTTTTTTTTTTTTTTTTTTTTTTTTTGTCTGGGTAAGGAAAACGACGTCGTCTTTTCATTTGTACCATTGCTACGTGTTTATCGTATATGTGGACATCAATACTGATGTATGTACACGTAATGGATCTACCGTAGAAACTTCCACTGACGGACTCCTGATTTAGCTTTCCACCACCGTCGTCCCTCGCCTCTAATCACTCTTGTTCTCCACTGAAAAAATCCACTCAAAGGATTCATCTTGTATGGTTTATAAAAGATGAGGTGGGCTGCACTCCTCTTCTTCTCCGCCTTCTCCTCTTCCTCTTTTTTTTTTTTTTTTTTTTTTTTTTTTTTTTGCTGTATAATGAACCTGCTTCAATCTTCGGGTTTGCGATATACATGTGGTTCAAATTGTAAATTTGTTTGTAAGAAAGTTGAGTTTTTTTCTTTTTCATTAAGCAGGACACTGAAGATCCGTGGAAATCATCTCGGTATTCCATTGAGGATTGAACATGAACTAAAAGCACAAACTTCGGTGTTGCAGAAGGCTAAATGGAGTAAGAGGAAACTTCTCGATCACCAAACATGTTTCTTTGAGGTAGAGGATTCACAACTTGAAGAAAACAAAGGAGATGAGGTAATAGCTTTAAATCTTCTATCTTTAATTTTTACAACTTCTATGTTGCAACTTCTTTGACAGTGTAAATTTGTTGGTTAAATGTAAAATGAAACAACCCAAAAGAATATTGTACAAGAATGTTGACCTTTGAAGAATCATGTTTCTGAATTGGAGAAAAAAATTTAGGAGGCTACAAGAAAATTTGTTAATGCTCAAGCTTCTCTTTAAGCTAAATATGAGTAAGTGTGTAGGTTGAAAAATAATTTTAATGAATTAGAATAGCTTACAGAAATTTCACCTGACCCAGATGTAATTTCTTCATTCCACAGCGTTGCTTCTCATTTGGAAGAATTGGGTTCTACCGTAACAGAGGTAATTGTGTTCTCAATAATATTTTCTCTTCTTCATTGCATCACTTCTACCAGATAGCTACTGAAATCTTTTAACTATGACCATGGTTCTAGGTTTCAGTCTCATCCTTCTCCCTGGACTGCCTGCATACTACATTCTTGCCTCCTCTGAATCGTCATCAAATTTATCCCTATACGATGGTGTTAGGTTTTTAAAGAACAAAAACTTTTAATGTCTTAATCCTTTTGTCAGCAATGTGATATCAATCAACCCGTTCTGTCAGTTAGACTGAGTTGTTAACCAAGTTCTTGAAGCTCTGTCAGCTATATTGCAAGTAATTCAACTTTTTAATGATCTTTGTTGTGCAAAGGTTTCGAAATCAGGCAATTGCTGATGAGCTTAGTTTGTTATATGGGGATTGCCGTGCCAAAGGTTTTGGTCCTGAGGTATTTATCATCTGAAATTTTCTTACAGCTGGTGTATTTATGTTCCTCTTACATCTGATATGAAATCTTTGTACTTGGAATTATTATACATTTGCTTGTTTCCTTTTATATATTTATTGAATCTAGAAAATTTTATATTCACTGATATGAGAGCTTAGACTTTTCTTGAATTACATTTGCTTTCAGGTGAAATTGCACATTCTAATGGGAGCATATGCACTTTCAGCTGGGTATTATTAATCATATCACAAGCGTGCACAACATGTCCTACTAAACAACTACTATGTCAAATTGTTAAAGCAGTATTTTGATCTGAAGTTATCATTTATATGCTTATGGAACATTGTTTTCTTCTTAAGCTTCTCTAATTCCTATATAAGTGAAGAGCATAAGCTTCAAGGAAGCATGCGTGATGACGGAAAAGGGTCCTTTATTTTATTTTTTTTATTCATGAAGGCGATGAACTAATTTCTCATCAGTTCGCACTCTTTTGAGAATGTTGAAACAACAACGCTCTATTGATAATGATTTTTTTTGTGTGACAATCTTGCCATCATTGCTTAAGGTGCAACTTTCCTCCTCTTTTTTGGTCACCGCAACTGAGAGTGAAAGGGTTCTAAAAAAATCTTATATGCTTTACCCTCCATGCACCTTCAGCTTCAAACTACGAGTCAACCATGATGCCTTCATTTCATCTCTTTTAGCTACTGTTGTATTCCAGTAAAGTGAGCAGTGTTTGTTTTGTAGCTTTATTATGGTGTCAATACAATATAGATTTTGGGACATATATTATTCCTTTTGGATGCCATTGAAGTATTATTGAGAATCTGAAGACAAGAACTTCTCTTACTATTTGTGGTGTTCGTTCTTGTAGGAAGTCTGATGCTTTGTTGGAAGAAACCTCATTGGGCTTAAATCCAGTGAATTAGTTGCTCAGGTTCGTGCACAGTGAAGCAAGTATACCAGCAACTGTAATGACAACGTAACACGATATATGGTGCAGAAATGGACACTTAACAAGGTACCCGGAAGAGAGCTCCTCCTGCTTAAAGAACAGACCGATATGGATACTTCAGGACACTTAATAAGGTACCTGGGATGGTTGAGATTATTGGACCTATCACGTCAATAGCTGAGGCAGCGTACCTGTGTAAGTTATTTTGTGGATAACTAAAATGAGATTGAATATGGATTCACGAAATCTGTAACGATTTAGATGTGACTTTTCAGGTATGCTGCAATCTTGGAATCTTCTCCTGCAGACAAAATAGTTTATAGACCTGTAATTTCTCGGTTCGTTATTTGTTTTTTACTTTCTATTGTGGGATTTCGGGACTAACTTCCTCTATTTTTGCAGTCTCTCCCTTGTACCAAGTTTATCTTCAACAAAAGGTCAAGGTACTTTACCATCACTGCAGCTAGGGAAATACTCAGAGGTAATTGTGTTCTCTGTTTCCTGAAATCTGTTGTATTTTTTATCCTCTTCAGAACTTACTAATCACATTTTTATTCAGTGGTTCAATGATGTCTTCTCGAATAGTGACTCCACTGAGTTTCATGTTACTCCCCAAGCGACATGTCAGGACTAGGGCATCCCGACAGATATCTCAACCAAGTGCGAAGAAATCCTTCACTTACTAGACGTAAGTCACGTAGCTGTATTTTCTTTACATACCAAGTGTATATTATCAATCACATACTGATGATATTTCTCATCGTCTTTTCAAGACAATAGAGATAGCTATTCCCGAGCCGCGAGATGCTAAACGCTCACATTGTTTCAAATAACTCTGAAGCATTGGCCTCCATGAATCCGGATTTGGAGGATGGGTATGTTTTCTAACCCTTAAGATATAACGACTTTATTATATGTTATTTCCTGGATATTGGCCCTTTCAATTTGTTTAATGACGTTTCTTCTTGTTTTCGGAGATTTTTTCTTGATGAATTAACCAGGTGTTTGTTTACTCTCCTCATCCAGGAATGGACACGAATTTACATGCCATACATGCACAAATCTGGCACTTTTCCGATCTTTTACAACATCAGATTATGTTTATGTCCGGTGTCTAAGGTAACCACAAACTACTTTTCTGTGGTGCTCATTAGTTAAACAATTGAAAAAGTTGACTGCAGATGCAATCGATTTCATTTACAGCAGGAAGACAATATTTATTACAGGCATCTCATTCTTAATCTTATTATTTACTTGCAGATGAAGGATAATGAGCTACTATAATGATGAATACAATAGCAATTGCTTTTGATGAAGCCAAGCCATTGAAAAGTTGAATGCAGTAGGAAATATTGGCATATGTAAATTAAGTAACCGAACTTTAACTTGACAATGATACTGTCATGGCAATGTCACTTTTGGGCAACAGAATGACAGTGTTAGAAATATTTAACGAGTAACGATGAACTCGTAAAATTATACAAAAAATGGGCCCTGTGCATCGCACTGTCACGCTTCTCTAAGTATACATATATATATATATACATACATATATATATATATATATATATATATATATATATATATATATATATATATTTATGTATTTACTTATACATCACTTAGATTGAGTCCTCAAGACTGAGTCTAACATAAAAGATCATTTTGCCTTGTAGACAAATTTGATTAGAAAATTTGATCACACGAAGATGATCATTCATTTAAGGACCAAAAGCTCATCGGAAGCACTTGTATGCTCGTAAAAGTGAATCTGAAATTCACAGAAATAAAAAATGGACTCAAAGTCCATATGAAATGAAATGATGTTCCAACGAATGACCTGAAGTCTAAAGACAAGAAAATTCAGTAAGAACATCGTGACACTTATTTAATCCTCGTAAAAGGATTGTATTTATCGTTGCGATAATATGCTCCTGTAGTAGCAATATTGAAAGAAGTGGTTTATATTCAACAAGATGGTTATCATAGAATCATCATGAAATACGATCTATTTTGTTTAGACCATTCCCTGAAGTGAATGTCTCTAGATTCATGATATAAAAAGGTTCAAAGAGTACTTTGATCAGTTGTATTAATAATATAAATTACTTGTGCATTAGTTTTCATAATAGGATATACATAGCATACGAGTAATAGTTTTACCTTTGTTTTACTTCATAAACGTGTCTAAGTTCATAAACTAGATCGCAATCTATATATCCCTGATGGATATCACAAACGTTTGTCTTCTTGGAGGGGAAGAATTGTCCACCAGAAGTGGAACAAAACGATATTAAATTCCAGAAGAATAATGAAAATCGATTTTCACGAAGTGGCATTGAAAAGCCACTGGTCGCGTACTTGTCGTACGGCGAGATACCCGGATGAGAATAATGAAGCTTCAAAATTATAGTAAAAACAATGTCATGACACAAATACTATATGTTACGGTCATCCTAAAGATGATCTAGATATGATAAATTTTGTTTATCATTTTTCAAAGTCTCATGCGCAGTAAGTTGTGCGGATATCCCCTGATGTGGATATTAAATTGAGACATCGGAAGAATTAAAAATATATAAATCACTTGAAGAGATAATATAGTTCATCCCGATTGAGTCGATATCTCGTAATGTTTGTTGATACTCATATAAATGGATACACATTGACATGTAGAATCCCACATAGGGATATCACATCGAAATGCTGAATCTCACAAAGGGTTATTGTATGCTTACGTAGATATGACTTATAATGAAATGTTTTCCCGAGATTAAGGGTAGGAAAGTAAACTTGAAATTTATAAATCTCGTGGGATAACATGTTAATGCACATTTTATCACCAGATGCATTTAATTACTCTTGAAGAGTGAGCAGCTGCAAATGCCCTGGTTGGATTAAATGACGCAAAAAGGTTTGTCCCGGAAGGAAAAGTCCCAGTAGGACATGGGAAGGAAAGTCCCAGAAAGACATGAGATGATGCGTATCAAATTAATGAAAATAATGCTATAAGCGTTAAAGACCAATTGGCTCGGTACTTAAAATTCCTCAAAAGAGGTTATGGCTATATTATTTATGAGAACTCTAGAAGAGTTAGACAGTTAAAAAATGCTCGAGCAGAAAATAATATACTCTATGAAGCTCTGGAAGAGCGATGACATACTCCAGATGAGTAATGAAATCATAAACCCTTGAAGAGGTCAAGGCTAGAAAATGTGAACAAGTGATGATAAATAATATGTGTGGAACAAATAATATGCAGTTGTTATATATACATGAGGTGGGATAAAACGAACCTGAAGTTCATTCCCTCGTGTTATCTTCTTACAACCCCCGAAGAAAATGTAATGATTCCTGAAGAATCAGAAATTGCATAGTGATATATTGTTAATAATGTTCAATGCTTGGTGCGTGAGAAACATATTAGTTCCAACAAATATAAATCTCATAGTGTTGAGATAATGAGTTAATGTTATCATCATTTAAATAATGAGATACGATAATGAATACAAACACTTGGTTTATGAACGAGGTTCATAAAAGAGGCAAACATGTTTAGAAATGTTGAAACCGCTTGAAGCGAATAATATAGTGAGGCAAGCATGTTTGAAATGTAAATGTCGCTTGAAGCGAATATAGTGCTGAAGCACACAAGACGCTAAGCGTGCACGAAGCATATAAGACGCTAAGCGTGCCAGGAAACACATGGGGACGCTAAGCGTTCCTGAAGCATATAAGATGCTAGAAGCATATAAGACACTGGAAGCATAAAATGCCTGAAGCATACAAAGTGTGTGAAATGCACAATATATGTTGCATAAGGTACACCATAAGGGAATAGATAGTTTTGATCCGAGAAAGTTTGGATTTGTAATTAAGCTCCAGTAGAGTTACAAAGATGATAAAGTATGAGTATTTGACTTATACTATTAAAATCCAATACTTGCACATGCAAGATGTCATTTGGCCCTAAAGACCAATGATTGTACTCTTTTTCCCTTTAACAGGTTTTTCCCACTGGGTTTTCTTAGTTAAAGGTTTTTAACGAGACAATCAGTGCACAAGAGCGTTTATGTCATGAATCTTTTTCCCTTGACTGGATTTTTTTCCCACTAGGTTTTTCCAAGCAAGGTTTTTGGTACATGTCATATACGTTATACAACTCAGATCAAACGGAAAGCAAGTCGAGGACTTGTCGGTTACACAAATGATCGATGTTTATCGAACCCCAACAAAGCAAGACCTCAAATTGGTTGTTCATCCACCAATGGTGTTACATCGATTTCATGGCGCTGGACTTAGTAAGCTTTGGTCTCTACATTCTCTTATCATGGCGTAATGACAACTATTCATGAAGCTATCCAAGAATGTGTTCTGTTAAGATCATTGGCACATTAGATCGACGAAACTTGGGGTTTATTCATCGAGAAAGAAAAGTTGACTTGATTATACGAAGACAACGCATCGTGTATTGCTTAGTTAAGTGGAGGTTATATAAAAGGCGATCGGACAATACACACACATGATTTCCAGAAGACATACGAAATTGATATTCAGCAAATCAGATCAAGCAACAATCCAGAAGATTCATTCACTAAAGTATTGACTACCGCTATGTTCGAGAGTTTGATCCAGAAGATCGGGGTGCACCGACTTAAAGACCTGAAGATATATTCAAATCAGGGGGAGTAAAACACAATGATGTTGTACTATTTTTCCTTCATTATGATTTTTTCCCTCAGGGTTTTTCCATAATGAAGGTTTTAATGAGGCAGATTCTTTATGGATGGACATCCAAGGGGGGGTGTTATAAATATACTCTTATTATGTGGATGTCCACTAGATATAATATCTATCTCTTCCGTGTAAAACACTAGCCCACAACTAGTTTATTTAATAGCTAAGTCTCAAAGCAAACACGACAAAATGGACAGGAGGGAAGAAAACCATTCCATATCCTTTGGTCTCTTAGCTTTGTTGGCTTTGATGAATATCATCTTTTGCTTTGCTATTTTGGTTATATTTTATAACAATTTTTTTTTTTAAAGAATCCCTTTTTCCAAAATATAATTATCATTGTCTTTTACGGGATGCCTTATCATTAGCTTGTCAAGCTTTATTTATCCCTACCAATTAGTGCTCCTTTATATGCTCCAAAACCCATGTGTTTCCCTCCTTTATACAACATATTAATTACTTTCATATTAGACCCAAGTAAATGGAAATAAATTCATGAAGAAAATAAGCTTAAGTGATAGTGTAACCAAACCTTAAATCACATTAATTAATTCTTTGTAGTAGATACGTAGACAAAAAGTTATTGTATACATTATCAAAGGAAAAAAAACTAGTGGGAAATCAAAGTAAACCATTATAATGATCAGAATTCAGAAACACACACAAGGACACAAAAGCAAAACATTAAAGGAAAAAAAAAAAAAAAGAAGAGCATTTTTATTATATTGGGGGCTCTTGCGGCATGCGGACATCGATCGGTGATGGATTTTTTTTTTAGATATCATTAATGACACTACAATCGATCTACTATAACATCACACATCGTGTAAATATTTTGACTTTACATAGGTTGGAATTTGTTAATTTCAACTCATACACAGTCGAACTTATGCAATACATTCGAATCTAGAGGGGTTGAAAACAGATTTCAATCTCTGTAAAATCGAAATTTGCATGAGATGATTTGGTGCCCGAATAGATTGAACGTACGTGGTGCCATTAAGAGTGTCCTATATATATATTTTTTTATCATCATCAGGTACTAGCTGCAGAATCAACCGGAGGTAAAATCACTCTTTTTCATGCATCCGTAGCCTGCACTGAAGGTGACACAATAGCATTGATCTGCTGGGCAACGATCAGAACGTTGTATTGGATTACAGGTACCATCACATGGGCTATCGCCCGATTTCCCAGTCTTCATAGTAGTAGTAGTTGCCTTCAAAGTTTGGATTTTTTGAAAAGAAGTTGCCTCAATTCCCTTCATGACAACTGTATTTTAGAGATTTCAACATTTCAGATTTAGAAAAAATAACAATACAGCAGATAAGATCTATTTTTTTTTTTTAATATAAAATACAGATTCTATAAAATATTCATTATATCTAATGCATTCATCTAGATTCTGTAATAAATTTTCCTTAATATTTATCGCATTATCTAGAATAGAGAATCTAATGCATTTTATTTAAAATAAAGGTTTTGTAAACTAGAAAAAAAATTGTAAATTTAAATCTGCCGGTGCTCTAACCTCGGGCACGGCATAGGTTTTAAAATCGGTTTCAATTAAATAGGAATGATGATCAATTAGAGAGACTAATCGATTGAATTCAAAAAATGGAAGAAATAGATGACTATTACCAATACCAAATGTGATGACAAGAAAGAGAACAATCATCATGTGGTTTGCTGGCTTCTTCCACATCATGTTGTTATTGCCCTTTCCTTTTTTTAACTTCAAAGCGTCAATTAAACACTACTAGCTCCCTTCTCATTTCATACATTCAATTGGGGTCCTTATTTATAGCCTCTACTTCATTTGCTCTCATCGGCCGAAAAATAAGAATATTATATAATTGATTATTTAAATGCATGCATGACCTCTTCTTGGTAACGTTTCTGTTATAACGGATCATAAACGGATTGGAATCCTAATTGCAATAATAATAATAATAAGGTCAATTGCTAAATCTTACAAAAACACAGAATTTCACGTGGTTTCCGGCAATGTGTCGGCTAGTCCACAGGCAAACAAGAAAATTATATATTATCACAGTGTTTACAGCAATTGCTCTAGGTTATAACAGATGCGTATTTATAGTCACGGAACCCTAATCCTAGCCGCACAATGACACACTAGCAGATTGACTAAAACGCCCATCTATGAACTCGGTGATCGGTGACTCCAAATGACGTAACCCACTCATATTCAAAGTCGACACACACGTATTCAATGGACTTGGTGAGACCCTCTCTTGAACTTGGACTCGGTGATCAATACCACTTTAGTTGACCTCCTGAAGCTTGAACACTCATTTGGTGACAATTACTCACGCACTTCAGCTATACCAGATTCAGACGCTGAGATCAAGTCACCATTGACTAACAATTTCATGATTAAACCTAAACATTTATTTATTCGAATTCGATTGGAATATTAGACTCTTTAAAATTAATGATACGTATTTATTATTATCATAAAAAAATTTGAAATGTTACAATGAAATAGTCTTAATAAGTGACATAATAGATGTTTACCCCGTTGATTATGGTTAGATACATACTAACATATAGGTCTAATATCATTACCAATGATGCAAATTGTAAAAATGTTTTGTGTCAAATATACGTTCTTACACTTACACGACTATAAGAAAAAAAATATATATATAGAACCCTCATCCATGATGTAAAACACACGGGTACTGCATGAAGCTAATCTCGAGCTATTCATGAACAACTCAGCTCGTCTTCAACCCTATTTGAAACTATAAACGAAGATCTTTTCAACACTATTTGGTCCGATCAACAATGAATTTATCTTTTCGTCCAAACTTGAAAAACATCTCGACTTTGCTAATGTTTTTGTAAGTTTTCATAGCTATTGACAATGAGGGCCATTTTTTCTAATATAATTTGTGTATCTTGTTGGTTGTTGCTATTCTTCTTGAAAAATAACGTTTTTTTTTTTTTTTTTTTTTTTTTTTTTTTTTTTTGTGTGTGTTTGAAAAGCCCTTTTTCCGAAATATAATTATCATTGTCTTTTACGGGAAGCCTTGGCATTAGCTTGTCAAGCTTTATTTATCCCTACCAATTAGTGCTCCTTTATATGCTCCAAAACCCATGTGTTTCCCTCTTAATTTTCTTGTTTATTCATCTTCTTATTATTAATTCTTTCAAGCTTTTTGTTGCTTGGTAATTATGCTCTACCGATCTTGACAACCACAATCCATTAAAAGTAACGAAGTTGAATCTCATTAAAGGTGTAGAGTAGGCCTGTAAATGAGCCTTAAAGTTCAATTCGATTCGACGTGTTCGGCTCGAAAAAGTTCGATTTGGGGCTCGGCTCGTATCATCAAACGTAGAATAGGGCCTTGGAAATAGGTATTCGGACAAACGAGCCGAACATGTTCGAACATGTCCGGCTCAGAGTTGCGGCTTTGGCCCAAATATGTCACCACTAGCCCAAGAGTAGCCGTTTGGCCCAAACATCTCATCCGTTTGAGATGAAAACCCTTCATTTCATCATTCATTCATTTGCCGTTTCACTCTCTTCACTCTCTCGTCTCCTCCACCGCCGATTCTCATTCTCGTCTCTTCACCGCCGATTCTCTCTGTATTTTCATCTCAAAAATTCATCTCAAATTCTAAATCTGACTTCATCTCTTGGGTTGCCTTCATCTCACCGGCGATGTCAGATTCAAACCCGAACCCCCCGTTTTCGATTCCAGGTCCGATTTTAGGTAATCTAAATCCCAATTCTGGTCTTGTTTTCCATTTCAATTAGGGTTTTGATTGATGTTACGGTTTTAATTAAGGAATATGATTGCAGGTTGCAGCTAGGGTTTCGATTTTAATTATTGGTTAATCTGTTAATGTAAATCCTAATTTGTTATTTTGTAAATTGAATTTTGTAAACTTCTTAATTGTAATTTGTTATTTTCAATTGTTGTTTACATTTAATTATAAGTTAATTTATAACATGTCAACGAACCGAACATGTTCGAACTTCTCGAGTTTTAATAGAATCGAATTTTTTCCTTATTTTTTCAAACGAATACGAATCGAATCCTCCAATATTAGGCTCGACCATTTCGAGCCGAATCGAATATGATATTCGAATACATGCGAACCGAACTCGAACTCATCCAAGGTTTGGTAGGGTTCGGCTCGTTTACAGGCCTAGTGTAGAGAGCATCAAATGGTTTTTGAGTGAAGATCAAAGCTCGTCCTGAAGTTTTTGGGCCTTAATTAGGCGATTTCAGAAAAATGATCTTTATTCTTCAATTTTTGTAAAAAAAATTTGAAGTTCATCAAGGTAGACTTTTTTTTTACACACACGACAGATTCGGCAGAATTGAGCAGTTGGGAATAAAATTTGGGCTTGATATATTTTTTTAATTTCAAAGAGGCTTTTGGGGGTCCTGGCTATGGACACCCAATAATACCCCTGAAAATTCATTTAAAGTTCCTTAATACCACAGTGGGCCTCGACAATACCCCCAACTCCTAAAATTATCTAGCACAGCCTCGACAAATCCGGTGGGTGCTGGGGGAACTTTTTCAGCATACAATTTCTCTCTCCTGCAATTTATGATAAATCAATTGTTTTTTTTATTTTAATTATTACTATAAATCAAGTATTTATATGGAATATGTATTTACTCTATTAGAATATATTTCACAATTATTTGTATTTTACGTTTATGCCCTTGGTGTTCCCCTATATAAACTCATTGTACACAACATTATTCCCTAATGACAATTCATTTGGTGCAAGGCGGGATGGGTGGGGGTGGCCGAGGGGTTTGGGAATAGGGGTAATAGGTTGTATTGGGCGGAACATGCATAGGTCGAGGTTGATGATAGGCAGGGAAAGCAGTGTAAGCAGGGGGTGCAACCGACTGACTTTGTACAAGTGACGCTTCATGCATTAACAACTTTTCATGTAATAAAGGCATAGATATAGTGTCATCACGAGCCTGAATGGCACTCACAAGGTCCTTATACTCACTACCAAGACTTTTCAAAAGCAGTTCAACCAATTCATCATCAGGCACTTTAGCATCTAGGGATGCTAGGTCATCCGCAACGGTTTTAACAGCAGTAAAGTATTGAGATATGGACATTGTACCTTTAACAATAGAGTGCAGACGCTGTCGAAGATGTCGAATGCGACCCTTACTCTGTTTCCCATACGTTTCAAGGAGGGTGTCCCAAGCCTGTTTCGAATTCGCTGTGTGTTGAATCGTAGGCATAAACTCCTTATCAATTGAACCCAAAATTAAATTGTGTATCAACGCATCTTGTTGTATCCAGTGCAAGTGATCCGGATTAATGGTAACCGTACCAGACGAGGATAGTAGCGTGGGCGGCGGTGTGGGTGCAGTACCAGTCACATAACCGATCAAACCATGACCCGTGAGCAATGTGGTCAACTGAAGCTTCCAGGCGGTAAAATTCTTGCCGTCGAATTTTGTAGGAGCATTGACGGCGGGGTTGAGAGAGATCACCGCAGCAGGGGAAGGAGAAGCAACCACAGCTGCAGCGCCGGGAGTGGCTGGGGCGGAAGACTGCGTGGTGGAGGCAGAGGAGGCAGCCATGGCTGAGAAGGGGCGGCCGATGACTGGAATAGAAAAAAAAAAAAAAAAAAAAAAAAAAAAAAAAAAAAAAACCATTGAGCGGCTGTTCTGTTCTTGATTTCTTTGCGGCTAAGAAAAATTTTTTAGGATCAATAGCTGATATCTGTATTAGGATCAATGACTTATCGTTGTCTTAAAACCAATTGGTTTTAAGACAAATGAGAATCGTTGATCCTAACATACTCTAATTGATACAAGGTGTTCATTAAAGATATGTTTTGTGAATTTTTTTTTTTTTTTGTTACGAAAACACACCGTATATTAAATTTTTTAATTTTTCAGTTTAAATATTTATTCCATTTGTAATATAAGCATTTTTATTTCAGTTATGATAAGAAAATATAATAGAGAGAGAAAATATATAATGACAGTTAATTTTGTTAGTTGATTTGAGATAGAAAAGTTGTTTTAAGGGGTTGTATAGAGATTGCTTATTGGAGTGGAAAAAAAAAATTGGGTGTTGAAAAAGTGTAACTAAAACGGAAAACGATGTATTTGAAAGGTGTAATTAGGGGAGCTTACTGGGGTTGCTCTAATGGCAGGGCCAGCCCTGGATCAGAGCATTGTGTCTTGACCACAGATCCAAAGTGTTGCCCCGGTTATGTAGTGGTGGATCCAGGAATTTATTCCAGTGGTGTCACCGGAGTCTAAAACTACATTTTTTATCCAAAAAAAATTTCAGTGGGGTCACCGGATCTAAAACATCAATTTTTATCGATAAAATAACATTTTTTAACAACAAAACTACATCGTTTTACTACTAAAATTTTTATTTTTTATTTTTAAAAATCCAGTGGGGTCACGCGCTCTCCCAGAATGCGTGGATCCGCCCCTCATGATTATGTGCTCACGGTAACGCCAATAGTGTCTCAAGATACAACAGTTAATATCTTTTAGGAGTTCTAGCACTTCAATGCAAAAAGCAAGTGAACCAGATCAAAGCCTTGTTATCTCTGAACTTATAAAATGCGGAGAAATTTTTCCTGAGTTTCAATATACAAGATATAGATCAGTATTGGAAGGATACTTGCACATTCTGGTAAAACAAAATTGTTGTCTTTTAATGATTCATATAACTTGGTGTGGTACTACTTATACGAGGTCACCTATACATTCTTTAAGGTTGAGTTCATTACCCGGTTGAATGAATAATACATTAATGCTAGTGGGAGGAAAAATGTAATAAATATTTTCTTGGTATTTTAAAGTAACTAATTAAGGGACAGATTATTTTGCTTAAAATGACTATTATTTAAAAATAGAGGCCGTCGTTTGCAGAAATATTATCAAACAACATTTATTAAAGAGACAGGAATGAGGAATCATGAATAATACTTATATCTCCTGCTAGTAAGTTTTTAGGCGGTAATGTTTTTCAATACCTCGTTTGTTTCACATTCACATCGGATCCTCTAAAGAAATACTCTATTTTATAGTTTTAAATACATGTTTTCTTGTTTACAGAATTTCTTTCTATGATTAAATGCATCAGATTTTCTATTTTACATAATGCGGTAGATATAAAGAAAAATTTACAGAATCTGGATGAATGCGGTAGATGTAATGAAATTTTACAGAATCGGTATATTACAATAAAAATATATAGTATTTGCTGTAGTATTATTTTTCGGTCAAAATCTCTAAAATAAAGTTTTTAAAATATTTACGGTATTTACTAAAAATACTAATACGAATTCAATTTCTCAACTACTTGCAAGCTTATGGTGGGTTTTTTTTCTAACCAAGATAGTTTTACCCCCTTTGTTTAGATTCCTAGAGAAATGAATACTCCTTGTTTAGCTTTTCTTTGTAATTTGTAGTATTATCTTTCTAGCCTTGTGTATATATTTTCTCTATCGTCCTTCAGGGGAAAGAACCCACTCAAATTCCACTTTGATTATACTACCTCCATCCCTAAATAATACTCCTATACAATAGTTAATTTAAGAATTTTCATGTATATTAAGGAAGTGGATGAAATTAATTAATGTTAAATAATAAATTCTAGTTAACCTTGAAATATAATGAAGTATGAAAAATTGTTGACTAGTAGTAATAAATTAAATTAAGAGTAGTGGAAGGAAAAATGTAATAAATGTTTTCTTGGTATTTTATAAGGGACAAATTATTTCAACTAGAACGACTATTACTAGTATTTAGAAACAGACTAGTAGGTTTACAGAAATACTATCAAACCATCTCTATCTCTACTATATTAAAAGAAATGGAGTTGTTTTAAACGTAAGTGTTTTCTCCTTCGAAGTGTTTTCCCAAAAAAAGTGTTTCTCCACCATTTAATATTTTCAATAATGTAAAAAAAAAAAAAACAATCATTAATCATTATCTCCTTAATATCTAAAAAAAATTCATTTACATCTACACGGGAATAAAATTATAATATTTTCTCCTCAATACTATTATTATATTCTACTGTTAATTGAAAAAAGAAATTAATTAACAACAATATTCATCACATACATACGCATATAATCCTCATCTATCCATCACTTGTATAAAGATATACATCCTCATACTAATCCTTATCTGAATTAGAAAAATTATATCCATACCATGCAACTTATACATAGATTTATAAAAAAAACCGTAAATGACACACATAACCGCACATAAGAAGTATCAAAACATGAATCATAAATAATTTTAATAGCAAAGTGGAGTTGAGACAAGCATCTTTCTTCCAATTAATCAATCTCATTCAAACCTTTTTTATTTTTCATTAAACATAATACTGATATGTGCCCAGAATATTCTCCGACTATGCATCAATCACAGCTTCAAGAAAAAAACATGTTTAGAAATCCACATGCTGTCAAAGTAAAACGTTTCCTTCCATTTCAAAGAGATAGAAGATGAGTCAAGTAATGACATGCAGTGCTTAGAAACCTCTATGTCCAAATGGGATACATAAGCCTTGTCATAATTAGCGGCCCAAGACTTAGAGGCCAATAATCTAAAGATCTTTCAAATCAAAATATGACCAACAAATCCTGGATCAGACAAATCATTACCTGCAACAAAACTCCTGAAAGCAGCAAGGGGAATTGAAAGACATGGATGCTCCTCCTTCTTTTTCTTTATGGTTAAGTATGTCGTTAAAATCACCACCCAAAATGAAATGAGTACCCCAAAAAGCGATTATGTTTTGCTGAAAGGACCACTGCTTCAGCCTGTGAGAAGGCGAGAAAATCATGTAAACCTTATCAAACTACCATACTGACCAGTGGAGTCATCTTTGATGCAGACTTCTATGGTAAAGCTAATAGAAACAACTTATACAATATTGGCATCTTTTGTCCACGAATGAGCAAGCCCGCCTATGATAAAGCTAATAGAAACAACTTATACAATATTGGCATCTTTTGTCCACGAATGAGCAAGCCCGCCTATGATACCAAAGGGCTTAACGGTGTCGACTTGATCAAACTTACACGTTTTGCTAATACTTGCCAAACAACTTTCCTTATTTTTAATTTCACTTCAAAAGATAATACTTGGGCGGCCAAGCTGGAAATTGTCAATGAGCTCCCCACCCCTTGATAATTCCACGTCATAATCCTCATTGTTTCTGTAGGAGCCACTTAGGGTTGGCTTCCTCCGCCCTGCAAAACTCAGATGAAGATTTTTGTTCTCCAGTACAGCTTTTTGAAAAACTGGTTTTACAAGACTAAGAGATTGAGGACCCTCTGATTCAAGAGTTTTCCTCTTGTCTATAAAATGACTCGCTAATGTATCAGAATCCAAAGGAAGTTGAAAACCTGAAGATTCTGCAACATCTTCCTTCTTTTTTCCTTCTTCGGGGTACCATTCCTAGAGGAGAATACATGTATTTTTTTTCCAAATATATACCATCTGCCTTATTTTGAGCATTTCTTTGAAGAGGCAACAAGAGGCCCTTCTTTCATTATGTTTTCTGATGACAAACCGGCAGCTTCCTTAAGAACCTCTTCATTATAATCACTTTTTAGTTCTTCGTTAACATTATCAGAAGCTTACATATTATATTTTTCACTTTTCCTACTAAAAGCAGCCTCATTAACTCCCTTAAATAAATTATCCAAGAATTCCACCCTTCTATTACTATGCCGACTGGAAGAGCTAGCTCTAGGAGGATCACCACACAAGGATTTATAGGCAGAGCACATAAATCAGGCATAAATAAATCATCTTTATGAATTCTTTTTCTCTAATCTAGCACTTTAAAGTAACAACCTCTAAATGCATGTCTAATTTTTCCACAATAAGAACAAAAATAAGGAACATTTTCATACTTAAGAGTAGCCCATCTTTCTACATTGTCTTGGGTGACTGTGATACCCTGAATTATAGGTTTAGAAACATGAGGTTCTACGAGACATCGAACAAACTTACCATGCTTACTTCCTCCTTAAACCACATATGCTTTTCATGCATGCGCAATATGTCCACAAATGTACTTTTCTGCATCCTCAGCTACATGCCCACTTCAAAGAAAGATTACAGATTTGGACCCAAATTGGCACTATGTTAAAAGATTTCTCACAAAATTTTAATACCTTTCTCCACTTTTTGATTTCTATTATGTAAGAGCCAGAATACCAGGGACATCCCACTAGCACTCGATCCGCATCATCATGATCGTCATCCCAACAATGGATTTAGCAAAAGAATTACACGTTCAAAATTATTTTAAATGACAAATAAAAAAATAAAGAGATCCTTCACAAGCATATTATTCTTTTTCTTTGTATACCAAGAAGCATAAAGAGGTTGTGTCAATGATTCATAGATTTACCAAAGCATTAAGACAACATCTTTATAGATACAACTAAAAATCATTAATGTAATTTTATGTTTTGTTGAAGGAAACACTAATGAAAATTAAGAATTCTAATCATCTTTAAAGTAATTATAAAAAATGTACTACCTCCGTCCCAAAATGTAAGTTTGTCTAGACATTTTCAAACAGATTAAGAAATTGGTTAAGTGTAATTAATTTTAATGGTAAAATTCTAGAATACCTTTGACTTTATTAATGTAATAGTTGAAGTAGATGAATGTGTAATAAATTATGGTTAAAGGGAAGAAAAATGTAATAAATACTCCAGTGGTATTCTAAACAGAGTTATATTATGGGACGGTTTTAAAAAGCTAAACGGATTTACATTTTGGTACGGAGGTAGTATCAAGGAAGGGTGAAGTCGTATTAAAGGACAAACAAAATACTCTCACTAATTAAAAAACATACAAAATACATGAGATTATTATTTGATAATTATAATTTACAAGATATTCATATCCTGTAAATTTATCATATACTTAATAATATATGTAATATATTAAACTATATTGTTACTTTATCAAATATAAAAAATTATTTTAATCAAAACACGTGCGAATACACGTGCATTTTGTTAGTATTTATTTTTTTAGAGTTAGCTAGTATTTATTAAAGAGGCAGAAATCAGGAATTAGGAATTACCGAATTAGGAGAAACTTATATCTCCTACTAGTAAATTTTGAGGTGGGAATGTTTTTCAATACCTCGTTTGTTTTCACATTCTTATAAATACGAATTCAATTTCTCAACTACTTTGTCACGTCGGCTACATAAAAAAATACTACAACCAACTTAAAAGTATGTATAAATGAATGATAATTGCAGTAATTTAGTTTTTTTTTTACAATAAAAGAAAGAATATTACAACTATTTATCATCATATTAATGGACAATCAGTAACTTAGTTATTTGTGTTTGCAATTTGGGTCCATTCTCAGTAAGCAAAGGCGGATTCACATGTTTTTAGTGGACAATTTATTTTTTTTAAAGAAATGATATTACAATATAAAGTGGATAATTAATCAACACATAACAGTTGGTTGAATTTGAACCCAAACACGGTGAAATTTAAATGCAGAACCTTTTAGTTAAGAAAAACTTATGATACAATCATTGTATAACTGATGTCCTAAACGGTATAATTTGATAACAAGAAATGATGATGTATCTAAGTAGTAACTGAATTCGTTTTGAATCAAGTAGCAGTATTGGACCCGATTTACAAACGTTATATCACAATACATTACATGTGATACGATTGTTATACTAAAATCACTCATTTTAATAATAAAAAAAAGATGGAAATAGTTTTCATTTCATTGAAAATATGATACAATCCTTTGTAGTATGTCTCATAGCAAAACTATTCAATATTGGAGGAATTAATATTGGCCTATGGCTATGGCTATGGCTATGGGATGACAAAGCCATTAGGCTAACATGAAGACATGGACTCTAGCCCACCATGAAGTATGAACAATTTTGGTTAAGAATAACAAAAATAGCAATATATATAATAAACTGAAGACCACAACTTTCCAATGAAAAAAGTCACTAAAAAGTAATAGTAGTACTATATTATTGTAAAGAAAATAATTTAAAATAAAATAAAATAAACAACAACATTTTAGTTATTTAACCGTAAGACACACATTATTATTGACTAAGTTACACCCTTTGCTGGATCCTAGCCCTTAAAGTATTTTTCATCACCACAGTAAATTCTAATTTTTCACTGAAATCCACTTTCCCTTTTCCGGGTAACCGGTCCACTCGAATTCTTGAACCATTCGAGCCAACATTAGACTAAGATGAACTGTAGCCATGTTCAAGCCGGGGCAAATCCTCCGCCCGATACCAAACGGTATCATCTTCACTCCGGTCACGCCAGTAATATCTGCATCCTCCCTAGCGGTGAAAAACCGGTCGGGATCAAACTTTTCCGGTTCAGACCAAATCTTCGGGTCTTCCGATATACCCGGTAAATAGAACTCCACATTCGTGCCAACCGGAATATCATACCCGCCCAATTTCGCCGGTTCAATTACAGAATGGGTTAATGAAAAGTATGTCGGTGGATGCTTACGTAATAGCTCTTTAATGACGGCGTTTAGATAAGGCATTTTCTCGACATCTTTCTCGTCAACTTTCTTATCGCCGGCGACGCTTTTTATCTCCTCGTACAACCTTGTCTGAATAGCCGGATTCTCGATCATTCTTCCGATTGCCCACTCGATCGCCGTACCGGTGGTGTCGGTCCCTCCGTTTATGAACTCCGATAAGAGTGTAACGAGCTCTGCATTTGATGGGCCGGAGTTTCTGCCGTCGACTTTGAGATCAAGCAGAGTATCAAGATACGAAAACGATGCCATGGTTTTGTCTGATCCGCCATTTTCAACGAATTTACGACGCTTTTCAATAAATGGGACAAGAGTTTGAATCTGTTGATTTCTTACTTCAAGAGCCCTTTTTCTCTGTTTTGAAAAAAATGGGCTCAAAAGTGGAAGATAATCATCTAATCGTGGATCAAGAACCATGAGAACAGCCTTCATCATTTGATCCATTCTTTGAATTGTTTTCTCATCCATTTCAATTCCAAAACACATAGCTAAAAGTATACAAAACACAGCGTACCGAGCATTTCTTAAGACCCAAACGACGCCGTCGTTCTCTGTAGCTTCATTTTTAAGCTTTTCAATTAGTTTATCCATGGCGGTTTCTCTAGCATTCTTGAATTCTCTTAACCGTGTGGCGCTTAGCATGTTCTGCACCATGTTTTTCCTCAAAGACCGCCATACGGGACCATATAAAGCTGCATTAACAGTGAATTTATTGCAGCTGAAAATGGTTCTTGTCGGATTTTCTCTGGGTCGGGTCGCAAAGACTTGACCTTTTTCAATCAGAGCCTCATGAGCTAAACTAGCATCACTGATAATGATCATAGTTCGTGTCCCCATTCTTAAAGTAAAAATGGCTCCATATGTTGGTAAAAGCTCACGGACATACTGAAAAAATGGCTTCCCGGAGCCAGCAACTTGGAAGAGGTTTTCGACCACCGGCCAACCAGGTGGTCCGGGAGGCAAATTCAGCTTCTTGTGTTTTTGATTTTCTTGATAAAAAGAAGATAAAGAAAGAAATTGCTAAACCCAAAGCAGTAAAGATTATGTGATAGTAGGGAGAAATTGAAGAAAATGAAAGAGAAATCATTTCTGCAAATTGAAGGAGAGTGTGAACGAAGAAGAAAAGGATGAATAATTATGTGATTATGATGGAAAAGGAGGAATATATATATAATTATATGCATGTAATAATAACATGGAAGAGCTGGAAATTACAGGTGATATCAATTAAAGCTAGTGCCATGGTACAGTTGAAGAAACAAAACTGTGGGTGTTAAATGCTACCTATATTATACTATTACTATAAAAAAAAAAATTATCATAATTTTTGTGAGACAAGTTTACCTCTACACTACATTCGGAGAGATTTTATGGTTGCTATAACTAGCGTAATGCATTATGCTAGCGGAGGATACAAGTCATTTAAAAAATAAAAAATAAAAACTAATCTTACGATTTCGGTTATTTGAAAACCGAAAGTGTAGTCGAATCATTTATTTTAGGTATTTGAATTGAAAAGACTCAAAATACTATAAACTCAATGTATAATTTTCATAACATACTAATTTATCTTATACAAATCATCTAATAACATCAAGTATAACTAGACACGTCTTATTAAAATCATATTACAAACTGCTAGAGTCAACTCACTATACTTATACCATCTTTTAAGTGGACATTAACTACGTTTTTAGGCCATCTATATCATCTGGATCATACAATACCCTCCAACCCATCTGAATGAAAAGTAAGGGGTGAGTTATGACGTATGGTAAAGATACATAGCATCAAAGGGAACTAGACCCCAGATATCATAATAAAGTTCCAAGTACTCTTTTACAAATATGAAAATGCATCACTAACAGTAGCAAATATAAGATATGAAATGAAAGTATTGAACTGCCGTTACATTTTACATAGCAGTTAAAACATACACCATACATGGCCTAAAAGTACTGAACTAACTTACTTGCATCAAGGCACATAACATACTTCAAATCAATATTGAACTAAAGTTACTTCTTTCTGTTAAGATATCATATACGCATCATAACTACAGTTGTGGTTCATAAGTGCTACGCCGTGTTTAATATAGCCCAACATGGAAAGCATGATCTTACTTTACTTAACTGAGACAAACCGGATATTTATTATAGCTCTATGACAGGAAAACTGACATTGACTCACTATTATTGTCCGTCAGCGGGAAAACTTATTTAAGTGACCCTCGAGGATTCATTGGCATGTAGTAATTATTCTTGTCTGTGAGTATGGAAACTGATGTCAGGGATGCTCGATGATTCATTGTTTTTTTATCACTTTCTTTTACTTAGTGATATGCATCTTTACGTATCGTCGTCATGCATAACACATTGTGTGCCGTTATGTATCATTGGCATACACAGTTTAACTTTACATTACCTTTCATGTCATCGCATATCACACAGCACATAATTCATTTCATATCAAACGATGGTAACACATATTATACTTTTGTTGGAAAACATGCACTTCACATAAAAATAACCCCTAATGTCATGATATCTATGACATGTTAGCATCATAAGCATGTCATAATTTTAATAACATGATATCTACTAACATATTACATCATTAGAGCTACATTGAAAACACAAGCAACATTCGGTCATTAAAATATATGTTTACTTTCTACACATGGAATCATCAATTCTGCGCCTTAACAAGATCTTTAAAACATTTAAGATCTTGATATCATCATCACAACAATTTAACAAGTACAAGGTATCGATTAACCAAGTGGTTACATACATACATGATACATGTCACATTCCATATTCATATCACATACAAGATCAATCTATAGTCATGCTCTCTAACATATAAAACACAATCGCATAACATCATAACTTTCCAAGATTTCTACATCATACCAATTATCATGATTCACAAGTCACAACTCAACAAATTTGGCATGTTAAGATAACATCAAAGATCATAGGAATGATATCTAGACAGTAATATCAGATTTTTAACATAGTAATTACAGTTGCAAATCATGACTACAAACAAACATCATCCACATAAAGCCCTAAATTCATGCTTTCTAAACACATACAATCTGGAAAAATGCACAGAAAGTGCTTAAGAATTTTGAACTGAACGATTTCAAACATAGAACGCATAAAACTTACAGCAGAAACCACAAAATGCATAAAAGATGGCGATCAGCATGTGGCAACCACATATGCAACCCCAGTTTTGGGGGCAAAATTAGGATTTTAGTCCTCTAACTTGGCCTATTTTGGATTTTAGTCCTGCTCCTCCTCCGGTGAGGAAAATGGTCCTCTAAGTTGGATTTTTTTTTGGATTTTAGTCCTATCCGCGGAAATAGTGATTGGGCACCGGAATATTTAAAAATAGTCCCTAACGAGGTCGCCACGTAAGCATTTTTAAAGATTTCGGTGCCCAATCACTATTTCCATGGATAGGGACTAAAATCCAAAAATAGCCAACTTAGAGGACCATTTTTCTCAATGAAATGTACATGACTAAAATCCAAAATAGGCCAAGTTAGAGGACTAAAATCCTAATTTTGCCCAGTTTTGGGCCTTAACTAGCCTTAACAAGACTTCTTACCAACACATCAACAAGAATTATGTACCCGGTATAATCAATCCAGAATATTTAAAACAGTATCATGTTTTCAGGAAAAGAGTAGCAAAAGCACAAAAACACATAATGTGATGATTTTTTTTTGGCGGCTTCTATCGGCACCATGAAAATACTCACGGCACCACGATTGCTTTCGGCACCCTATAAATCACTCTTGACACCGCATTGAATATTTTTATTATTTTGAACAGCATAACGTCAGTGGAACTAACGCCCGTTTGCGGTACGAGTGTCACTGGCACCAGGGGCGGATACACATTGTTTAGGGTGGGGTCACGTGACCCCACTGATATCTGAAGAATTTTTTTTTAGCATTAAAACGATATAGTTTTATTGTTTAAAAATGTCGTTTTATACCTAAAAAATGTGGTGTTAGGCTCCAGTGATCCAACTGAAACAATTTTTTTGATAAAAAAAATGTAGTTTTAGGCTTCGGTGACACCACTGAAAAATATTCCTAGATCCGCCACTGACTGGCACTGACGTTGGTTTTCAATCCCAACATCAGTGACGCTGATTTTACAGTTATAAATGTGTCATTGATGTAAAACGTCAGACCCACTGACGTTTTGAGCGAAAAAAAACATCAGTAGCTCTGACGCCCGTAATGTGGTGCCAAAAAGTGATTTGATGGTGCCAAAAAATAAATGAAAAATAATATTAAAAAAAGATGTCAATAGTAAATTGGTGGTGCTAATAGAACCCAATTTTTTTTATCTTGAGTCTTTATATTGACAATTGTGGATGTTTTCTACAGGAAATTCTTCTTTCAGAATTCAGATAGTCTCTTCCCATGCATTGTTTCATTGCATTCCCACTTAGAACATCCTCCGTGTTTTTTCGTTTTTTTTTTTTTTTGAGTTTATTTATATCACTTCACCAATCATATCTTACAATTCTCTTACCAATCATTTCTTCAACTACAAATAAAAAATATTAAATTATCTCTCATCATTTCACTTTATCAACTTTATAACATAATTTATCATGATTTTATTTATTATACTACTTTATTTCAATTTTTTCCACCAATCATTTCATAATCTACACAAATTTCAAAA
Organism: Gentiana macrophylla; assembly: GCA_026214975.1. NCBI lineage: Eukaryota > Viridiplantae > Streptophyta > Magnoliopsida > Gentianales > Gentianaceae > Gentiana > Gentiana macrophylla. The sequence goes on from JAOBSW010000861.1 coordinate 143,674, forward strand.
AAAAACATCTTAACTTTCTAATCATTACTTCAATCATTTTATCTAAAACAACCAAAAAAAAAAAAAAACTCCAAAAAAAACTTCAACCCAAAACAAACGGAGCCCAAGTAACCCTAAATTGGACTTGGGGTATTACATAATATATTGAGTTTTTACGTAATAAAAAAAAGAGTAATGATAGTGCAACAACAAAATATTCCGAACAAAATACTTTACACTAATATTTATGAGACCTATATAAATCAATTGATCTTACATCAAAATCAATGGTGTAAAAATGTGTTATGTGTATTTTTTTGTGGTACAAATATTTCTAATAAAAAAAATGTGTGATAGTACGTTTTTAAAATAGATAATATTTACCTTTAAAAAAAAACATACACATAAAAAATACTCTCTAAAATGCATCTATTTATCTCAAGCGAATACAAAATTCATACATAAATTTATTGAATGAATCAAATGACACTTTTTAATTCAAGATTAGTTGTTATTTAAATGCATCTGCAGACACTTAGACTTTTAAAGAATCGCTTGAGATAAATAAAGCATTTTGAGGGAGTACCATGTTTAGTGTTGTGTCCAGTTTTGTCTCCAATGATGTCACACTCACGTCATTATCAGCTAGAATTCTCAAATGAATTATACAGTACCCTAGTAGTTTCAATTTCATTAATATCCATCTACATCAACTATAAGTCTATAACCGACGTTTCAAACTTCTACTACAAGAGATGAGTAAACAAAACACTGCAATATTAGAGGAAATACTTACACGGAGAGTGTATGTTGAGGTAAAATGACGGATAAAACGATCATAATCATACAATTAAAATCTGTAATTAAATCGTGTGATTTAAATTGAACCACATAGTGCCTTATACGAATAGAGACACTATACAAGTATTTTCCCAATATTAGACGTAGAGTCATTGATTTGCTTAAAAATAAATTCTAGAATTAGGTAATCTCACCGCCGCTTATCTCACAATAACCGACACAACATGTTATTACATCAATGTAAAAAATATTGATCATAATATATAGATTGATCATTATCAGAAGTATACAAATATATTGTTTCATTCGTAATTATCTAGGTAGAATTTAATACGGGTATGTGAAACCGTATTTAAAAATAGTAATGGTACAAGTATTGCTAGAGATAGAGTTGAATTTTCAAAGCGGTAGAGGAAAATGCGTGGGGAGAATGAATTCGGTGCTCAGAAGCAGTTAGGACTCCTTGTCGAAATCAATTTCTATCTACTTTTTACACTTATTTATTGCATGCAACTCTGCTATAAAAATTGTCAATAAAAAAAAAAACCTCTGCTATTAAAAAAGCCAGCGGAAAATAAAATAAAAAAAATAAAAAAAAAAAAGCAGTAAAAAGTAAAAGTACAGCAGTGTGATCGGTGACTGACTCTGGCTCTGGATCTGGCATTTTAGGACGAGAATGTTTATCCATGCAATGAGTTTAAACGTGTCTATACAAAGGCGACCAGGCGGCGGCTGCTATGCTATTGTTGTTAATTTGATTTTACAGCAGCACACTCTGTGTTTGGATTCAAAATATAGGTGAGGACAACCTTTTTGAGTTGATAAATACAAAACGTCATAAATAAAATCTTTGATAGTTTCTGAAAAACAAGCTCAGCTCACTTAGTGAAATTTGGCCCAGCCCTCCTAAACTTATATTTTTTTTTTTTTTTTTTTGAGGTTATCCTAAACTTATAAATAATTGCCCAAAATTCAACAGCAGCAGCATCAGTTTGCTTTATTGTCTCTAAAAAAATGAGTAATGATACGGGCACAACAGTGATATACATCGTTGATCAGGTTAGATTTACATCTGATCCATTTAGTCACATTAAAATCAAAGGTGCAAATCGCCGTTGTGTCACTTGTTGTGGCACACCCGTTGTGCCCGTATCATTACTCTAAAAAAAATACATTTCCAATACTAAAACTCATTTACCAACAAAGTATTTACATCTCCGATAAAAAAATACATTTTCAATACTATATTTTAAACATATTAATTACTTAAACGGAGGGAGTATGATGTTCATAAATAAATTAGTGAAATACTACATTACCAATGCAACATTTATTGCTCATTTCTCTATCTTACCCCTAATTTAATATGAATCTAACAACTTTTCATTATTTAACAACTATTGCATTAATGATAGTCAAGTGATCGATATTGTCTAGTTAAAGTGACTTGATCTCTAAAACTGATGAATAAACTGGTGGAACTAATCTGTAAAACTGAGACTGAGAATGATGGTCAGCTTAGTAAGTGTATTCAGTTCTGTGAAAGTCAGTTTCGGTGAAGTGCAAACTGTGTTTTCTTCTGAAGTCAGCTTTCAGTTGTGTCTGCTGAGTTTTGCTGAGTACGTCTGAGTTCTACATCTGAGCAGTTGATTACAAGTCTGAGAGAGTCAGTTTTGAGCTAAGTTTCATCTGGTGGATAACAGCTGGAGCTGGGGTCCACATCTGGGGTATTTATGGCAGTTCCGACAAAGATCTTATGGCGGCTAGGGTTCAGGGAATTGTGTCTATAAACACCAATGTTGTAATCAATGCAATGTGTGTCTTTCACAAGTGTGTGAAAATCCTTGTAACTTTGTGCATAGTAAAATATCTCATTTTCTGTCCGTGGAGTAGTCGGCACAACGCAGGAAACCACGTTAAATCACTGTGTTCTCTTTGTTTCTGTGTTTTATCATTTTTCGCCGTACTTTATGTTTGCATTGCTTTTGTTTTAATCTTTCTTAAACTGCAAGCTTCTCGTCTACTTTTTAACAAACTGGTATCGGAGCGTGAGGTTTGTGGATCCATAGGAGTTTGCAGGTTGAACGGAGTTGATCTTCACCAAGACGGTGACCGGTGCTAGGATTTCGTGATCAAAGGTCCGTTTCTTTAACTAGAAAGATGTCAACAATGAATGTAAAGATTGATAAATTTACAGGGAGGAACATTTTCAGTTTGTGGAAAATCAAGATGCGGGCCTTGTTAAAACAACAAGGATTGTCAGTGCAGTAGATTATGCCAGTTTGGAGGAGAAAGCACATTCAACCATCATGTTGTGTGATCGCGTGTAAGTCACTAACGTCGATATTACTAGCAAGAATACTAGGTACATCGTAGTATAGTAAATGCGAGTCAAGGTCGATCCCACAGAGACAATGCAACTATACGTATAAACGATTCTAACCTAATTAAGAAGCAACATAGAGGCGGTCATTGACCAACAATGAACAATAAGAAAACAAACTTGGTATTCCTCCCCCTCTTCTCACCGATATACTAACTTGGATTAGTTAATCGTTGTGTTTACTTCCCCACATAATTTCCTTAAATTAATCGCGAGCGTAGTTTTAATTATCATTATCAGCTACGGGTGCAACTCCTACTCCTATCTACTCCGACAATGGTAGTAGACAATATATACGCAAGCTACCCTCCTTAATTGGTCCGTAATAGCCCATACCCATAAAGAACTAGAATTGCCGATATCGAGTGTTAACTCATACCGCTAACCCGTCTAGACAGCTGTCGACATTGATCAGCACGTTCCTAGGGTCCATTCAAGACTATGTCCAAACTTAGCACTTCACTATTCGTATTTCATGCCAGTTTACGATTACAATAAGCAGATTGGACAGATCTAACCTACTGTTAATTAAACCTGTCGATCAACGTAGCTGTAGTGAATCCCAGTTTTAGCTAGGTTTTCGAAATAATGCCTCGGTAAACCGGTATAGACCGCCGGGTTACCGGGGTCAGCTTTTCCTATTCCTGGATCTACATTGCTCAATTATGATTAAAATAAGTAAATTATGGGGTCTTTAAACATGCAGATTAACTAAAACACATAAATACGAACAGATCTACCATATTGAAAAAAGGAACGTTCAAAGCTTCATACCTTCAACAAGGGTGATCTAGCTCAATCTACTCAAGCTAGAGATGGTGGATGAAGGGAGGAAACCAGAAATAACTCTTCAAAAGCTTATAATAACTTTATTTCATCAAAATTGTATAATGTATATGAATATAATTGAGTGCTTATCAAAAACATGTAGATGCGGCCTTATATAGATACAATGACCGACTTATGACTCTCTATAACCCTAACCGACCTAGATAATGCGGCAGAATCAATTTCGTGTCAAACAAGACACTGGTTTACCGGACCTAGCCCTCGGTAAACCGGGCCGAATTTTCTTCTTTTTCTTCAGCAGGCTTCTTCTTGGACTTCAATCACTTGGCCCAATATACTTCTTTTGGTCCAGATCCATTCTCCAATGCTCCAGATTTGGTACATCCTATAAAACATGCAAAACGAGACAAAACAGTATCAAATCTTCAGGAAAATAACATAGATGCAGAATTACGATCCTGGAAACACGCACATAACATTTAACTTACATTCAATACTAGTCAATTATAAATTTTAAGCAATTTAGTAAGGGATATAATGCTGTAAATAAAATGACATATATTAATTCAAGTTTAACACTACTATATAAGTTTATTTTAGGAATTGTAAACTAAAATTAAGTCTACTCTACCATTCCAAGGTTTTAACCTAGCATCTCAGTGCCGCCTTAAGGTAGGTCAAAGAGATGACGGTTAAATCGAGACAATCTCATCAATGAATAACTTGTGAGAATCGAACATCTCTTTATTCATTGACTACCTTCCTTTTTTAGCCTAGATATTGTCAAGAATATCCTTTATAAGTGTGACCTGCTATATCGGATCTCTTAGGTACGCCCCGAGTGTGCCGTCTTAGGATAGGTCAGTGACCCGACGAGTACCCGGAAATCCTATCCTTTTGGAGACCAAGCCATGAATGTTGATAGGGGTGAACACCATCCTTAGGGGGACGAAATCAAAGTGCCGCGAGGCGTCACCATTCTCTCACTTACTTGTATCTATAGTAGAGGCCGTGGGGTTGGCTGTCGCCTCCCCCGCTCCCACCCAATATTTTGGAAGTGGTGGTGGGTTAACTAACCACGTCTTTTTGATGTTAACATAAAAGCACATCAAATCAAGGATTCCGAATGGTGTCGGTAACGTAGGCAAGCCTACCCGTCCTATTCGTTGAAACATATGTGACAGTCGGACGAAGTCGGGTCAAGAGAGCCCCATTGAGATAAGATGAATCACCCCTCCGCTCACCGGTGTAGCTTAGTCTTTCCGGACCCCCGTGCATCCAACCTATAGGCGAACCGTTGTTATCCAAGATTTATTGTTCTTTTACCATCATTCAATCTCGTAGACACTACGAATCAAAAACGTGATCTCGTTTATGCTTTTAAGGCGGTTCACCGAGAACACACACCAAAAAAGCTTAACGATTTCATAACCCGTCCTCAGATCTTTAATTAGTTACTAAATTAATTAATTACCACGTATTCATTAAATTTCAACTAATTACGCGAGTTTGTATACATGCCTATTTTAATTACCAAAATTAAAATTCTACATGTATGCATGGAGTGAATTTATGATATGATGCATGTCATGGCAATTCCAATTTTATATCTATTTTATGATCAAACACATAAAAAATAAATTGCGGAAAATTTAAACACCGAGATGGATTGTTGGTACCCCCGTATCTAATCTATCTAGGAAAGCAGTAAATTACATAATATATGTCTTCGAGTCTTGATCTTCAAATCTTGAACTCGAACCGCCGGATCATAAACCACGAACACCCGAGAGGAGAAAGGCCTTTGTTTTAATTAAATAAATCCAATTTATTATAATTAATCTTTTTTTTTATTATTATTGTTACATGCGGCTGTAACATTAAATTATTTTCCTTTTTTTTTTTTTCTTTCTTTCTGCCTAACGGCAGTTTTTAAATAAAAAAAATATTAGGTTAACAAAATAAGTTACATGCTGCCGCAATATTTTGAAACCCTAGCCGCATGCAATTTCATAAACAGGACTTATAGCAACGCTTTTTAGCTTCGTAGAAAGTCCTGTAGCAGTTTTTTTTTTAAATTTTATCCGTTTCTTCTCGTTCATACATTGGGTTTCGCCTTGATCTTCAATTTTTCAGCAAGATCTTCATCTTTTCGAGGCCGGATTTACAAAATTACAATAAAAGATGCTACTTTTACATGGAATTTTTGAAAATTGACATAAATAAAATACAATTCCTATGCTCAATTGTTACTAAACAAAAGAGTTACAAAAAATAGATCTAACGAGTAAACAGTACCAACCCCAATCCATCTCTTCAACCAAGACATTCATAACATAAAAAAAATTACATATATGCATCGGCCCCTTTTAAAAAAATTGGGACAAAAAAATCTACATGTATACCACTCCTAGATCTAATATTTATACGTATAAATATAGATCACCTTGGCGACTGATACCACTGTTAGTAATATCATCCGCAACGGAAGCGATTTAAGGATCGAGATCTATAAATTACACGTAATAAAATAACTAGATCTACTCTACAAGGGGGTTGTAGAACATACCTCTTGGATCTCAAAATCCAAGTTGAAGAACCGCAAAAGGAAGAATGAAAAAAGATGTGAAGAGCACCATGATCTTCCGTACGTGTGATCCAAGCAACTCTCGGTGGAATGAAATTCTCGTCTCGAATCCTCCCGATATGCTGCCCGGAAAAAACCTCCAAGATTTTCTCCTAATTCTCCCCTTGGCCGAAAATTCTTTTTCTCCTCTCCAAGAGGTGAATGTCGAAATTATATGTGTGTATTAGGCTTGGGAGAACTCTCTTTATATAGGAGAGTAATCCTTGTCCTCCAAGGATTTTATTATGCAAATAAATAAATCTAATAAATAAAAATAATCTCATAATATTCTAGAACAAATCTAGAACAATATTTATCTTTATTTCTTACCATAAATATTTATCCAATAAATATTTTGTGCACATGTCTTAAAACAATTTCTTGTTTCCTAAAACAATGCACTTGGCCGAAATTATCATTGACCTAGTCAATATATAATTTTCGGCCATAACACATAAATTGGCCAAGATTATTAAAAATGTTTTTTTTCACATATTTAATTATTTAATTTAACTAATTTAATAGTTCACTAAACAATTAATTCACATATCGTTTTAATTAAATTCTAACAAGAACTAAATTAATATTATTAGGATTCGACGACCGAGAATAGCTATGCTATATTTGGAGGCACATCGGGACCATGGACTAATAATCAGCGGCTCCGATAAATCAAATAAATAATTATCTTACGAACAGAATAATTATATTCGATAAATCAATCACAGAATATGCCACCATAATCCCGTGATGCACACTCCGATTATGAGATTATATTTATCTCCTCACGAGAATGATAATAAGCGTCCATTGATATAATCATTACATATGGATTAATCCTCCATATACTGTTCATTCTAAATCGGGAAGTTACCGTTAACCCTTTTTAGAACCTCTTATCCTTATTTACCATTAACCCCCTAGTGATCAAATAATTCATACAAATCACTGGTAGCTAATCAGTGTAATATGAACTCGCGCGATCGATCAGTTTCTAGGATTAACAAATAAGTGGAGGCGTTTATCTACTTCCATAAATGGAAGGAATGGATTCGTATCTGTGATAACACGGACTACTCACTCAATCCAATTACAATGCCAAGATGGGGTAATTCAGATCACAAACTCAGTGTAATCCTTAACCGTCAAGTCAAACCTCATACTGATTCAAGCAGTTGACTGTGATCATCTCAGGATTAAGATATATCCATAAATATGATCATCGATTGATTCGATAAGACTTCTCCATTACGGAATTATATCTTGAACTCTAATCAAATCGGTCCAACCTTATATGATATATCTATCATATATAAATGTCCCACTAGGTTCTCTTAACCGAAAGTCCGGATAAGACAATCACACCTATTGTGTTTTGGGCGCATTAATAGCACGTTAAAGGAGAGACCCGATACTCTCGATTAACTTCACTACGGGCTAATTGTATTTTGAGTACATCTTCACTAACTCAATCCTCCTGTGTATATCCCATACACTGAGTTAAGTGATTACATAAACGATATACTTTAGGGTTTTCTGTAGTGTAAATACTATTGTCACATCGGTGAATATGAGAATAAAAATTATGAATATTAATATCATTTCATTTATTAAATAAAACAATTACAACAATTGTCTTTCGGGCATTACACCTAACATTGACATCCTTTGATCTCAACCTCCATCATGGCAAAACAAGCTTGCTAAAGAAGCGCAAGGGTCCGGTGAAGGACTTACGAGAATCTTTGGAAATGGAGAACATGAATTTGCCATTCTTTTCTCTTGACGGTCTGATCCAATCCTTATGCTAAAAAAGGTTAGCTTGGAGAATGAATGAAGTTGAAAAGTGACAAGTTGAGTAGCAGAGTGGTATGTCAACCTTGTAAACCGAAGAAGGGAAATAAGTTCTCAAAACAAGGGAGGTTGCATGGGTTACAACAAACAAGATGACTCTGTGTTGATGAAAGTTGAAGTTGGTTCCAAACTGAAGAATGAGGCATTGTACCACAATACAAAAGATATCCACCAAAGGAGAAGCAAAAGGATTATCTTGCAGATGAGATTCTTTTGAGAGAGTGGAATTCTGCAAGATACGGTAGTCTGTAAGGGAACTTAGGCCGCTCGAAAGGTGGAAGATAATGAGCTCTTACGTAAGCCCTTAGAAAGTGGAGACGTTAAGGGAAACATCACATGATGTACTTGGAAACATTCAATGCAAGGAAAAAGAATACAGGACTTGAGAACATTAGGCAGGTGACCTTGATTGTTAATCGTTTAGTTAACAAAATGGTTGTTGGCAAACTAGGAGAATCCTCAGTTCGCATGAATGTCGTAGATGAATCATCATACAACCGAGAAGTAAAGAAAAGATGCAAGGTCGAGCACCAAAAGGACTAGACAATTTAGAAAAATAAAAAAGGAGAGCAATTATCCTAACGTGAAGGAGCTATAGAGACAAAATGAGTACACCCAATAAGGTCTCTGAATGAAATAAAAACTTGCCAATAAGTGTCCAAGTTTGCATTAGTCAAAGAGAGGGTATTTTCAAGATTTGAAGGGTATGAAAATTTCCTCGCGGTAGTGTAAAGGAACCTCAAAAGTTTCGAAAAGAAGAGTATGTGATAACCAAGTTTTTTTGAGAAGGGTGAAAGGCATTTAGAAATGTCGGAATAAGTTTGATTGCGTAGAATTAATTCAAACCTCCAAAGGAGGTGTAAAAGATCATTGACGATCCAATTCAAGGGTTCAAGGTTGCACTTCTCGAGAGGAATAGTACACTACCAAGAAATAAAGGCTCAAGGTTATTCCTTATGAGGGATTGAAAAAGTAAAAAAAAAAAGCATTCAACCGGTGTAACAAAATTATAATAAGAACGCCAAGATAGAAGAAGGAATGTCAACAGGTGTGTATGGCGGTGCATGGCTCTAAATGGCCCGAAAGAGATTTTAAAACTGAAAATGTACAAGGTGCAGTAATCTGAATTGAAATTAGAAGTTTTGGAATTCAATTGTTGGTTGGTTAGATAGGTTCAGAGGGCACATTGGTAAAAACTACCTTCTGCTTGAAACCGGTTTAGCATAAATTTCTAGAAGGTTAAAGATAAGTAACTGAAGATGGATGTCCAAGTAGGATTAAAGATCTAACTAGTAAGAAGATGAGGTTCATACCTTGAAAGATGAGGCAGCATTAGATGTAAAATTTGCAAAATCAACACTACCCTTAGGAGGGAAGCTGAGAATGAACACAATTAAGGAGAATGTTCTGACATCAGAAGGCTCAGTCAAATTTAAATTTGAAAAGAAGAATATGAGTGCAACAATACAAAATTAGGGAGAACTTTTTTTCTTTGATTTGGAAAGTAAAAAAGGCAAGAGCTTGTTAAGAATAAAGGCTTAAGGCGATGTTTCTAAGGTAATGCATGATTACAAGTGGAGGGGATTTGTGGATCCGAAAGATCTCAAGTTTAGGGTTACGTGGGTAATAATTTACCAGAAATGGAGACTTGAAGAAGGGCATAAAAAGAGTCTAACATAAAACATGGCATGTTGGAGGATAGCATATTGGTTTTTGTTTATAACTGTGACGAAATGAAATCCGTCCGGGTACAAAATCTGGGCTATTTAGTCTAAAGGTAATTTAATTAAGGATGAAAAACAAGAGAGTATCAATGAGGAAGGATTTTTGGAGATGATTTAGACTGAGCATGGGATTTTCTCTAAGTTGCCTATGTATCCAAACTCTGAATTGGAATCAAGTCTCCGTTGTTTCTTAGGGGTTGTTTATATAGAGAGGGCTTATACCCTAGGCCTGAATGGGCCGGGTCCTAACTGGAATCTAATTTCGTGTTCCCTAAGGAAAAGATAATCACGGTTCAATCCAGTTAATTTAGGAGATAATCTTGGTATTCAAATATTGAGTTTAATGATAAAGATCAGAGTCTTAATAGTTATTGATTCTTACCATAATTATTCGGATAAGCATGTATTGTCATTATACGCTCTAACCGACCTGCAGTGAGCAGCCGAGGCCAAGGTGACCGAGCTGGCCAGGTCGATATCTAACTTCGGTCCTGACCGACCTGCGGTGGACTGAGGATCGACCTGCTCAGCCTCCCTCTGTGGGTCGGAGGTCGGCCATTAGGCCTATAGTGGGACTCATGGTCTACAAAGTTAGGGTCTTGGCCCTATTATTATTATTATTATTATTATTATTATTATTATTATTATTATTATTATTATTATTATTATTATTATTATTATTATTATTATTATTATTATTATTATTATTATTATTCGAGTATTGTGTGCATGACACGTGGAGTGGCGATCAGTACACATCCGACCTGACCTCCAGAGCTCAGCTGGATCTTGGGGGACTTATGACGATACCGGATTTCACTTCCTGAGTTTGTTCAGCTCTATCTTTATGGAGCTCGGCTCCTGTGTTAGGCGCTCCTCAGGAATTTTAACCAGACCTTAAGACTTTGTCTTGACAGGTGGCAGAGTTCGGTTATGGCGTCGTTATAACTTTCCTGTGAAACGAGGCATTTCTGCCCACATCATCTAATGTGGAACGGTTTTTGAGAACATGTTTGGTGTTTTATAACCCCCGTCGAATCAGTTGTCTGATCAGCAATTGGCTGATGTTGGCTTTATAGACATAAAATATGTAAGTCTCGCTTCTTCAGTCGTACTTTGTATGTAACTTGGTAGGATTTCCCCTACTTGATGACTTGTTGATGCAGGGATCCTTACTGGCTAGGAGGCCTTTTCAAGGCTTGCTACGTCTTCGGCCAACAAGGTGAAGTTGAAGAGGAAGATTGCCGACCTGGAGAAGACGGCTTCCTATCGTCGGCAAAAACTCAAGGACGTCTGCCCCATTGTTAGTAAAGAGTTATTAAGAGATATCCGAGAGTCTTGCATCACCAAGGACGTCAAGGACATTTTCACTGAGCTGATCATCGCTGATCAGTTAACAGATTTTGGGCATGACCCTTACGTGGCCCTTAGTGATGAGGAGAGGGATGTTCATAGGACTTCTCTTCTTCTTTCCCTTTATGTTTTACTTATGCTTGTATTTTTCTCTATTTTTTGTCTAACCGTATTTTTGGTTGTTGCAGTGGCAGACTTTGCTACATTATTGGCTGTATCGGTGATGATGAGGCTGAGGATAGTCAGACCGAACAGAGCCATGATACTGAGAGGACTGCAATTGTCGATCCTCCTTTAGCCCGATCTGAGCACTACCACACGAATCTTGTTGGGGTCAGATCTTGTCTGGTCACCACGATGATCTGATGGTCCCGCTTGACTCTGTTCGAAAGGACACTGACAAGGACGGAGCCATGATTTCAATTTCGGATGGGCTAATGGACAATTTTCAAATTATCGGGTGGGCTGTATTAAGATAATTTGATGAATTAAACCGGACAACGTAAATTTTTTAGTGTATTTTTTTTGTTCGGGTGGGCTTAGGCCCCACCCATTAACTACATAGCTACGTCCCTAGACACTGACCCGATCACCCTAGATGAAGCTGATCAGGAGTGAGAAGATGGCTAACTCCAAAAGAGGGGTCAAGCTGGTGTTCCTGCGAACCCTCAGGAGGGAAGGCCCAAGAAAAAGAGCAAATTTGCTACCCTTCCTGATGAGGCTCACGATCAGTCTCATGAAAGAGAAGATGCCGCTACCGAACCGAAGCGGATTGCTAGCAAAGTCGGTGGAATGGGCTTTGGTGCCCCGGAATATGTAAGTTCATATTTTCCATGTAAGTTTTGTATTTAAACTTGATAATGTTTCTCATGTTTCTTTCGCTCGATATCTGAGGAACTGGGTCGCCAGGAAGTTTTTAGAAGATTGGCTAAGTCTTCCACCATCTAGATGAATCTGGAAAATAAGGTTACTATCTGAGTGTAGATCGGGAAAGGCTTAAGGGCTCTGTAGAATCCAAAGATGAAGAGGTAGAGTCTCTCAAGGAGCACCTCAGGGCTCAGAAGGCTGAGCGAAAAGCTAGAGAAGACAAGTATGCTACCAGTCTTCAAGCCACAGACGACCGCCTTTCCCAGAGAAAAGTCGAGTTGAAGCGAGTCGTGGCGAAGCTCTGCACTGAGAACAACAAGCTAGAAGCTGATGTTCCAGGTCAGATTATTGGAGCCATCTAGGAATGCAAGGCTTCAAATGAGTTTGTTGACCATGCTGTGGATAGCCTGGCCAGCCACACTTTCAATACGCCTGGCATGGGTGCAATTTGTGACAAGCGTCTGAAAGAGTTCAAAGAAGGGGTGGACATTGTGTCCAAATACTCTCGTTGAGTGCGACCTCTCGTCAAATGGCTATTGGGTGAGCCTTCTATTTCATTTGTCGCTTCAACTCCTCCTTCTTCGAGCAACAAATTCTAGCTCGGATGCATAGATCAAGTTGCTTGTGGACTTGCTTTTCTTTCGTTGATTTTGCTCTAAAGAATTGTAACTTCCGTAGAATTATTTATAGTACATGCAGAGTTTTCTACCAAGTGTTTTTGCATTGGCTTTACTTCCAGTACATATTTTAAGCGCTCAACACTTTCATGTGTCTTGGGATTTAGTGAGTTTTACGTCTGTAAGCTTGCTGAGTCCATCCTGCGGAACTCAATTTGTCTATCCTACAGACTTAGAAAGTTTGTTTTTTGTACCGAGTATGACCTGCAGAGCTCAACGCTTAAATCTATTGTTGAGTTTGTCTTGTGAATCTCAGTTTGACCGTCATGCGGACTTAATGATTTTAGGCTGAGTCCGACCTGCGGAGCTCAGCTCAATGAGCTTGGCCTGCAAAATTTGTTGAGTCCGACCTGTGGAACTCGAGCTTTCGAGTCTGACTTACAGACTTTGGAGAAAAGTTTCAAAATTGTATCGTGTACAATGTTTTTCTAATCTATGCAAATTTTTGTAAGTTCTCTTGCCTTAATTTTATTTTCAGCACTTACCTGAAATACTTTGATCCGCGGTGGGGTGTCTTGAGCCCCAGTATGCCATGCATTAATTTATAGGTTTTTGGATGGTATAATTAGTAGCAAGTGTAGATTTTTTTCCTCTTAAAATTTACCTACAGGGCTCTGCAATTCGATGTCTTCTCTGCAAACTTAGGAAGTTTGGATGTTGCAGAGCTCTCACTTATGTCTGTCATACAAACTTAATTTTTTGAGTCTGACCTGCAGACTTAATTCTTTTTCTTGAGTCTATCAGGCAGACTTATTTTTTGAGTCTGACCTGCAAACTTAATTTTTTGTTGAGTCCATCCTATGGTGCTCAGTTGTCCGTCGTGCAGACTTAATGAATCGGCTGAGTCTGACCTGCGGAGCTCAGTTCATCTGTCCTGCAGGCTTAAATATTGTATCTTAAAGCCGTTACGTATTATACACAATAAAGAAGAGAAACATAATATTGAAATAATACTGGTAAATTGAAATAATTTATTGAATTCTGGAACCTGTTCGTCTTACGGGGATTGTTTGCATGCCAGCTTTGTGGAATGGTCCTGCCATTTGAATCTGCCGGTTGATATGCACCCTTGCCTTGCTCTTTAAGAGCTTTATAGGGGTGTCTTGCAGACCTCGGGTTGTCTGACTTAGATAAAATTACACTGGTTCGAACTGCGGATCTCAGCGCGTCCGTCATACGGACTTAGATAAAATTACACTAGTCCTTCTTGCGGATCTCAGAACGTCCGTCTTGCAGACTTAGATAAAATTACACTGGTCCATCCTGCGGATCTCAGTGCATCCGTCTTGCGGACTTAGATAAAATTACATTGGTCCGACCTGCGGATCTCAGTGCGTCCGTCCTGTGGACTTAGATAAAATTACACTGGTCCGACCTGCGGATCTCAGCGCGTCCGTCCCGTGGACTTAGATAAAATTACACTGGTCCGACCTATGGATCTCAGCGCGTCCGTCCTGCGGACTTAGAAAAAATTACACTAGTCAGACCTGTGGATCTCAGCACGTCCGTCCTGCGGACTTAGATAAAATTACATTGGTCCATTCTGCGGATCTCAGCGCGTCCGTCCTATGGACTTAGATAAAATTACACTGGTCCGTCCCGCGGATCTCAGTGCGTCCGTCTTGTGGACTTAATTAGTTTGCCTTAGCCAACGCGTTGATTGTGAAGTCTTATTGTAATCCGATCTGCGTTTCTAAGAAGTTTGGCTTTGAGCCATATTATAGAACATGCAATAAACATATAATTACAATAAATTTGACAATTAAAAAGAAAAAAACAAAAATAAAGATGTCGACGAACGTCTAAATTATCACGGTGTAAATAGCAGATTCTGGGCGTACCTGGAGAGCTCATATCTGGAGATCTCATACTTGGAGAGCTTGAGAGCTCATACGGGGTGAGCTCATGCTGTGTGAGCTCATTCTAGGTGAGCTCATTATGGCCAAGCTCATTCTGGGCGAGCTTATTCTGGGTGAGCTTATTCAGGCCGAGCTCATTCTGGACGAGCTCATTCTGGCCGAACTGGAAGATGATCTTAATGGAGACCTAGCGATTTGGATGATGATCTTGGAGATCTAGAAATCTGGATGAAGATCTTGATTAATGCCGATCAGAAAACAAAAAATAGGCGGTTTTGACAGTAAGCGCTTGATCCTATATGGTAGAAAAGCAATAGGTCAAGAGATCGAACCCTGGTTCGACATTATTTAAAAAAGAGGTAAAAATATGGAAGAAATTTCGCAACT
Source organism: Gentiana macrophylla (assembly GCA_026214975.1). Taxonomy (NCBI): domain Eukaryota; kingdom Viridiplantae; phylum Streptophyta; class Magnoliopsida; order Gentianales; family Gentianaceae; genus Gentiana; species Gentiana macrophylla. The sequence continues at coordinate 158,973 of JAOBSW010000861.1, forward strand.
TCTTTTGGTGTTACAGCAGCATCTTTCCGGCAACGATTCGGCATCGAAACAGACTCCGATCGTCCACGAGATTTGGAGGGATTGTTAGTGCCTCATTCTTCTTGAATCGAACGGTGGAATTCTTGTTTCAACGGTTCAATTTTCGGAAATAAGCCACCGACTGATCGTTGCATATCGAAACGGACTCCGATCGGCATGGGATTTGGAGGTCTTGGTTGTACCTCCTTATTCTTCAATCTGAACGGTGGAATTCTAGTTTCAAAGGTTCAATTTTTAGCAATATGCCTCCAACCTGACTGTTGCGTTTTCTGCAGCAGCCTTATGACGTGTTCTTGCCATTAACTTGATCATGAACAACCTTGATCCATTACCGATAGAAGGCCCTCCTTCTAGCGCCAGTTGACGAATCGAAATCCGTCCGGGGACAAAATCTGGGCCATTTAATATAAAGGTAATTTAATTAAGGATGTAAAATGATCGCGTGTAAGTCGCTTAATACTAACAAGAGGACTAGGTCAATTATAGTATAGCAAGGGCGAGTCAATGTTGATCTCACAGAGACTATTATTTAATTAATTTAAATATGACCACAATTTATAGGTCAACCGGATATGGGTGGTCATTGACCAACATAAATAAACAGTAATAAAAGAGATGCAAATAAACCAATAGTCAATCATATATTGAAAAGGCATTAATCAAACTATTCTTAACTAATCTCCCTTAATCCTTATATCGATCCATATGTGTAATTAAGCTACGGGTGCAATCTCTAACCCTATCTACTTCCACTTTGTAAAGACAAGAGACAATCTATATGCAACTAACCTCCTTCGTCGGTTGTATTAGTTCATACGCAATAAGTTTTAGAGATGCCGGTTCAAGACCGAAAACCTCCTAAAGCAGCTATCGACTATGAATAGCACGTTCCTATGGATCCATCTAGACTATATCATAATTAACACTTCACTAACAGCCCTTAATGTTAATTTACGATGTACAAATATTAGATTGGCCAGACCTAATGAATCGTTTTAATTATTCATGTCGATCAACGTAACTGACCCCGAACCACAGAATTAGGATTTACTAGGTGTCTCGATTAGTCGATAAAGACCGTCACTAAATCGAGAGAACGCAACCCATGATTCTGCGTTTAATGTTAATGAATCGAATAATAAAGATTAAGGTTAGTTCAATTAATTCATAGTTGATTACATGCAAGCATAGTCTAGATCTATCACAAGAACAATCATGAATCTAGGATAAGAAATAAAATATTGGAATAGATCTTACCTATAACGAAGAACAGATCCACTCCTCAATTCTCTCTCTCCGGTGATTCGAATCGATACATGATGATCGTAAACCAAGCACAATTCAATAATGAAAGACTCATTATTTATTTTCAAGAATAATAGAAGAAAATAAAAGAAGACTATATTCACCAAAAAAACTACATTGTATCTAATAGATCTTGGAATGAATAAAAGAAAAGATTATGAATGATAGAATTGATGATTACAATTTCGCAGCTCTGATGGCTTTATATAGGTGTATAAACCGAATTAGGGGTAAACCCAATCCGTGGAGGACAAGAAAACGTATTTCTGGAAGATTCTGGGCTCAATTAATCGGGGGCTACTATCGATTAATCGAGGGTAATTTTGAACTTTTTCTTGACCTAGCTCCGGTATTTGGACTATAACTTGACCGACGTAACTCCAATTTGGGTAATTCAAAGTGTGATGGAATCCTCGTTTCAAGCCCTACAAGTTTTATGTAGAAGTCTAAGCCCAATTCGTCTTATAAGGCTTTGGAAACGGTGTTGCAAGATCACCAATAGATTCTCGGGTCCAATCTCTGCTCGAAACACTTCAACCTTTAGCTCCGTTCACTTTTTTATCGATTGACTCTCACATTCAGCCCGAATGATGCTCCATACACTCGTTCATCTATCAATAAAACCATAGCACACATAGTGGCTACTATTTCTAGCAAATAACACATAAAATACACGGTTAATACGCATAATACCAACTTAGTCACCCCGGACGTGGCTTAATCACATTTAGCTAATTAACCCATTATTTCATACATATTATCCCCATTGAGAACACAAATCCAGGAAAAATTGATAGTAAAATATGATACCAAGTTGACTGTCATCATAAAACAAGAGAGTATCAACGAGGAAGGATTTTTGGGGATGATTTAGACTGAGCCTGAGATTTTCTCCAGGTTGCCTACGTATCCAAAGTATGAATTGGAATAATGTCTCCGTAGTTTCTTAGGATTGTTTATGTAGATATGGCTTATGCCCTGGGCTTGAATGGGTCGGGTCCTAACTGGACTCTAATTTCGTGTTCCTTTAAGGAAAGGATAATCACGGTTCAATCCCCTTAATTTAAGAGATAATCTCGGTATTCAAATATTGAGATTAATGATAAAGATCATAGTCTTAATAGTTTTGATTCTTTCCATAATTATTATCACAAGCATGTGTTGTCATCATACGCTCTAACCGACCTGCGGCGAGCAGCCGAGGCCAAGGTGACCGAGCTGGCCTGGTCAACCTCTCACTTCGGTCCTGACCGACCTACGGTGGACTGAGGATCAACCTGCTCATTTCCCCCCCTATAGGGAGGAGGTCGGCCCTTAGGCCTATAGTGGGACTCATAGTCTACAATGTTAGGGTCTTGGCCCTATTATTATTATTCGAGTATTGTGTGCATGACACGTGAAGTAGTGAAATCCGGTATCGTCAAAATGCGAAAGAAACAACAGTGTTAACTTTACCAACATCCTACAAAGAGACCTATCCTAGGGGAAGATCACCTTGTAAAACCATTCAAGACATAACAAGCGCAACTTACTACTCTCTTAGCCCAAACTCTAAGTCAAAGAGGTGAGGATTCCTTTTAGGTTATTGTGTATGATATTTACTCGGATATGACATTATCAATTTGTATAGCCCAAACGAAAAGGAATTTGAGCATGATCCAAAGGGAAAATATTTAGATACTGTAGTTTCTCGGGTGATATAAAAATATTAAAATTTTTGAATGAGAGGAGTTGGTCAAAAACAATTATTTCTCGCAGAATGCACAAGTCGTCGAATTTTAAGATTGGTAACAACGACTTAAATTGCATATTGTGGTCAAGCGAAAAGGAACTTTAACTTTATTCCAAAAGGAAAGTTGTAGGTGAAAGTGTTTTCTGCATCATATCGAAAATTCAGGTCATATGAAGGTGTTTAACATGTTCATAACAAAAGAAGAAGTGGAAGTGTTCTTTGCAGATTTTACGGAGAGAGTGTCCGGCATTAACATGAATTTTCCGAACAATCCATAATGATTATCAAGTTGATGTAAAATATGAATTGTAGAAAAACAGTGGTATATCTTTACGAAAATTTTCAGCTTTTTTTTGGAGCAGGAAAAGGCTTTTTTACATTAAAGGAAAACACGTAAACAAAGCATTCACTCGTGTTGGATAGAGCCAACCACGAGGATGATAAACTATGTGCCAAAGGAAGAAACCTTTAACACTAATTCTTTGAAACAAGTGAGAAGCACTTGTAAAGGATAGAATTGCATATGGAGTTCGTGTGGAACCCATCTCGAGCAAAGCAAGGTCAAAGAATTTTGGTAAACAAAAACCCAGGAATGGTGAAAATAAGAAGTGAAGGATTTGTGGAGTTGAGTCATATATCATTCTCTACAATGTTAGGCCAAGCCAAAAGTAGGATTATATATTCGTGTGTAAAAGGACGTGAAGGGATCACAAAGGGAAGTGTAAAGAAAATCCAACCAAGATTACCTCAACTTAAGAATGTTCGCCTAAGACTCAATCTCAAAGATTTACTTAAAGAGGTTTCACTTAATCCTATGTGACATATTATGGTTTGGAAACTTCAAAAGAAGAGATGGTTTCTACTAAAGATCCTAGAAGTAACAAACCCGAGGGGATCGTGATAAAAGATGTGACACGAGAACTCAATTTAACCTTCGTCTAAGAAGACTCCTCACTTGGTCCTAATGAAACCTAACCACGGTTTAAGGATCTAAGCCTTGCGAGGATTACCGCCCAGCTCAAGAGAGAGTAGGAAGGTTCTAAAAGGTCCAAAATAATCTTATCTTATACGAAAAGAAGCCTAGGACAGAAAGGACGCTTTGCCTCTGATACCAACTGTAACGCCCCGCTCTCGGATCATTTGAGCCCTTATCGGAAGGGAAAGCGTTCGGAGCGTATAACATTAAATAAATTTAACCTTATCACGCAAGCCTCTATGTCGTCGTATCAAAATAAAGCAAACGGAAGCTAAAAGACTCGGGTAAAAATATAAATGCTACTAAGAATAGATACAACCATTCTAAAGATAGGTATAGGAACTTGCTACAACGGAATAACTTTACAACGTACGATGTCACAAAAGAAAAATACAACACTTGCCTTACAAGGACCTTAAAGAAAATACAACAAGTCTGAAAAATAATTACTACTTAATCTAGTACAACCTCTACAAGGAAAATAAAGTAGAAGCATCTTCAAGGCATCAACGTCATCAGAAGTCGTCATCTACCCTTGGTCAACCTGTTTGTCTTCTCACCCCACAATGCATACAAAAGAAACATGCAAAGGAGGTAAGTACATAGGTACTTAGAAAGAGTGAGAAGCTAATTAATAATTAAATTCTACAGCGAAGAGGTTCTTTTATATTATTAAATTATCTTTATGAGACAGACTCAATTCTAGGGTTCAGTTCATGCTCATCAACATGTCGTACTTATTGGTTTCTAGCTTAACTTATCTATGTTACATCCGCATTCAAGGGCACAACGCATTGTGTATATCCGCCATGAGATATACTGTGCAACATATTGGTGGTTCACGACAATAACCACAGGGAAAGCCCGATAGCATACACGTTCGGCAAAGTTCCTCCACTGCCTTTTAGCCGTTTATAGGCCAGCGGTGTTGTTCGCTTCATCTGAACGCCCACACATCGCGATATAGCCTTTTGCCTATCCAAGAATGGATGGATGTTTAGTCTTTTACTACACAGTTACGTTTATTATTAATCATTAACTAGCCACCTAAGTGTTTTCAAATAAGCTCCCTCATAACTACTACTCTCTCTTTCCTAGACCACTAGACATGGACAAGTCCTAACAATTACACGGACATTGATGAATACTAATTCATCAAAGCACAAGCCTATCATGCCCTTCCGACGGTCCCGAACTTCAACTCTTGTGACGATTCCGTTCGGTGCCGCAACTAAACGCATAAGAAACTCAATCAAGGCTTGTTCAAGTTCATTTAGTGTTATCATGTCAAGAAACCACACTTAAAACTAGACTTGGGACTTAAAACACAACTTTTTACGAAAACAGGAGCCAATGCTTTTGCATAAAGCTTAATGCGCACGCATTGAGCTCTCTGCAACGATACAGGAGAGTTGCAGCCAGGGCAATGCGCACGCATTGCCCATCGAATGCACACGATTCGATCGTAAACAACCCTAACACAATTTTCTGCACTTAAATGATTTCTACACAACTCCAAACAAATCAACATCGAAAATACTTAGAAAAACAACATCAAAACATGTTCAAAACATCCTATAGTATATCATAGCATATCAACAACATATAAACATGAATCCTTGCTACAAACCAACACCAACACTCAACCTAAACATTGTAAAACGTAATTACTCATTAGGAAGAGACTCTTACCTTAATTGCTAGCAAAACCGAAAGCAATCTTCAAAGAAAAATGCCAAGCAACTTCTACAACTCTTGATCCTCAAACCCAAAACCAATTTGATCAACACGTAACCCTAAAAATCTTATTTTTCTTGTAAAACCCGAAATGCAAAAGTGTGTGAAACGGAGGATTACCTGGATTATTTTCTGTAAAACTATTTTTAGAACAATCTACGCTCCAAGACGATCGTTTTGACTACTCATGACTGCGAAACATAGCTACAGATTGAAATATATGAATTTTCGAAGGATTGAACTCGACGATTACCAAAAACTAGGGCTAAACTGAAATAGATTTTTGTCCAGAAGGACAAAATTATCAAAAAATCGGGATAGAATGACACTGTAATTTAATCAGGACAAAAGTAACAATTATGAAGTAACAAATATGAAGTAACAAATGTGGAATAAAGTAAATATGAAGTAACATTTGTGAAATACAAAGTAAAACACAAAGTAACATTAACACGTGAAGTAACAATTTTAAAGTAACAATTATGATTTTTGTCTTTTATAATCATGAAAATGTTACTTTTGTCCTTCCAGACCCATTTATTAATTTTTGTCTCGTGGCCCTTCCCCAAATCTAAAACTTACGAAACAAGGAGATGTTGTTTTCCAAAGTTTAAATCTTGTCGCGTTGATTACTTTTCCTCATCGCGACGTCTTGAAACGATGAACGGATTGACTGTACGGTTGAAGACTACGTTCTCCCTTTTCCTCTGTTCATCCGCCTCTATTTCTTCCCTTTTTGCTGTTCCTCTCTTTTTTTTCTTCAGAAATGCCGTATTTTGTATTTTTATTAGGGAGGAATTATTTATAGTATAAATAATAATTACTTTCCTTAAAATATTTTCCCATAATCCTTTTATTAAACCATCTTTAATTATTTAAATAGGAAAAATAATAATTAGGTCATTGTGCAAATACCCAATTACTAATTTATCCTTTCTGAAAAGTCGGGATGTTACAACAACATTATTTTGACAACAGAGGATACTGGTTCCTATGACATTCTATGTGCTATATATCAGTGACGGATCTAGAAAAAAATCTCAGTGGAGGCACCGGAGTAAATTCGAAAGGCGAGTGGGGGCATCAATAGTGTTTTTACATTTTTACCTATAAAATCACGTCGATTTTTGGATCTCAGTGGGGGCCATGCACCCCCCCCCCCCTTTTTTTGCTGCTGGGTCCGTCCCTGCTATATATGTGTGTGTGTGTGTGTGTGTGTGTGTGTGTGTGCGCGCGCGCGCGCACTACATTAATGCCTTGAATTCTATTTAGACTTGCACATATGGAAAAGATTTGAGCTTATTTTACGGGTATATACATTACAAGTGTTAAAAGTAGTGTCCGAAAAGACAATGATGTATAATTATAATTTAATAAAAGTATTCTTTTATCATTGATACTTGCTTATTGTATTACCCAGTCTCTTATGGCATGTTTGTTACGCGGTAATAGAATGAAATAAAATAATAGGAATGGAATGGAATAAATTCATTTCATTATTGGTTTTGAGATGTGAACAAATGGAATAAAAGGTAGGATATGGTGGAAGTGGTGGGGTGGGATGGGGTAACCCTTCCTCACACCCCATTTAACCCTACCTCTCTACCCACCACCATACCCTACCCATCACACCCTCCCTACCCTACCCACCACCCCACCATACCCATCACTACCCTACCTTACCTATCACCTTACCCTATATTACCACACCCACGCTACCCTACCTTACCCACCACCCCACCTCACCCTACCAGACCCTACCCACCCCTACCCTTACCCACCATCCCCACCCTATCCTACCTTACACATCTCTACCTACCCACCACCCCACCATATACCTTACCAACACCCCATCTTATCCTACCCTGCTCTATTTCACCCTATCCTACCTACGCGTCTTACCTACCTTACCCCACCACCTGCCCTACCCTACCCTACCCCTTACCCTACCCTACCTACCGTACTTCATCACCTACCCTACCACTCACCCACGCTGACCCCATCACCCACGTGTTTTGTCGATTTTTATTTTATTCCATCGTATTTCATCCATTTTTGGAAGGAAAGAAAATAATTTTTTTTTGTTCCATTAAAATAAAATTTCATTTTATTCTATTCCCTCATAATCATACACAAACATTGGAATGGAATAAAAAAAAAATCATTTCATTCCATTTCATTCCGTCCTAACAAACATACCATTAAGTTTTAGTAAGATTCTTAGAGAGGACTAACTTTCATTTTATTGTTACTTTTACTGTAGATGAACAGCAAAATATTGGGGACATGGGTCAATTGAAGATACCTTTAAATCTTTAATTTTAAAAAAAGGTGATAACTTTCTTTAAAAAAATAAAACAAAAAAGGTGATAACACCTTTATTTCGATATAATATTTTGTCAAATTTAAAGATTTACAATTCAAATCTTTATGTGAAGAATTGTGTTTTTTTTTAAGGAAAAATTAGTTTATAATCCACATTTTCCCTCTTAATTAAGTGTTAATCTAGCTTCAATTTTTTAATTGTATTAAGGACAAATAAATTCCACCGGACGAATATACCCCTATTTGATACTTGTCAAACACCTCTTTTTCCTTTTTGTGCCTCAACAAAACCTCTAAAGAACATTACAAGTGGCGGGCACCATCCTAAACTGTTTATCCATCAAATACCTGTAGGCATCCATGGCTTCTTTCTCCCTGTAGGGGAAATACAAAGGGGAATGAACAATGCCGAACCAGAAATGAAAGTGCTGCAATGAAAAGAACCGGATATACACGTAGAGTCGATTTGAGAGTCTTTCCTGCGAAAATTATTCGTCCCCAAATGATTGTCTCCGGGTAAACACGAATATCTTCACGGGATAAAACTACGATCCTCTTTCAATCTAGACAATATAGATAGAAAGAAAGCTACAAAAGTTTGGTGACATTTTGTGTGTATAGAACTTGAGGTTTCAAGGACATTCAAAGAAAACCGGAGAAAGGTTTCTCAAATCCTTTTTTTTTTTTTTTTTTTTTATCCATGGAAAAAGGTTCCAAGTGTTCTTTTATATGTATGTAGAGTTATATTTATGTATCTCTACATACACAACCTTTAGAATTGGTTACAAGAGCCAAAAACCGAAAGGACACCAACAAAACCGACCAAAATCGCTCCAGAGCGCATCACTGGGCGCCCGTTTAGAATCCTGGGCGCCCGTTTGAAGCATACCGGACGGGCGCCCGGTTTCTTGACGCTTCGTCCATCCAACCAGGTTACATCTCGTATGTAAATCCACCGCCAGACGCTTCGTCCGGTGAACACAGACGCCCGTCGAAGTCAAACGCCCGATCCATATGAAATGGGCGCCCGTCCAATAAGCGAGAATTTGGATTTTGTTCAACACTTGATCTAACACTTCCGTTAGCTTGTAAACATCAATTATAAGCATGCACCCGCATCTCTAACTCATATCGATTGTTTCAAGCTCACCAAACCTCAAACTAAATCCAATTACACTAAATCGCATTGGTGATATAATCACCAACAATCCTCCCCCATTTAGTGTAACCCTTGATTTAGTTGAAAACTTACCAACACACAAACAGTTCATCTTTTAATGATAATGTCACGAAGATTGAATTACCACCTAGTGTATTACACATTCCAAAATATTCGAGTATTGGGGTGTGACTAAGCATTGAACCCCTTTACACATTTGAATACTTCAAAGATAATACACAAATGAACCAAGATACAACTTCTATAGCTACTTGACACCAATTATCCAGGCCTTGTGTCCATATCCATTTCATGAGTATATAGAAAGTCAACCCTAACTTTCTTGAAGCGGCCAAACTTCATACTCATATAGGTGAATCTTTCTAATCATGTACCTGAAACACTTTTCCAAAAGATATCACCTACACAACAGGTAATGCACATACTTTCGGGACTTTTTCATGTGCCAAATCTTTGAGAATGGGCCTTCCACATTGAATTCTGCCTATGGCGTTGTACCATAAGGGAATTGGGTATCCCAAACCAAAGATTTAATGGGTTCTACACATCCCGATAACAAACTTTTTACCAAGTTTCAAGTCAATCTATATTTGATCAAACAAGATTTGACTAAATCACGAGTACTCTTTGAACAACCACCATCATCCTTTGAGTTAAAACTCACAATCCAACTTTTCATTAATACATTGGTGTCTAGATCACCATTGTAACATTTGACAATTTTCCAGCCAAACACATTGGATAACTGGGATGAACTTGGTTATTAATTGCAAGGGAATTCCGAACTACTAAGTCATCAACAAAGAAATCCAACTCCATAGTCCAACCAGAAATTTACGCACTTAGAAGCTCATAAATGATACTTCATCCTAGCACAAATTACTAGTTAACCGAGGATTCTTCTAAACCGAAGGAATCTCATATAACTTTACTATAGAGTTTAAACCTCCCCCATGACTGTAGTTTAAAACTTTGATGACAATACCGTCAGTTATGAACAACATGATTTGGTTAATACCAAAATCAATATGTCAACAATGTAAACTACTACATCACCTTATATTCCAAGGCAAATCCAATCTTTGTAGATCGAAAGCATGTTTCACTTTTAGTATCATGAATAGATACTAAACCAAAGCAAAACACCAAACATGTATTCAACATACATCAAAGGACAAAGTCATTTCATTAGACATCAAACATATGTAAGATTTGTATAATTCTGAACACGGTATTGTAAACAACTTTAAATTCAACTAATCTTCAAGCTAAGAAGTCTATCAAGTTTAATTTAGCACCTTGAACCAAAATAACATATACACTCCTTATGTTAATTTTAACATAACAAGACCCTCCAGGTTGTTTCAAATACAATGCCCATTCCAATCTCCATTCTAAAACCGAAGTTTTACCATCCATGTAATGGATTACAAAATTTGTTTAACGATTGTTAAAACAAATAACAACAATTTATCCGAGGAGATTTCATTAACCGGTGCCAAGGTATCAAAATAACCAATACCTAAAAGCGTACAAAACCTTACATTATTAATCAGATTTATACATGTTGACTTACATCAACTTTCATCTTTCATTGAAAGATTCACGCACCATTTGCTCATTTGAGCTTTACCGGCATATTTAGAAAACAACTTTATTGTTTTCTTTCACTCCAACATTGGTAGGAGTTTCATACTTCAAACTTTGTACAACATTATAAATGTCCAAAGATGGCATACCAATGATCAACAACAGATTAAACTGTACTAGAATCATTCAGCTCCATTATATGGAACCAAAGAACATTGGAATGCATAGCAATTCCAATAAACATAGTTTCAATGCCTCTTTTACTCAAGGAATTAACTTTAACCTCGGAAAGTCACAAGACCTTCTCACACCTCCAAACCTCAAGTTCGGATTTCATTATACCAAAGTTCAAGTAATTTAGCAAACAAACAACTGTTGGAGGCGTAGGAGTATAAACAAAAGCTTAAAACTTATGCTTAAATACTTTCCAATAAAACTCATTAAAACATACACTCTTTTCATTTACCTTTTGGAGGACTTGATAGTTATTTACTACCATTTTCATACCATCACTTGTATTACTACAAAGTAACGCAAATAAACGATGTATCTATTAAATAAAAAGAGTTACAACTTTTCCAACCAAGGATTCATAATCTTCTAAACCGAAGAACTACAACTCTTACAACCAAGAGTTACAACTTTCTATATCGGAAAGTCTCAAATTTTCAAACAAAAGTTACATCCTTACGAACGAAGAATCACAACTTTTCAAAACAAGTCACAACTCTTAAACCAAGAGTTGTAATCTTTAAAAGCGAAAAGTTTCTACCTTTAAATTAAAAGTTATAACCGTTCAAAAGAATACAAACTCTAATGAGTTGTATTCTTTCACCAAACCGATACATTCTTTAACAAATCAATAACATGATTTTTCCTCCAAAACATTCACTTAAAATCAAAGTGAAAATTCATGATAATCTTGATCATGTTTCCGAAAAGAATAAGTTCAAAACAAGTTAAAACCATATATTACATATATATATTACCAAATAACAAGTATAACACATGAAAGACTAAATACATAAACATTTTAGTCATAGGAGTAAAAGCAGAAGTATAATAAAGCAATTATCTTTGAACCAAAACACTCATATATAAGTCCTATAGCATATCAACAGATTTCATATACATATAAGTATCACTTAAGCATACCAATAAACATACATGTATAGTTATTTCAAAATATACAAACCATGTACAACTAATGTTTAAACTATATAGTTTCAAGAGCCAAAGGATATACTTAAATCTCTTAACAATGACAACCTTGACTCCATTTCATGAATGTCACGGATCAACAATCCACGGTTCACAACTTCAAACCAAGTTGATCCTTACACTCACAATTTTCCAAACCGAGTCAAAACTCAAAACAACATTTTATTAGTTGTTTCACCAAAACTTAGTTTCTGATCATTATTCTATCCTTTGTTTGATCTTACATACTAGGCATTCAACCTAGTAAAACAAGATTTTCGTAAATCCAAATTTCTTTAGATTTGCAAAGTCTTCATTACAAATGTTCTATCAAGGATAGACATTTAAAAACATTATCTCTTCAACATGATTTCCATCTATTTGTATCATTAGAAAACATCTAACTACAATAGACATCAAGTTTTCCAAGAGATAACACTTGATTTATCAACATTAGTTATACACGAACACTTAAAATTTCTAAACATTAACATGATTTTATCACCAAGATCAATGAACATTAAACATTAAACACGCAAAGCAAGTTTCATCATTGATTCAATCATGTCTAGAAATATCAAGCCAAACAACATATATGTATAATCAAACAACATCCAAGAACAAGACTTAGACACTACAATCAAATTTTATATTGATTGTAGTTACTGTTCTTGACACCACAAACTTGCATGAAATAATGTAAATAAACATACATACCATTCATCCGTAGTCATAGCAACATCACAGCAATTTTTACAAAGTTATTCCATTGAACTTTTACTTACATCAATCAAAAACCGCAGCAACTTCTCAGACTTTCTGACAACTGTCAACATCGAACCAGACATCAAACTTGATATCACTGCGATCCTCGTCTCGCCACGATTCTAACGGTATCTCCGGATTTTCAAACCGATTCCTGAATCAAGAGTTATGCCCAAAATACTAGGACACAACCTTTGATAAATTCTAGAAAGACAACTCTTCATTTCGAAACCGACATTGTTCTAACAATCAAAACAAATAATTTTCGCAGATTGTAGGGGAAATACAAAGGGGAATGAACAATGCCGAACCAGAAATGAAAGTGCTGCAATGAAAAGAACCGGATATACACGTAGAGTCGATTTGAGAGTCTTTCCTGCGAAAATTATTCGTCCCCAAATGATTGTCTCCGGGTAAACACGAATATCTTCACGGGATAAAACTACGATCCTCTTTCAATCTAGACAATATAGATAGAAAGAAAGCTACAAAAGTTTGGTGACATTTTGTGTGTATAGAACTTGAGGTTTCAAGGACATTCAAAGAAAACCGGAGAAAGGTTTCTCAAATCCTTTTTTTTTTTTTTATCCATGGAAAAAGGTTCCAAGTGTTCTTTTATATGTATGTAGAGTTATATTTATGTATCTCTACATACACAACCTTTTAGAATTGGTTACAAGAGCCAAAAACCCGAAAGGACACCAACAAAACCGACCAAAACTGCTCCAGAACTGCATACTGGACGCCCGTTTAGAATCCTGGACGCCCGTTTGAAGCATACTGGACGGGCGTCCAGTTTCTTCAGACGCTTCGTCCATCCAACCGGGTACATCCTGTATGTAAATCCACCTTCCAGGCGCTTCGTCCGGTGAACACAGACGCCCGTCGAAGTCAAACGCCCGATCCATATGAAATGGACGCCCGTCAATAAGCGCAGAATTTGGATTTTGTTCAACACTTGATCTAACACTTCCGTTAGCTTGTAAACATCAATTATAAGCATGCACCCCGCATCTCCTAACTCATATCGATTGTTTCAAGCTCACCAAACCTCAAACTAAATCCAATTACACTAAATCTCATTGGTGATATAATCACCAACACTCCCTTCCCTGCTTAAAATACCAGTCCATAAATGTCGCACTCACAACCCCATCATATACTGTACACCTCTCCTGCAACTCATCGAAAAAATATTTTGCCTTATCCAAATTGCCAAGCTCCAAAAATCCAGAAATTAAGATATTATACACCAAAGAATCCGCACCTTGGCCTTCCTTGGCCTTTATTCAACATTTCACGAAGCAAATCCACAAGATCCTGAATTCATCCAAAGATCAATCAAACCCTTAGTGAGGTACCGGTAGGTGAAATGTGAGGACTCGAAAGGAGCTTCTTCAAGTATGAGATGGTAAACTTGCATAGCTTCATCCACATCGCGCTGACCCGCAGTGGGCTTGAATCAAACTATTATAGGACACAATGTTCGGAATAATATCAAATTGATTGAAAAATATTGAAAAAGGATTTTAGAATCGTGATAGTGTCAAGTAGCGGAACATGCATTTGCAATAATAGCATTTTATAGTATTATAGCTAACTCGCTATATAAAAGCATCCAGTGGGCCTTGGTGATATATGTTTTGTACTCAATCTGATTGGTATGGTTCAATGTTTTATTCTCTTGTGATATCTTCAAATTCCAAGTGGTTGGGGCCTGAGCTTATGGTGGTATCATGTATTCCAAATAGATTGACAGAGTAGTTTCATTGAGTTGGCTTTGTACTTGGTATTGAGCCGTAAATGAGCCTTATGTGAGGCTGATACTGTGTTACTGATACTGTGTGCCTTATATGATATTGTTACTCATATTGTGTGCCTTATATGAGCCATATATGATATTGTGTCCCTTGAATTAAGCCTTACATGAGCCTTATATGAGCCATATAAGTGTGCCTTGAAGTAGTCACTTGAATTAAGCCTTAAATGAGCCACGATATTGTGTAACGGATCTGCAAGCATCGATATTGTTTCATCGATCATGTAATCGATATTGTTTACTGATACCGTGTGTCTTATATGATATTGTTACTCATATTGTGTGCCTTATATGAGCCTTATATGAGCCAGATATGATATTGTGTCCCTTGAATAAAGCCTTAAATGAGCCAGATATGAGCCAGAGATGTGTGCCTTGAAATAATCACTTGAATTAAGCCTGATAATGTTTACTGATACTATGTACTGATATTGTGTTAGTGTAAACGCTGCGATTAAATTCGGCTTTCAAATACTACGTCGAAAAGGTATCAAATGAGGTCTCAAAATGAAGATAAAAAAAAATATGAACTTTGGTGAAACAATTTTGATGATCGGTATTCTAAATCAAAAGTTACGGTTGTTTATAAGAAAAACGCTCCGGTTAATGCAAATATTTTTTCGGCTTTCAAAATTTACGTCGGAAGGGTATCGTATTTGGGCTCAAATTAAAGAGCAAAAAAAAATGAATTTTGGTGAAAAAATTTCGATGGTCGGAGTTATAAATCAAAAGTTACGGATGTTTGATAAAATAAAAAAAAAAAAACTGAATCGGCGGAAGTACTGAATGATATGCATATGCGCGCGTCCCTTTTATTAAAGGGTATTTTTGTCCGTCTGAAATTTTTTGTCCTTTTCGCAACTAAAAAAATAAACGTGTCCTATTTATTCATTTTGTAATTTTTTTGTCTTTTTCCCTCAATCTCCTTTTTTTTTACGTAAACGAAAGCATAATTAAAAAAAATAAAAATTAATCCCTTTTGGTACTCCAGGGTAGTCAAGGGATGCTTGAACCCAGACGTCATGATTCTGAGGCTCAGTTTTTACCACCAGGATAATACCTCATCAACCGTGAAGATTGGTGTTTATAGAAGTAAAGGGAATCAAAATTGTTTAATACGACTATCCTGAGAGAGGGATAGACGTCACAAATTCAAACAAAAAAGAGTAATACATTCTTCATTATTAATCTAAAATTACTTTTCTTCTGAGACAAACAAATTAAATAAATAGAGTAATTTATATTTGGTCAATGGGGTATTTATTTGTAGCACAACTGATATACTGTTTACCACACCTGGGAAAATTGGATTTTTCATCCAGTAACTTTACAATTTTTCGATTTTCGTCATGTTTTTACTCCGGCGAGAATTTATATTTTAAAATGGTTGCAAAAATACTCCTATCCAATCAGAAAAACTGACTGGACTCTTTTTCCGACGTAAAATACTGATGTGGCTGCCACCTAACGCTGACGTGGCCCCTAATCCCAATTTTCTGCCAACTAGGACAAAATAAGTCAATTTCCTTTTTTTTTGAGAAAAATTGCCTTTACATTTCCTCACAAAATCATTAATTCCCAAGCCTCCATCGTCTCCTTCAATTTCCCCACACCATCAATTTCCTTCTCCCTCATTTCACCTTCCTTTTGCTAATCAACCGTTTCATTCCAACAAAAAAAAAAAAGACATTTGCAACCTACCCCAAATTCAAAGACAAAATCGTGGGGACTATTTTACTTATCCGTTTGTGGTGAAGTCTTGTTCAAATTTGTCGTGTGTTTGGTTAGGGAAATGCGTTCATGGGATTAGTTTGTGAAGTGGGCTTGAGTTTGATTTGTATGTTGGTGCTTCATTGATTGATTTTTATGCAAAGTTTGGGGAATTGGCTGATGCGCGCATGTTGTTTGATGAAATGCCTAGGAGAAGTTTGCCTTCTTGGAATTCTTTAATTGCTGGGTATATGATAACGGAAAAATTCACCGTTATTTTTATAACTTTTCAACCCGTTTCTGATATCATTTCGAGTATTTTTATATCAGTTCGAGTCATTAATTCCTATGTTTCATCTAAATATGTTAGTAGTAGTTATTTTATAAAATATCGTGTTTTTATATGTTTTACTAGTTTTGTACGGTTTAGAACCGGAGTGTAAATGTCGGATTTACGTTTGGTATTTTGGTGGTTTATTGCGAGAATCATAAGTGGACCAAGATTCTACGTAACGACATGTTTTGAGCCCTAAAAGAGGTGTTTAGAGGGTTAGAAGAAGGTCTGCAACTTCTACGAGTTCAAAAAGTCGCTTTTCATAAATCTTGAATCGTTACATATTTTCGACGGAGATTTGACCCAGCTTAGAGGCATTTTCAGGGGATGACTTCTTAATGAAAGTTGTAGATCTTTGATAAAGCTTTCCAATGCACTTTGAATCACGTCAATTGGAGTTCTACAACTCAAGTTATGACCAAGTGGCTAATCGATTCGTAATAGTAAAAATCCCCAAAACGACACGACATACAAATGGCTCATCAAAGCGGCGTTTTCTGAAAAAGAATCCTTCATGAAAATTGTATATCTTCAAGAAAGCTTTCCAATGGATTTTGAATCAAGTCAATCGGACTTCTACAACTCAAATGGTGGTCAAGTGGCTAATTGATTTGTATTAAGGAAAATGTCGCAAACGACACGTAATGGGAATGGCCCATCAAAACGGCGTTTTCTGAAGAAGTGTCCTTCATGAAAGTTGAAGAATTTTCCGAGAGCTTAATTTTGACGTTTGAATCATAATTATTGGAGGCCTACAACTCGAGATATGAATTTTAGAAGTTTAATATATAATTATATATAAAACTCTCCATTGCGTGTGCTGCATGTTACTCGAAATGATTAGTAATGATGAGTTCGGATCGATCCGGCACCAATCCGGATCGATCCGCCCCAAAAATCTTTGCCTATATATATTGAGATCATTTGCAGCAATGAGCACACCCTTTATATATATATATTTTTCTGTATATATATATATATATATATATATCTCTCTCTTTTTTTTTTCTTTTAGTTTTAGTAACGGCATTATGCGGAAATAATTTAGTAGTAGTATTATCGTTGTAATGCTTAGGAAATTATCGGTAGCTCGGTGTTCTTTGTAGTAGTTGTAATGTCAGGAAGACTACGATCACCGGAATCAACAGTTAGAATCGGGTAATTTTATAAAATTATTACTTTCTTGTTTTGTTTTGTTTTTTTAGCATATTGATATATATATATATACATATACGTACTATATATATATATATATATATATATATATATATATATAATCTATATATATTTCCTTTGTTTTGTATTTTGTTTCTTTTTATGTTATTTATGTTATATTAGCTATTTATATATATAGAAATATAGTATAATATATATATATATATATATATATATATATATACGTATTATATATATATATATGTACCTAGTATATATATATGTACCTAATATATATATATATAATCTATATTTTTCTTTTCTTGTTTGTTTTGTTTTTATTTCTTTTTAAGTTATTCCTTTTATAATTAGTTATATATATATATATATATACTTTTACGCATTTACTTACGTATTTACTTTTACGCACTTATATATATATATATATATAGTATATTTACTTTTATGCACTTATATATATTATTAGCTATATAACTATATATATATATATATATATATATATATATATATATATATATATATATATATATATATATATATATATATATGTACTTATAAAAAAATGAATTCGCTTTTACTTTCCGTCGTTAATATAATTTCCGTTAATCATTCCGTTATTATCGCCAAAATGAATAGCTAAGCGTCACGTATAGTGAATTATGTAAAGCGAGTAAAAAAGCATACAAGGGGATTAAGCGGGAGTTGTGTAGCGCGTAAAATAATGTTTTAATGAGTAATCCACGTCCTAAAACTTAATCTGAACGTCTTTGAATTAAACTGATCATTTAGTTCACTGTCACACATATCGAACCTATAGATGCATTTTGCGGTGAGATGTGGGAAAAGGGGTTTTGGGATCGTTGCGTAGATTCGGCCTAGTTGTTAGGACCGTTTCCAATCTGAGGTTTGTCATCGTTGTTCGAGCGACTCTAAGAGCGTAATCATGTTGGGTTAATCGGTTTCTAAAGGAAAATTAATTAACTTCACATAGGGTGTTGAGTGAGAGTTGTTCAGATCTTAACACCAGAATTAGGAGTTGGCACCCGCGGATGTCGTTAAAATTACTATGGAAAGGAAGGTTGGTTAAAACACGCTCCTTGTCAAGTCTTCCCTTAGGGGTAAAAATAACTCGTTGGATCATAATTCGGCTATACCTTTTAATAACTAGAACTACAACCGTTAGCTAATTTTTACTTTCGCACTAGTGTAATATCTCTCCACCGCAATCTTGACCTAAACTAAGTTCTACGTCGACTTTGGTACTTAAGCGTTGTTCACTGTGGATTCGACCTTGCTATCACTATACTCATCTGTTGATTCGATACTCACGCCGGTTAAAGTTAGCGATTAGTTATTTTGCTATCAAGAATTTTTGGCGCCGTTGCCGGGGAATACTACGTTTGATATCTTGTAAGTTGACCGAAAGCCTGGGCTTAGGTCGTTTTTATTTTAGTTTTTGTTATCAAATTTTTTCGTAGGTAGGTTTTTGTTCCTACTTATGTTTCCATATCCTTTTCTGTTTCTTAAAAAGAAAAAAATCGAGGAACACGTTTCAATCATCGAGGTTGGGTGATGGATTCTCGGTGAATTCCACTCTGCGGAAGCATAAGGAAAAAAAAAAAAAAAAATCCCGAAACCTCGTGATTTAGGTGTTGGTGTTCGTACTGGTTTATGACTCGAAGTTCTAAAGAACCTCTCATCGAACCCATCCAAGAAATCGAAGCTTACGCACGTCATAAAGCTTGATCCAACGCCGAGGAGAAATCCTAGTCGCTAATCCGAACCCTTTGTTTGAAGAAAGAGAGACATTAGAAAGATCACTTTCTAATTCCTCTCTGAAATGGACGATATCATAACTAGAAAAAGCGGTAAAGATTCCATTGATGAGCGGACTCTCTGAGGGCAAACCTCAACCACTTCTTTGGTGGTAATGCAACGATACCTTTGCAAACTCCACCGAGGACCCTCGTCATGAACCACCGAGAGAAGACAACACGGGGCTACGTCGGTTGGGATGCACATGATTTAATCGAGGCCAGGATTGGACAATACAGTAGGACAAGATGCTCGGGATACACAGGACTTTGACCGAATTAGACCAAGAAGCGGTAAATCGAGTACGCCGGATGCTAGAGATGCAAGGAAATCAACAGGGTTCCAAAACCCGTATAACCCGTATAATCCACCTCCTCGCCGGCCGATGGCTCAGCAAGCACATGGACTGAGGGTTTGTCGAGATTACGTCACTACCCCACAAGGAAGTTATAGGACACAACCCAATTAGGGTACCCCCAATTAATGCAAATAACATGGATATTAAGCAAAATATTTTGAACATGTTAGGGGAACATGCCTTGTTCCATGGGAAATTGACTGAGAACCCGAACAGCTTTCTGGATCACTTTCTCCAGATCTGTGGGACAATGAAATATAACGGGGTGAGTGATGAGGCGGTAAAATTAATAGTTTTTCCGTTTGCATTAAGAGGAGTTGCTAAGGATTGGTAGGACTCTTTACCAAATGACTCGTTACATACGTGGGCTGACGTAACGAGAGTATTCCTGAAAAAGTACTTCCCTCCGGCAAAGATTTTAGATCTGAAAGAAGAAATCTCTTCGTTTGATGGTCTCGAGGGAGAGACACTAAAAGAGACTTATGAAAGATTTAGGGGGTTGCTAAAAAGATGCCCCCCACACGGTTTTTCTACGGTGGAGCAAGTTATTATATTATTCAGGGCCTTAGAGCCGATGGACCAAAACAAGCTGAATGCTGCAAGCGGCGGAGATATTATGAATCTACCACCAGAACAAGCAATGAGACAGATAGAAAATGCGGCAGATGGAGAAGGACAATGGGGATCGAGCAGAAAGAAGAAGAAAGCCCCAATGGAAAGTGTAAAGTCGCTGAAAGAGGAACTCGATCGAGAATCTGCCATGCATGACAAGATGCAAGAAATGGTACTAAAGATGGACCGAATGGAGTCGAGGAAAGAAAGAAGACACATCGATTGCCAACTCGTGGAGGTGGACATTACGCCATAGAATGTGCATCATTGAAAAAATCCACTTATCCACAACAGTTGACACCTACTCCAGTACAACAACAGTCTGGCAATCAGAATGACCAACAGCGAATGAATGTCTATGCGATGGGACAGATGGATATGAATCAGCAAGAGTTTGGCCAGCAACAGTGGAATCAAAACTTTAATAATCATCAAGGGCCACAATTGGATTATGGTATGAATGATGGTTCACCACAATATGATGTGAATTATGTTGGACAAGGTTGGAATCAGGGGCAGAATCAGAATTGGAATAGAAACAATAATCGAATCAAGACTTTAGGCAAAACCAAAGCTCATACAACCGACCTTGGAATCGTAATCCCCGCAAACGAGTTCATATCGTAATCAAAACCGAGGCTATTATCGAATAATCGAATCCACGGTCTGATCCATGACAGGACAAAGACAAAATCGAGTTCATATTGGAATCAAAATCAAGGCTGGAATCAGAATCAGGGTCAGCAAAACAATCAGAATCAGCAAGTGAGCCAGCCATCTTTGAGAAGTAATAATTCTGGCACCTATCAACATCCAAACGCTCATCTCGCACGGAATAATCAAAGCAATCGACAACCAAACAATTTCGGTGTTCGGAAGATGGCTTTGAGATACTCCTGGAGAAATTAGACGGGGAATGTTTCGAGTTAAATAAGAATGCTATAGAGCAAAAAGTGGTCACACATTACGCCATTCGAAACTTGGAGACCCAAGTAGGTCAAATAACCGACACTCGAAGACAAATCTAAGTGGTGGACTCCGAGTAACTTTGAAAGGAACCCAAAGGATGTGAATGTCTGTGTTCACACGAAGTGGTAAAGAGGTCGGGCTGAGTGACAAAAAGAAAGAATTGTGGGCTGAAGAGGTAGAAACTGAGAAAGCTGAGAAAGAGAAAGCAGTTGACTGTGAAGGAGCTATGTATGGTGAAGTCGAGATCGAAGATTTAGAGACTGGCAATATCAAGCAGAGAATGGAAGCAATGAGGAAAGAATTGGAAGCCACGAAAAAGGCTTTGGCTGAGGCAAATAAGAAAGCATTGGAAGGGCGGCAGACCGAAGAAAGACTATGTGGTCTTGGACATCAAAGAAGAAGAAGCCTCACCGCCTAAAGAAAGAGGTAAGAAAAAGCAGAATTCCTCCTCCTCCCCGATTTTGATGTTAATACTTTACCCTATCCTCCTAAGGGAACCAGAAAGGACATCTCGACCTGTGGTCGAGGCAAAATTCTGAATCTTTTAAGGAAGGTAGAGGTGAATATTCCCCTATTAGAGGCAATTTCAAGCATTCCCCATACTTTAAGTTTCTAAAAGGAATGTTGTCGAGTAAGGAGAAGATGCAACAGATGGTGCATTTGAGTGGTGGGAATGTTCTGCAATCTTTGAGAATAAGATACCTCCCAAGTTACGAGGATAGAGTAGCTTTACCATCCCAATTACCATTGGAGAAGCTGTGTTTAAAAATGTGCTATGTGATCTAGGGGCTTCGTGAGCCTGATGCCTAGAGGAGTTTATGAGAAATTGGGATTGGGAGCATTAGAGCCAGCAGGAATGACCTTACAGGATGGCGAGATAGGTCATTAGAAACCTCAGGGGTAGTGAAGATGTGTTGGTGCAGGTAGACAAGTTTGTTTTCCCGTTGACTTCAGTAGTTTTAGATATGGATATGGATTCTAAAACCCCACTTTTGTTAGGTCGGCCTTTCTTGAATACGAGGAGAGACCTTGATAGGCGTTAAGAGGAGAGATTATACTACGAGTCGGGAAAGAGAGTGTAGCCATAAATGTGTATAAGGCGATGAAGCATCCTAATGATGAAAAGAGTGATTGTTTTTCTGTTGATGCTATATATCCTTGTATTGTGGAGCACACTAACTGCGCAGGATACCAAGAACCAATGGAAGAATGCTTGATGAAGTCAAGCACCGCAGAGGATGATGATCCACAAATGAGAGTTCAGGTATATCATTTGGAGGCAACTCCTTTTGTTGACGCAAGCTGGAATAAGAAGCTAGAGCTCGGTTTGACTGGCAAGTTGCCAAAGCCGTCAATCGAGGAACCACCTACTGATCTGGAGTTGAAGCCACTTCCTAAGCATTTAAAGTATGTGTTTTTAGAACCTGATGAATTACTTCCTCTTATTGTTTCATCTGCACTAACCGTTTTTGCGAAGCTAAGTTGATCCACGTTACGAAAAAACACAAAAGGCCTTCGGATGGAAGATGGTTGACATAAAAGGATCGATCTCTTCGATATCTCTGCAAGCACAAGATCATTCGGAAGAAGATGCCAAGCCGGTCGGCGATTCAGAGACGACTAAACCCACATATGCAAGAGGTGGTGAGGAAAGAGCGTGGTAAAGATGCTTGAGTTAGGGATAATCTACGCAATCTCCGACGGTGAATGGGTGAGCCCCACGCAAGTCGTGCCTAAGAAAGGAGGCATTACTGATTGAGCTTAATGAAAAGGTGTGCCTATTCCTACTCGTTTAGTTCTTTGGTCACGGTGGTTTGTATTGATTTTCGCATGCTAAATAATAAGACTAGGAAAGATCATTTTCCCTACCCTTTATTGATCAAATGCTAGAGCGTCTAAGTGGTCATGCATTTTCTCGCTTTTGGATGGTTTTAGTGGCTATTATCAAATTCACATCGATATACATGACCAGGATAAAACTACTTTCACGTGTCCGTATGGCACCTTTGCATTTAGAAGAATGCCATTTGGGTTGTGTAATGCACTGCGACATTCCAACGATGCATGATGGCCATCTTCTTTGATATGATAGAGCATTTCATGGAAGTTTTTATGGGCGACTTTAGTGTTTTTGGTGATACTTTTGATGAGTGTTTGTCGAACATTGATAAGGTGCTTGCACGCGTTGTGAAGAGACAAACTTGGTTTTAAATTGGGAAAAGTGTCATTTCATGGTAAGCGAGGGAATTGTTTTAGGACATAAGGTATCGGGGGGAAAGGAATAGAGGTCGATAGAGCAAAAATAGAGGTAATTTCTAAGCTTCCTATGCCTACTTAATCAAGACTCTACGTTCATTCTTGGGACATGCAGGTTTTTATCGTAGATTCATTCCAGGTTTTTCCCACATTGCTAGACCTCTTACTCTTCAATTGATGAAGGGAGCCCCCTGTGTTTTTGATGCGGCATGCCTAGATGCTTTTCGAACCCTTGAGAAACTTCTTACTTGGCTCCTATCTTAGTAGCACCGATTGGTCTAAAGGGTTCAAGTGATGTGTGATGCAAGTGATTATCTTTGTAGAGCCGTCCTAGGTCGGAAGATTGACAAGTTGTTTCGCCCTATCTACTATGCGAGTCATACCATGAACTCGGCTCAACAAAAGTATGCCACAACTGAAAAGGAACTTTTAGCTGTTGTTTTTGCTTTCGATAAGTTCCGGTCATACTTGGTTGGATGGAAAGTCATAGTTCACACCGACCATCTTTGCGTTGAGATATCTATTTGCCAAGAAGGATGCAAAACCACGCTTGTTAAGATGGATTTTACTACTTCAAGAGTTCGGCGTAGAAATTAAGAATCGAAAGGGTGTGAGAACGTAGTGGTGACCACCTCAGTAGGATGGAGCAGGAGACAAGAAACACTCTATTAGGGTTGAAATTGATGATCATTTTCGGGATGAGCGGTTGTTAAGTAGTGGATACGATGCTCCCGGTTAAGAGAGGAGACTTCCGCAGAGAGGAAAGAATGGGAACCCTTGGTATGCACCTTTTGTTAATTATTACGAGTGTGGATTTGTAGATCCCGAGTTTGATGAAAACCGAGAAAAGAAGTTTTATAGTGAGGTGAACCGATATGTGTGGGAAGATCCCTTAATTTTTAGGCTATGTCTTTGATGGAATCACGAGGAGATGTGTTGATGATGGTGAGATAGTGAGTATTCTCTCGTTTTGCCATGATAAAGAGGCCGGTGGCCACTTCTCGGGCGAGAGAACAGCATTAAAGGTGTTACAAAGTGGGTTCTATTGGCCTACTATTTTCAAGGATGCATATGCTTATGTTAAGATGTGTGACGCCTGTCAACGCTCAGGAAGGATTTCAAGAGAAATGAGATGCCCCGAAACCGATAATAGTGTGTGAAGTGTTTGATATATGGGGATTAGACTTCATGGGACCATATCCGTCTTCTTTCGGGAATCAGTACATTCTTGTCGCCTGTGATTACGTTTCAAAGTGGGTTGAGGCAATTGCTTCACCCACTAACGACAAACATGTAGTCATAAAGTTTCTTAAGAAACATATTATATCCCGGTATGGAATACCTCGAGCAATAATCGGTGATAATGGAAGTCACTTTGCTAATAGAGATTTCAATAAGCTTTTAATAAAGTATGGGGTCACTCATAAGTTGAAGTCACGCCTACCATCCTCGGACTAGTGGCCAAGTAGAGGTGTCCAATCGGGAATCAAGAGAATCTTAGAGAAGACAGTAAATTCTAACCTTAAGGATTGGTCAAAGAAGTTAGATGATGCGCTTTGGGCACATCGAACTGCGTTCAAGACACCAATAGGTATGTCACCCTACATGCTTGTTTTTGGCAAAGCCTGCCATCTCCCCGTAGAGTTAGAGCATAAGGCCTATTGGGCGATTAAGAATCTAAATATGGATGACGCATTAATCGGTGAAAGAAGGATGGCCCGATTAAAGCGAGTTAGATGAGTTTCGCCTTCAAGCTTACGATTGTTCAAGCGAAATATAAGGAAAAGACCAAATTGCTTCATGATAAGTTGATCAAACCTCGTATTTTCAGCGTAGGTGATGAGGTCCTTTTCTATAATACTCGCCTCCATTTATTTCAAGGCAAACTTAAGTCAAGGTGGTCGGGACCATATACGATGTACGAGTTTTCGACTCAGGAGCCATCGAGGTAACACATCCGAAGCATGGAGCGTTCATCACGAACGGCCTTCGTCTAAAAAAGTATAAGAAGTTACCATTCGATGAGGCTCTTGAGATTGTGCATTTGGTGATCCGAGCCTTGTTAAATCGTTTCGAATCTTAGTCGAGCCAACGACGTTAAACAAAAGCGCTACCGGGAGGCAGCCCGTTAATAATAATAATAATAATGATAATTTGAATAAGCCTAGTCTTAATGAAATGTAGAATTTGTATGAAAGATGAACACAAAGCACAACCAAGTCTCGGGATGAATGTTTGAATTTCATTAAGAGGGAATGATTAGGTGGTTATCCGAAAATCCCGATGGAGAAAAAGATAAAAATTCAAATGTATCATTTCTTGGACTTAGGTTATTGAACCTTGAGGATCTGGGTATAAAAGACTCACTACATTTCATTTTATGATCTAGTCTGTTTCAAATTTAAGTCGTTGTAGTATAGTGGTGAGTATTCCCACCTTAATAAAGCTGTGTGATTGTGTGTAATAAAAATGAATCTAGGAATAGTGACTTGACTATGATATATGCTCATGTGATACGTATATGCTTAGATGTTACGTGCTTTACCCGTGTGGGTTATTTTTCCATCTAAAAAGTCATATGCGATGTGCTATATATTGCCTATCGAATTTTACGATGTGACAATGCCATTATCTTATTATTCCCATATCCCTATTGCATATTTTGGCACGAGGACCATGTCCCGTGTTTGCTTTGTTTTGGTTGTTTTTGTATAGGGATTCGGGATGTGCTTTCTCATGGTTTATTCACGGGATTCGATGTAGCACTTTTTCTCGCTGAGTTTATAAGCTAAGTCTTCCTCTCTATCTCATTCACTATGTTTTAAAGGATAATGCAAGTTCGTAAGTGGGGTGGTAGAGTCGTGATTGGTTTAGAAAAGGCATTAAAGGTTAAATCCCTTAGTTTTTGATTTTTCGAACATTATTTAGTTGATTAAAATGAATTGTATAAGGTATATATTTCATGGATTTGAAGATGTAATGATCAATTTGATATGTATAACTAATTTGAACCATAAGTGCATTTTAACCCCAAATTTATTTGTGTAACATGAATTCCTTCACGTAAGCCTTTGATATTGAAGCGAAAATTTTAAATCAGATCCATTCATTATCCTAGTGATTATCCTGAGAGACTTGCGATAACTTAGTACCTAACTTTTGAGCGTGTACTATGAATATCTCGAAGGTTTGAATGTGATAGAAAGAATGTCAAAATAAGATAAACTATATATATGTCGGTTGTAGCTACCAATGATTTGAGTGCGGTGAGGCGTTATCACGAAACGTCCTATATCACTACTATGAGGTTTAAAAGCTCCCGACTGCCTGATGATAGTAGTCCAGCTAGGGTGTTATCACGAAACATCCTATTGCTGGGAATGAGGGCATATGCTACACATAAAAAAAAATTTAAAAAAAAAAAAAAAAAAAGAAAAAAAAGAAGAAGAGTTAGATGGGTATTAATGTATTCGATCTCACCTCATGACACCTGAAAGATAGTCTATTTTGGCAATGAGTTCGGATATGTTACTATTCTATGAAAAAAAAAAAGAAAAAAAAAAAAAAAAAAAAAAGAGAGTTATCTTCTAACTATCCCCAGTATAAACTGAATGATATGCTTTAGGGATTATCCTAATAAGTACACGGGAGGACGTTGTGTGGAATTGTTACTACCTATACCTAGGAAAGTCATTAGGACTGTCTGAGTGGATATTTGTGCGTTTGCTTGATTTATTCAAGAGAGGATAGTGGAAATTGAAAAGGCATTGCACACACACACTCTGTTATACATTTATATTAAGGTTAACGTGTGGTTATGATTCGATTGGTTACATCATCCGGTTGGCCTTTATATTTTACATATTCATGAATTTTTCCTCATTCATTTTATTTTATCGCTTGTTTTGTTCGAGGACGCACCAAAAGCTAAGTGGGGGGTTGTGATAACGGAAAAATTCACCGTTATTTTATAACTTTTCAACCCGTTTCGATATCATTTCGAGTATTTTTATATCGATTCGAGTCATTAATTCCTATGTTTCATCTAAATATGTTAGTAGTAGTTATTTTATAAAATATCGTGTTTTTATATGTTTTTACTAGTTTTGTGTACGGTTTAGTAACCGGAGTGTAAATGTCGGATTTACGTTTGGTATTTTGGTGGTTTATTGCGAGAATCATAAGTGGACCAAGATTCTACGTAACGACATGTTTTGAGCCCTAAAAGAGGTGTTTAGAGGGTTAGAAGAAATGCCACAAGCTTACGAGTTGAAAAAAGTCGCTTTTCCTAAGACTTGAATCGAATTTACATATTTTCGACGGAGATTTGACCCAGCTTAGAGGCATTTTCAGGGGATGACTTCTTAATGAAAGTTGTAGATCTTTGATAAAGCTTTCCAATGCACTTTGAATCACGTCAATTGGAGTTCTACAACTCAAGTTATGACCAAGTGGCTAATCGATTCGTAATAGTAAAAATCCCAAAACGATACATCGACATACAAATGGCTCATCAAAGCGGCGTTTTCTGAAAAAGAATCCTTCATGAAAATTGTATATCTTCAAGAAAGATTTCCAATGGATTTTGAAGCAAGTCAATCGGACTTCTACAACTCAAATGGTGGTCAAGTGGCTAATTGATTTGTATTAAGGAAAATGTCATAAACGACAGCGTAATGGGAATGGCCCATCAAACGACGTTTTCTGAAGAAGTGTCCTTCATGAAAGTTGAAGAATTTTCCGAGAGCTTAATTTTGACGTTTGAATCATAATTATTGGAGGCCTACAACTCGAGATATGAATTTTAGAAGTTTAATATATAATTATATATAAAAACTCTCCGCATTGCATGTGCTGCATGTTACTCGAAATGATTAGTAATGATGAGTTCGGATCGATCCGGCACCAATCCGGATTGATCCGGCCCCAAAAATCTTTGCCTATATATATTGAGATCATTTGCAGCAGCAGGAGCACACCCCTTTATATATATATATTTTTCGTGTATATATATATATATATCTATCTCTCTCGTTTTTTTTTTAGTTTTAGTAATGGCATTATGCGGAAATAATTTAGTAGTAGTAGTATCGTTGTAATGCTTAGGAAATTATCGGTAGCTCGGTGTTCTTTGTAGTAGTTGTAATGTCAGGAAGACTACGATCTCGGAATCAACAATTGTAATCAGGTAATTTTATAAAATTATTACTTTCTTGTTTTGTTTTGTTTTTTTAGCATATTGATATATATATATATATATATATATTATATATATATATATATATATATATATATATATATATATATATATATATATATATATATATATATATATATATATATATATATATAATCTATATATATTTCCTTTGTTTTGTATTTTGTTTCTTTTATGTTATTTATGTTATATTAGCTATTTATATATATAGAAATATAGTATAATATATATATATATATATATATATATATATATACATTATTATATATATATATATATGTACCTACTATATATATATATGTACCTAATATATATATATATATAATCTATATTTTCTTTTCTTGTTTGTTTTGTTTTATTTCTTTTAAGTTATTCCTTTTATAATTAGTTATATATATATATATATATATATATATTTTTTACGCATTTACTTACATTATTTACTTTTACGCACTTATATATATATATATATATATATATATATATATAGTATATTTACTTTTATGCACTTATATATATTATTAGCTATATAACTATATATATATATATATATATATATATATATATATATATATATATATATATATATATATACTTATAAAAAAATGAATTAACTTTTACTTTCCGTCGTTAATATAATTTCCGTTAATCATTCCGTTATTATCGCCAAAATGAATAGCTAAACGTCATTATAGTGAATTATGTAAAACGCAGTAAAACGCATACAAGGGGATTAAGCGGGAGTTGTGTAGCGCGTAAAATAATGTTTTAATGAGTAATCCACGCCCTAAAACTTAATCGAACGTCTTTGAATTAAAGCGATCATTTAGTTCATCGTCACACATATCGAACCTATAGATGCATTTTGCGGTGAGATGTGGGAAAAGGGGTTTTGGGATCGTTGCGT
The DNA here is from genome assembly GCA_026214975.1 of Gentiana macrophylla. Taxonomy (NCBI): domain Eukaryota; kingdom Viridiplantae; phylum Streptophyta; class Magnoliopsida; order Gentianales; family Gentianaceae; genus Gentiana; species Gentiana macrophylla. The sequence goes on from JAOBSW010000861.1 coordinate 188,996, forward strand.
AGATTCGGCCTAGTTGTTAGGACCGTTTCCAATACAGAGGTTTGTCATCGTTGTTCGAGCGACTCTAAGAGCGTAATCATGTTGGGTTAATCGGTTTTCTAAAGGGAAAATTAATTAACTTCACATAGGGTGTTGAGTGAGAGTTGTTCAGATCTTAACACCAGAATTAGGAGTTGGCACCCGCGGATGTCGTTAAAATTACTATGGAAAGGAAGGTTGGTTAAAACACGCTCCTTGTCAAGTCTTCCCTTAGGGGTAAAAATAACTCGTTGGATCATAATTCGGCTATACCTTTTAATAACTAGAACTACAACCGTTAGCTAATTTTTACTTTCGCACTAGTGTAATATCTCTCCACCGCAATCTTGACCTAAACTAAGTTCTACGTCGACTTTGGTACTTAAACGTTGTTCCCTGTGGATTCGACCTTGCTATCACTATACTACTGTTGATTCGATACTCTGTCGGTTAAAGTTAGCAGTTAGTTATTTTGCTATCAGTATATGAAGGATTTGCTTTGGTAAATGTAGCTGAGGAGATATTCAGGCAGATGAGGGAAAGGAATGTTGTCTCTCGGACTGCTTCTTTATGCTACTCAACCTTCGAAGAATAATTAGTCGCTGCGGATGTTGCACTTTATGTAAGAAATTAGGACATTTTGCTTCTTCATGTGCTGGCCCTAAGAGATTTGAACCACAGCTATATGTGAGTAGATCAAGAAAACAGAAAGAGTCCCCGTTTTGCATGTTTCTGATTTGCCTGCAAATAAGAACCCTTATGTGTGCAAAGAAAACCCTTTCTCTTTGCTTTTACTACTTATGACCCTTTGCAAGATCCTCGATCCTGTTTGTCTTTGTTATGGTTAATCTTCTTTGGTTTGAATCTGAATCGGCCCTTGTTTTAGTGCAGATTTCTCCTCCCCCTCCTGGTTTCCACGATGTGGTTAATAATGGAATAATGAATGACAAGATCAGTGACCCTGCTGCACTCCCTTGTGTTGCAAATGTTGCCATTTTTTGTTCCTTGCCTGCTGGATGAAATTTATGTTTATATCTCTTGCTTCTTGTTTTTTTTGCCCCTCGTTGTTAGGGATTTGTTATTGTTTTGCTTAATGTTGGTAGTTGCTTGAGGTCAACTTCTGGCTTCAGTCCTGGGATTGCCATAGGCATTTTTAAGGATTTTGGTTACCTTTGGTGTACCTTTCAGTTGTGTATGCATGCTCTTTTAGCAGCTAGGTGTACTTTGATTTGCTGATAAAGGTTCTGCAAATCCATATGAGTTTATTATTATTTGAGTATGAAATGTCCAGTATCGCCAGAGCTTTTCTTTGATTGCTCTATTGATGAAAATATTGTGTACTCGGTGATGTTGTCTTGTTGTTCTTGGGATATGCTCATGAGATAACTCTCTTATGACCCCTGGTTTTGTTTCTTGTTTAGGATGTAATAATCTTGTACTATTACGTACCATGGATAACTTTAATTTTTGCAAAACAGTCAATTACACACAAGATGTAAACTTTTATCTTCTAAAAACAAAAGAGGATCGAGCAAAGCAAACTTTTATTAATTTTCAGATTATGCAATCCAATTTTGCCCCTCCTTACCACCACACAAAGACTCTTTGTGAATGTATATCACAGACCTTAGCCCATATTTATATCACTTTTCAACAGAGTCGGAAAAGCATAGGAGATAGAGTTTTGTCCTATTCAAACTAGTAGATAAATTATATTCGAACATATTGAAATTCTACTACACATTTATCCTAAAACAAATGTCTATTAAACACAAATTATCACCAAACATATGTTGTCGAATTTTTCAAATATAAGCCTGATCTTGAACTGAACCGGATAATGGCAATGGTGTTCTTCCTTAACTGTCCGTAATTATCCCCTTTGATTTCTGTTTTGAACTTCATTGTCCTGATCAGATTCCAACCCGTCATTGTTACGGTTAATATCTTCAACATCGCCAGAAATTAAAAGGGAAAACAAAAAGATTTTGAAACACAAAAAACCCAATTAATCATGAAATCAATCATCACCACCCATAAACTACCAGAGTATACTTTTTCTTAATCCACCTGAATCAATGAAATCTCAGCCCTTCCTTCGATGCCGAATCAATGAAATCTCAGCCCTTCTATCGAATCCATGCTTCACACCACCTGAATCAATGAAATCTCAGCCCTTCCTTCGATGCCGAGGGCTATTGCAGATGGTTTTTATGCGAAGTTTGGAGAATTGGCTGATGCGTGCATGTTGTTTGATGAAATGCCTAGGAGAAGTTTGCCTTCTTGGAATTCTTTAATTGCTGGGTATATGAAGGATTTGCTTTGGTAAATGTAGCTGAGGAGATATTCAGGCAGATGAGGGAAAGGAATGTTGTCTCTCGGACTGCTTCTTTATGGTACTCAACCTTCGAAGAATAATTAGTCGCTGCGGATGTTGCACTTTATGTAAGAAATTAGGACATTTTGCTTCTTCATGTGCTGGCCCTAAGAGATTTGAACCACAGCTATATGTGTGTAGATCAAGAAAACAGAAAGAGTCCCCGTTTTGCATGTTTTTGATTTGCCTGCAAATAAGAACCCTTATGTGTGCAAAGAAAACCCTTTCTGCTGCTTTTACTACTAATGCCCCTTTGCAAGATCCTGATCCTGTTTGTGCAGTTATGGTTAATGATGTTGGTTTGGATACAGAACTGGCCCCTGTTTTAGTGCAGATTTCTCCTCCCCCTCCTGGTTTGCACGATGTGGTTAATAATGGAATAATGAATGACAAGATCAGTGACCCTGCTGCACTCCCTTGTGTTGCAAATGATGCCATTTTTTGTTCCTTGCCTGCTGGATGAAATTTATGTTTATATCTCTTGCTTCTTGTTCTTTTTGCCCCTCGTTGTTAGGGATTTGTTATTGTTTTCCTTAATGTTGGTAGTTGCTTGAGGTCAACTTCTGGCTTCAGTCCTGGGATTGGCATAGGCATTTTTAAGGATTTTGGTTACCTTTGGTGTACCTTTCAGTTGTGTATGCATGCTCTTTTTAAGAGCTAGTGTGTTCTTTGCTTTCTTTGATAAAGGTTCTACAAATCCATATGAGTTTATTATTAGCTGAGTATGAAATGTCTGGTATCAGCAGAGCTTTTCTTTGATTGCTCTGCCGATGAAAATATTGTGTACTGAGCTGATGTTGTGTTGCTGTTCTTGGGATATGCTCTATGAGATAACTCTCATATGACCCCTGGTTTTGTTTCTTGTTTAGGATGTAATAATCTTGTACTATTACGTACCATGGATAACTTTCATTTTTGCAAAAAAGTCAATTACACAAAAGATGTAAACTTTTATCTTCTAAAAACAAAAGGGGATCGAGCAAAGAAAACTTTTATTAATTTTCAGATTATGCAATCCAATTTTCCCCCTCCTTACCACACACTACCTGCTGTGAATGTATATCACAGACCTTAGCCCATATTTATATCACTTTTCAATAGAGTCGGAAAAGCATAGGAGATAGAGTTTTGTCCTATTCAAACTAGTAGATAAATTATATTCGAACATATTGAAATTCTACTACACATTTATCCTAAAACAAATGTCTATTAAACATAAATTATCACCAAACATATGTTGTCGAATTTTTCAAATATAAGCCTGATCTTGAACTGAACCGGATAATGGCAATGGTGTTCTTCCTTAACTGTCCGTAATTATCCCCTTTGATTTGTGTTTAGAACTTCATTGTCCTGATTAGATTCCAACCCGTCATTGTTACGGTTAATATCTTCAACATCGCCAGAAATTAAAAGGGAAAACAAAAAGATTTTGAAACACAAACAACCCAATTAATCATGAAATCAATCATCACCACCCATAAACTACCAGAGTATACTTGTTCTTAATCCACGAATCAATGAAATCTCGACCCTTCCTTCGATGCCGAATCAATGAAATCTCGGCCCTTCTATCGAATCCATGCTTCACACCACAGAATCAATGAAATCTCAGCACTTTCCTTCGATGCGAGGGCTATTGCGAGATGGTTTTATGCGAAGTTTGAGGAATTGGGCGATGCGTGCATGTTGTTTGATGAAATGCCTAGGAGAAGTTTGCCTTCTTGGAATTCTTTAATTCTTTGGGTATATGAAGGATTTGCTTTGGTAAATGTAGCGAGGAGATATTCGTGCGGATGAGGAAAGGAATGTTGTCTCTCGGACTGCTTCTTTATGGTACTCAACCTTCGAAGAATAATTAGTCGCTGCGGATGTTGCACTTTATGTAAGAAATTAGGACATTTTGCTTCTTCATGTGCTGGCCCTAAGAGATTTGAACCACAACTATATGTGAGTAGATCAAGAAAACAGAAAAAGAGTCCCGTTTTGCATGTTTCTGATTTGCCTGCAAATAAGAACCCTTATGTGAGCAAAGAAAACCCTTTATGCTGCTTTTACTACTAATGCCCCTTTGCAAGATCTTGATCCTGTTTGTGCAGTTATGGTTAATCTTGCTTTGGTTTGGATCTGAAGCCGCGCCCCTGTTTTAGTGCAGATTTCTCCTCCCCCTTCTGGTTTGCACGATGTGGTTAATAATGGAATAATGAATGACAAGATCAGTGACCCTACTGCACTCCCTTGTGTTGCAAATGATGCCATTGTTTGTTCCTTGCCTGCTGGATGAAATTTATGTTTATATCTCTTGCTTCTTGTTCTTTTTGCCCCTCGTTGTTAGGGATTTGTTATTGTTTTGCTTAATGTTGGTAGTTGCTTGAGGTCAACAAAGCTTGATCCTGGGATTGGCATAGGCATTTTTAAGGATTTTGGTTACCTTTGGTGTACCTTTGATTGTGTATGCATGCTCTTTTAGCGACTAGGTGTTCTTTGCTTTCTTTGATAAAGGTTCTACAAATCCATATGAGTTTATTATTATTGAGTATGAAATGTCTGGTATCAACAGAGCTTTTCTTTGATTGCTCTGCTGATGAAAATATTGTGTACTCAGCTGATGTTGTGTTGCTGTTCTTGGGATATGCTCTATGAGATAACTCTCATATGACCCCTGGTTTTGTTTCTTGTTTAGGATGTAATAATCTTGTACTATTACGTACCATGGATAACTTTCATTTTTGCAAAACAGTCAATTACACACAAGATGTAAACTTTTATCTTCTAAAAACAAAAGGAGATCGAGCAAAGCAAACTTTTATTAATTTTCAGATTATGCAATCCAATTTTGCCCCTCCTTACCACACAACACCTGCTGTGAATGTATATCACAGACCTTAGCCCATATTTATATCACTTTTCAACAGAGTCGGAAAAGCATAGGAGATAGAGTTTTGTCCTATTCAAACTAGTAGATAAATTATATTCGAACATATTGAAATTCTACTACACATTTATCCTAAAACAAATGTCTATTAAACACAAATTATCACCAAACATATGTTGTCGAATTTTTCAAATATAAGCCTGTCTTGAATCGAACCGGATAATGGCAATGGTGTTCTTCCTTAATCATCCGTAATTATCCCTTTGTTTTCATTTTGAACTTCATTGTCTCGATCGATTCCAACCCGTCATTGTTACGGTTAATATCTTCAACATCGCCAGAAATTAAAAGGGAAAACAAAAAGATTTTGAAACACAAACAACCCAATTAATCATGAAATCAATCATCACCACCCATAAACTACCAGAGTATACTTGTTCTTAATCCACCTGAATCAATGAAATCTCAGCCCTTCCTTCGATGCCGAATCAATGAAATCTCAGCCCTTCTATCGAATCCATGCTTCACACCACCTGAATCAATGAAATCTCAGCCCTTCCTTCGATGCCGAGGGCTATTGCAGATGGTTTTTTTATTGGAATGGAGGGTTGATTGGGGAAGATGAAATGAGGGAGAATGAAATCGATTTTTTTTAAGAGCGAAGAAGATGCGAAATAGGGGAATGGTTGGAGGGAATTTCCTACCAAAATCAGCTTATTTGGAGAGGGGAAAGTCAAAATTAGGTTATGTGGCATCCACATCATCAAGTTTTGCCGGAAATTGAGTCCAGTCAGCTTTCCAGGCTAGACAGGACTATTTTTGCAACCATTTTAAAAGATAAAGGACTAAAATTCTTGCCGGAGTAAAAACAATCCGAAAATCGAAAATTGGTAAAGTTACCGGACGAAAAATCCAATTTTCCCACCACACCTCATATGCATCACAGTAGAATCGATTCTGTGAAAATCAAATTTATAGACAACATTTGACATTCCAAGTGTCAATTCTAATTCAACAGAGCGGGAAGCCGAATGTTGTCTATATATTAGACTTTCACGAGATCGATTCTGTAAAAAATAATGTCGTGCACCGGCATATATGGGACAACGGATCGACCAGTTGTGGTGCAAATAAAGTTTCCATTATTAAAATGTGTACTTATTTTTTGAAAGAAGAGGAAAATCATGTCATTAATACTGCCTCTGTTTTTTCAATTTTCGTTTGAAATTATGCAACACGGATTAGGGCAAACATTGATTGCCAAACTAAATGAAGAAATTGTCTTTATTAAAAGGGGAAAGGAGCTCGAAGGACAAAGACAATTACATTTTCTTGTGGTTAAAAAGGATAATTTTAAAATTAATAAACCGAAATACCAATGGAAGTAAATAAGGAATAAAGAAAAACTAAAAAATCAACACATAAATCTTGGGAAGTAAATGCCGCCGGCCATCAAATGTGGAGTAATTGTTGGGAAGTCAATATTCCCAAAACGGCCTATCCAATTTCATTTCCTTAAAAAACATCAAAATACAATCAGATAAATTTCAAAATGCAATCAAAAAAGTTGTATAAAAACAAAATACATTCAGTATCAATCTATGCTAAAATACTTCACACCTTCTACGTTTGAAGCTTGATACGATGTTTTGACTTCCCGTTGTTACTTCACTCGTAATTGCTACTATATGTTGAAAATAATCATTTTTTTGCGTTGTTACTTCATGCGTTACGGTCACTTCACTCTTAATTGTTATCATATGTTGGAAATGATGCTTTTTATTGTCTCGTTACTTCGTGTTTGTGTTACTTCACTCGTAATTATTATTATATGTTGGAAATGATCTTTTCTTATTGCATTATTACTTCACGTGTTACTGTTACTTCATATTGGAAATGATCGTTCATATTGAATTGTGACTTCATGCGTTACTGTTGCCTCACTTGTAATTGTTACTTTATGTTGAAATGATCATTTTTATTGCATCGTTACTTCATGTGTTATTGTTACTTCAATCAAAACTTATCAAATCGAACGGAAATGGTGAGCACCGTCGAATGAGAAAATATCCGAACTGATTATGATTGATGTAAACGGAAAATGTTATTGATTACACAAGATCTTCAGTTATTAGCATTATATTTTTTTAATGAAGCCGCATTATTTGCTTGCAATTACTCCCTCCGTTCATATTTACTGTCGCAGTTTCCAAAAACACACATATTATGGAGAGTAGTTAATGTTTTGACTTAACATCAAAATGACAACATCCCTTGTTTATAATTAATGCAATGTTGTTTTCTATCTCACCCCTTAATAAATATGGATAGATGTAGAAAAATACTGATAAATAATCTTTGGAAATGTGAGCTACTTGATGATTAAAATGAATTTTTACTTTTGACAACTGCGACAGTTAAATAGGAACGGAGTATAACAGAATATACATCGCATTAAGGAAGATTATTTTTACTTACCACATTAATTAAGGATGGATGTAAATACGATGATACGAGGTTTGATTGTAATAGTCAATCATGGAAATTGGAAAAAGAAAAATTATTGGAACACTGCTTTAATTTTGTCGTTAATAATTATTAATGTCCTTCTACCATGATTAAATATTAAATTTGTCATTCTATCTCTAAAAAATAAGAAGAAAAAAACTATTATTAAAAAATGTTAAATAGTGGAGTATATAGTTCTACAAAACCATTAATTGCAAAAATGTTAAATAGTGGAGTATATAGTTCTACAAAACCATTAATTGCCAAAAGTGTAGTGGTTAGTAACTAGAGTAGAAATGTGGAGAAGTAATTTTTGGAAGAAAAAAATTTAATGAACGGTGTTCTGATCTAAATTTATTTATTTTTTTTTTTTTTTTTGGAGAAACGATCTTTTTTATTTCATACTTGAAAGCCGAAGCTATTACATGGAAGAAATTCTTTTACAGCTAATGAAACTCGCTTCTGTTGTTCTTTTAATCCTCAAGTCAGTCTAATATTCCTTGCCCTATCTACCATTTGTGCAATAAAAATCTGGGGTGGGGGCCGAGTGGCCCTTTCCCCAAAATTTGGTAAATCTTAAAACATAACTAAATTGACACAACCAATTAATGGCATAAAAATAGTTTTATATCATTGATTATGATGTATGAATATTGATTGATGTAGGTCTCGTTATGAATAATAGTGTAAAAATGGAATAATGATCTGAGATACAAATATTGTGACACACAACGTGTGATATCTCTGGCTATTGATCATGATCAATATAATAATGATCAATGAGTTTACATTAGGAATCAACAGTGTAAATACACATTGTGCCACTCATTATGTCATAACGATTGTGTTCGTATCATTACTCGTAAAAGTGGGTTGTGTCATTAATGGTGTGAATTTGGTTTTGATAAATGATAGGAAGATTAGTCGAAAAAGATTCAATTCAAAAAAATAAAAAAAATTGGCTGAGCGCCAACCCAAATGACCTCTATTGTCATGCCCTTAGGCCCCGTTTGGATTGAATGAATTATATAGAAAGAAAATGAAAGATAGTAGCGAAAAAGAAAAGAGAGGGAAAAGACGGATTATGAAGTCTATGCAAAGTATCTGGATTGAACTAGACAGGAAGGAAAGAGATATAAATATTGTCAATACATTTATAACAAAAATGAATGGTTACCTTCCGTTTTTTACATGTTTTTGACGAAAGCAGAGGCACCGATTTGAAAAACCTTATCCCTCCTTGTCCCTTACTCTCATTTCGTTTCTTTCAAACTAAAACAATCCAAACACCAAAATTTAAATCCGTCCAAATCATATTATTTCTTCATTCAAATCATTCAATCCAAACAGAGCCTTAGAGTTTTTTGAAAGATGTAAACTATGTGGTTTATGTCTTAGTGGCCCAGGTTGTAAAAGTGCTATGTACACCTCTCTTTTTTTATTGAGAGAAATCGATATATAGTATCGAAGTCTCACATCTCACCTTAAAAACAAAGCACAAATGCTCTTTTATTACTGGGCTATGCCTCTCCGGTGGCGGAACCAGGAATTTATTATGGGATGGTCTTGGTTATTATGGGTTGGTCTTGGTTATCAGTTTGGTTTTATTGTGAATCACTACTTGCGTATATTCTCACTGGGTTTTTTTTTTTGGTGGGCTTGAGACCACCCCAAGCTTGCCTTAGTTCCGCCCCTGTGCCCCTCGGGACGGAACAGAATCAATTCTTTAAAAAGATGAGATATACAAACAAACAAAAAAAAGTGTAGATATATAAATATAGAAGTACTATTTAACTAAAATAATAGGCATATATAATAAATGTTGTCAAAACTAGTTATAATACTTGGTCTTGATACTTCATGTTTCATTCGATAAAGATTTGCCAGGAGGAATTTCAACACTAGTATGTGGATTTCTAGATAGACAAATTGTCAAGCATTCGACAGTGGAGAAAATACTACCACTAATATTATAAACTCGAATCGTCTCGTGTGAAGCGGTGTAGTCACGATAGAATATCAGTATATTACTACGAGTATTCGAAGGTGGAAGATCGAGAATACTCGTATATATTACTACTAATACCAGGGCGGCCCTATCACAAGCAAGCAAAAGTAGGTCTGGCTGGCAATGAATCCGATAAGCCAACGTCGATACGTGTTTTTCTTATCAAGATTTTTTATAGAGAGTTAATCCGATCGATTTATAAAAAAATCGTATATTAAAAAGCGATTTTGATAACAAATAAGTAGATTCTTTTTAAAAAAAAATACCCAACCCAATAAAAAAATTTATATATAAGTAGATTCTAACAAAAAAATATCCAACCCAATAAAGCAATTTATATTTTACTAAATGTTCTTCATGTGAAGAAAGTAGCAGATAAAAAAATTCGAAAAAAAATTAGTAATCTTTATATATTGAAGACAAATAAATTTAGTCATAAAGGAAAAAATAGGAAATTTTTTTTGCAGACATGTCAATTTTTTTTTGTCCTGGCATTTTTAAAAAGCGTAGGGCCGTGCTGACTAATACTATGAACTCGGATCTTCTCATGTGAAAAACAGTATAATGGACAAAAATTACGACTAGTACTATGAACTCAGTAATAGGAATAATTAAAGAATATTCATAATAATTACAGAATAATTGTATTATTCCTATTACTCAGATCCTCTATTGTGAAACATCTAGTGTGAAACGATGCGGTACATCGTGTAGTGATAATGTGTATCACCAACCTTAATTAAAAGAAATTTCATCAACGGTTAGATCTACTGGTGGCCAAATGCTCTAACCGAATCGAATATTAACCGGAACCGTCGATCTTTTTTTTTCCTGTTAGTGCCGGTTTGTAAACCGGCGGTTAAATTGAACAGCCGGTTTACAAATTGGCGGTTGACGGTTACAACTTACAAACCGGCGGTTGACGTTCAATACGGTTCACGGTTCACATGGTTTTCTCCCAGTTCAGATAACGGTTTCAAAAATTATTAATAATTTTTTTTTACATTTTCATATAATAGTTATTCTTTTCACTACAATTACCAAAGCGAATGTAATATATATTTTTTTGCAAATAGTTTTTTTTCGGTTTTAAATATAATATTAATATTGTGTTATTTTTTTTATATGTAAATTATGTTATTTTTCAACACTTATGCGGAAATTCGGTTATCTACGTATCTTTATATATATAATCATTTTGGAGCGTAGCATATATAAAAAATCAAAGCGAGCGTAGCTTAGTTGCTTTATTTTTTGTCTTTCATAGTTTTTTATAGTTTTTTATTGTAGGTTTTATAGTATTTTATAGTTTCTTATAGTTTTTTACTCGGATTTAAGTATAAGTTGATTAAAAATATTGTTTTATTAAATATTACATGAGAGATATTGTGTTGTTTTTCTCATATGTAAATTATGTTATTTTTTCAATAACTTGTGCAGTAATTCAGGTTGCCTACGTATCTTTTATATGTAATCGAAATGATGTGGGCGGCGTATATAAAAAATCAAAGCGAACGTAGTTCTTACAGTTTTTTTTTAGTCTTTTATAGTTTTTATTTTATAGTTTTTATAGTATTTTATAGTTTCTCATGTTTTTTTAGTCGGTTTTAAGTATAAGTTGATAAAAATGTTGTTTTATTAAATATTACGTGAGATATATTGTGTTATATTTCTTATATGTAATTTATGTTATTTTTTCAACGCTTGTACCGGTAATTCGGTTGTCTACGTATCTTTTATATGTAATCGTGTCGGAGGCAAGACACATATAAAAAAATCAAGACAAACGTAGTTCTTATACTTTTTTATAGTCTTTTATAGTTTTTTTTATAGTTTTTTTATAGTTTCTCATGTTTTTTTAGTCGGTTTTAAGTATAAGTTGATTAAAAATGTTGTTTTATTAAATATTACGTGAGATATATTGTGTTATATTTCTTATATGTAATTTATGTTATTTTTTCAACGCTTGTACCGGTGATTCGGTTCTTACGTATCTTTTATATGTAATCGTTAATTGTGAAGCATTCGCATACAAATAAAATCAAAACTAACGTAGTTCTTATAGTTTTTAGTCTTTTATAGTTTTTTTATAGATTTTTATAGTATTTTATAGTTTCTCATATTTTTTAGTTGGTTTTAAGTATAAGTTAGTTAAAAATGTTGTGTTATTAAATATTACGTGAGATATATTGTGTTATTTTTCTTATATGTAAATTATATTTATTTTTCAATAACAGTACGGTGAATCCATTGCCTACGTATCTTTTATATGTGTAATGCGGAGGATGACGACATATAAAAAATCAAAGCGTAACGTAGTTCTTATTGTTTTTAGTTTTTATAGTTTTTTCATAGGTTTTATAGTATTTTATAGTTTCTTACAGTTTTTAGGTTTGTATAGTGTTGTTATGTTTTTTTATAGGTTTCTATAGTTTTTGTATTCATTTATAGTCTTTTATATGGTTTATAGTATTTAAAGGTTTTTTTATTGTTTTTAGTCTTTTATATTTTTTTAATGTTTTTTTAGGTTTTTATATTTATAAATAGTTTTTTTTTTTTTAGTTTTTATAGTTTTTTCATAGTATTTTATAGTTTCGTATAGTTTTTTAGGTTTGTATATGGTTTTTATGGGTTTTTTTTTATAGATTTCTATGGTTTTTTATAGTTTTTTTTTGTAGTCTTTTATAGTATTTTTTATAGGTTCTTATAGTTTCTATCGGGTTTTTTTATGGTTTTTTTGTAGTCTTTTATCGGGTTTTTTTATATAAGTAAGATATAAATTGCGTACCTTTAATCTACAAAATTATCGATGTCGGTGTTTCGAGCGCTTGCTCCTCCTGAAGTTTCAGTGTCACCGACTTCGAACTGTAACTCATCTTCTGACTCAATGTCTTGCATCCTCTTCTCGGCTCGTACTCAATCTTGACAACACATTTGCTTCTCTAAAGTGGTGGGATGAAGCGAACATCTTTTATCATTAAGCACACACATCATGTCATGCTGAAAGCTCGTTGAACAGTGACGGTCGAAATAGGGCAACTTAAAAACTCGACCGCTATCATTGCTAGCTGGAAATTCTTTAGCATGTCTCTTACCTCACTGGATATCTGAAACCGAATTCGAATCGATCCATAAATGGATCGTCAGATCTGACTCACAACACTGATCGAGACACTCGATCTTGCACAGCGGAAGCTACAAACAAAATCGCATGCGATTTTACCACGATTCGATTCACATACTTAATTAATAACTACAAGAAAGTTAGTAGATTTACCCAACCGGAGAAAGAGAAGCAACCGACCAAGGGAGAAGCCGCAGTCTTCCGGATTGTATCTCCTAGCGACGACTGGTGGACGTCGATCCTCGCCGTGGAACCTCCTCAAATATGCACAAGAAAAAACCTAGGTTTTTCCTTCTCTTAATGACTAGAACAAGAAAATAATTTTCTCTCCTTTTTATTTGAAAGTGGCGCAATTTTCATTGTGTTAATGTGTTGGGAGGAACTCTCTTTATATAGGAAAATAACTAGTAAAAAGAGAGTTATCATTTTCACACCACAAAAACCTATTCACATAAGGAAAAGATATTTTTCCCACAAAATAAGAGATAATTCCCAAAAAATCAATCTTTTAATTTTCCGTTAATTATCCAACAAATAGATAATTAATTAATTAATTACACATGTGACATAATCTAGAAAAAATTCTTTTCTTAATTTATCAACATATGTGGCGCCAACTTTATCATTTATTTAATAGAAAATGTCTTTTCTATTTTACATATTATTTAACTAATAAATAATATTGCATATTCATTAAATAGACCAACTATTTTATTTATTCTCGAGGTTCCACAAATCGAGAAAACACTCGCGTGTTAGGAGCCAACCCGGGGACCATGGACCTATAACCAGTAGCTACAATAAATCAAATAAAATATTCATCGAACAGAATATTTCAACTTAACTCATTAATTTCAGAATTACGCCACCATAAATCCGAAACTGAACTCTATCGATTATAGATATAACTTATTCTTAAAACGTCGAGACGAGTCGATAAGTGTCCATTGATATAATCATTACATATAAACTAACCCTCCATAGACTATCCGTAATGAAGCGGGATTATTTCCGTAAACCTTCTTCAATACAACTTATCATTATTTACCATTAACCCACTAGTGATCAATTAGTTCATAACCAATACGAACTCCATGGATCGATCAGTTTCTAGGATTAACAAATAAGGGGATTGTCTTTCTACTTCCCGCGGGAAAGAATGGATTCCATATCTGTGAGACACACACTTCTCACTCATTCCAGAATAGTGCCAACGTGAAAGTGATTCGGATCGCGCCTCTTAGCGATCCTTAACAAACACATCAAACCCTATCCTAAAACAAGTAGGAGTCTGTAATCACTTTAGGATTAAGGTTAATCCATCTTGTGATCATCAAACCCTATCCTAAAACACATCAAACCCTATCCTAAAACAAGTAGGAGTATGATCATCTTGTGATTTAATAAGATTTCTCAATCACGGAATTATATGAGAAACTCAGATTAAATCGGTTCGATCTATATGACTCTCATCATATATAAATGCCCCAGCTTAGACAAACCAATGTCGGCGGTCCGGATAAGACGGTAACACCATGCCAAAGTGTTCAGGCGCATTAATGGTGGTTTAATCAATAGACCCCATACTTTGATTAAGTTCACCACGGACTAACAGTTCAAGTGTATCACCATAAACATAATCCTCGCGTGTGACACACACTAAGTTATATGGCTACATTTGATACAACTTGGGGTTTTCAGTAGTGTATTACTTACAAGCACGAAGCAAGTAATAAGATGAGAATAAATCTGTCATTTATTAATTCTAAAAACAATTACATAAATTGTCTTTCGGGCGCTACTTCCAACATCTTCCACCACTTCAATAAGTCGAAGTCAAAATCAAAGGTACTGGTTTGATAGACTTCAAATGTTGTGTTTAAAAATTTGGTTATCTCTCGTCCGTTGATCGCATGGGCGCATGATCGGCTCCATATGTCGCTTTGAATTCATTTTTCCAAAACTTTTGAATTCCTATAGGGGCTCGTGACGCGGTTAGTAGAACCACTTGCGGATGGATTGGGAACGCGTCGTTTCTCATTCCATACATACACCGATATTCAACATACAAAGTGTTTTATAAATTTTCAAGTCTATCTACTTCAACCGTATAATCTACCGGGGCACATTATGAATATCGGACAAATCATCATAGTAAACACTTAACATGTTAGATACACCTACTAGTCTTAAACGAGGGTCGAGAATAGAAGAAATGAGATAAGTGTCGGGAATCGCAACATATACTTATTCCATTTCTCCTTCATCGCCCTAAACATTGAAATAATGCGGGGTTGTGTTCGAGGGTTCAAACTCGGCACTTATTTTTACACTAATGAGCAAGACTAAATGTGATGTGGTTGATAACATTTTGAAAATATATCTTTGGCGATTTGTGAGCGATGACATTTCTCTTTAAGATATTTATACCACCTATTAACAAGAATATTTCTACCTAACACATGTGCAATCGAATTTTTATCGCTTTAATAATATAGTCAAAACTTTAAGACCATATTTTACACATAAATTAAAAATATGGCATAAACATCTAACATGAAAAAATTGACCGCTATAAAGAGGTTCACAATTTTGGGATAACTCGGGAATAAACAATGTTGTTTGAAGCATTGTCAAACGCAATAGAAAAACTTTATCTTTTAAATCGTATAAATCAAAAATATCAACTAATAAAGATGCAATGTTAGAAGCATTATGAGTTTTAGTTAAATAAACGAAAATCAAGTAATCTTTTAAACAATCCAATTGTTGTCAATCCCGTGAAACGACACGCCCAAATGATAATTGTTGGTCCTCCTATCCTCCCAAATATCGGCACATACACATACTCGGAATTTATTTGTCTTCAAACTTTCTTTTATAATATTTTGTCTTTTAATTTTTTTTTAAATCCCTAGTAACCGTTGCACGAGAGATACGATTAAAATCCGGTTGCAAAGCCCCTTGTACGTAACTTTCGAAAATAGGATTCTCTGGAAAGCTAAAAGGAAGACTCATCCCCACAACAAGATCCGTGATTAGATCTCTACATTTATCACGAATCTAAATAAAAAGTGGATTAGTGTTACCTGCGCTGAAGCTCGGCATGTTTAGCTGGGTTTGAGACGCGTTGTCTTCCAATTTTTTTGGGTGTTTGGTTATTATGCGAGTCTGCATCGATCTGTAACCACCACCCCCTTTAAATTTGCACACCCCGTAGAAATACTTTTCGGGGTTAGCTAATGCTAATTCATCAGTCCGAGGAACCTTTGTGAAAATTTCCGTAAAAAATTTCGATTTTAACCTTTTTTTTCTTGTGCTCCGCCTGGGTTACTTTCATCACCATCTAAATCGACTGACTCGGGAGTAGGAGTAGGATCTGCACTATCACGACGTGATGATCTTACAGTCACATGACTCCCACCACGGCCTTGGCTAGGACGGGAAGCAGTCAGAAATACATCATCATCAACATCGGCTTCATCATTACGAGGCTCATTATCTTCAACCGTTAAGGTTGATGTTAAAATTTCTGAGTTGAGACATTATATCGTCGTAATGACTATCAAAATCATCAGGATTGAAACCTAAAGGTGTCTCGAAGTTAGGAATTGAAATGTGACTACCGGTGATAGGGTTTGTAAAATGTTGGGGTCTATAGCCAACATCAAAATCACCCGATTCGGGCACAACCGTATCATCACGGAAAGTAATATTTCGATTGTCTTGTGATGATTCACCTCTTCTTGACATTGTACAAAATCTAAATTAAATTTAACGGTTATAAAAAAAATTAATTTAACTAACCAATTTTACTTATAACTAAAACCGAATTGAAGTAACGATTAAATCAGAACAACTTCAAATATCGGTCTAGTAAAGTAAATTTGATTATAAAATGGAATTTTTTTTTACACTTGTAAAAAAATTATTTGAATAAAATACAAACCAAATTTACTTATAACTAAAACCGTGACAAGTAACGATTAAATCGAAACAACTTCAAAAATCAGTATCGTAAAGTAAATTTGATTGTTGTTTTTAACAACTAAACAAACGATAATCAAAGAAATGAGTAGAAGATGTAAATTTTTTAGAGAAGAAGATGTAAGAATTGAGAGGAGAGTGGTGTGAGAAATTGGAAATGGAATGTGGTAGTATTTATAGGATTTTTTGAAGTGTTTGGAAAAGAAAAAATATATATAGCCGTTTGTAAGAAAGTAGCCGTTGGAGCGGTTCGGTTCGATTCTGATTCCGCCGGATTATAACATGTTCGCCGGTCCGGTTGAACTCAGCGGTTCGGTCGATTCGATTACTAATAATCCCTAAGCGCCCAACAAGCGTGATTCACAAACCATGATTCAGGTTCCAACCGCCGTTACGGTTTTATTTGGCCACCACTAGTTAGATCCTTTCAAAGTGCATCGTCTCACAACCAATAGAGGATTCAGAGAAAAATAAAATCATTGAAAACGACATTTTTTGGTGAATATATCTAACAAAAAATTTCGTAATACCATATGTATATATGGGTAAAAATAATCATCGGGGGTGGCCTCCCGAGAAGTGTGGATCCGCCCATGCTTACGGTTGTGGATCCGAGTTTCTAGTGATACCGCAGAGGTTTAGGTTAAGGTTGAAAATGTGAACTATTAGTAGTACATGTGTTAAATAGTGCAGCTGCAAGCATAATTAGTGTTGGACCATACAATCAATTCTAAACATTTACTACAATCTAATACAGTTTTTTTGGTTTTTGGAAAGACGAATTTTTTTATCAAACCAAACTATAGAGGTAAAGTAAATGAGAAAGCGCTACTATCGTGAAATTTCACTAAATCGACTCATTTCGTAAAGAGAGTTTGACTCGATTCGGTTTTTCGAGTTCAAGATCGAGTCAAGCTACTCGAATAATTAATCGAGCCGATCTCGAGTTTTGAAATATAAGTAATCGAGTAGCTCAGCGAGCTTATCGAGCTTGATTAATTAATTAATTGATTAATTAAATTTATTATAAAATATTATTTTTTATAGTTCAAAAAATATTAC
>JAOBSW010000590.1:0-121682 GCA_026214975.1 Gentiana macrophylla
ATTCCACACGCTTTCGATTCCACCGTGTCCGTCATTCCTACAAAGAAAATCTATCCTTCCATCTTTTAAAAAGAATCCGACCTGGAGGAAGGATAGGGATACTAAAGGACTTCCCTACCTTCTTGCAAAATAATACCAGTGGGGATGGTCTCTCAATACTACCGGTGATAAAAATACCTAAATTTATCTACTTATAAACCTAATATTTTAACAACTTTACACCAAATTGTAAACCCAATGAGCGCCTAATGCCATTGGGGCTATCTCGAGAAATCCCGAGCCCATAGTGCCGGAGAACCGCCCGAAGGTCGGAGACGAAAGGCGAGTCCTATTCCCAGCGTCAAAATATTCCGGTGAGCGGAGCAAAAACCCTCGGGCGGGTCCAAAGCGATTGGTGATCCACGGCGGCGGTTGAGGAGAAAACTAGCACTCGTCAATCCCAAATCTCTCACAAATTTCCTCCACATCCTTTTGCCTCAAAGAATTGACCCACATCTCTCTGTGCTCAGGCTATGGCCATGATGAAGAATCGACTACAGGATTTTCGAAAGAACAAGATTTTGCTTAAAGAAACCTTGAAAGTACAAAATCGAGAAAGAGAGGGAAGAATGCTTACTTGCTGATATTAAGGTTGGAGAGTAGAAGTTGACGAATGGCAAGCGGTAGCTAATTCCCTGGTTTTATGCACTCAGCGTGGTTCTAAGCTTGATTGATATGGCGGGTTTATAACCTTCCCCCTACTGTGAAAAAGCGGCCTCGGTTAGTGTTAGTGGGTAGCGACGCCTCGTTTCTGGGATAATTACAATTGTGTCATAACTAGCTTTGCCACTGGCAATTCTAAGTTAATCTAAAATCTATAGGCTAAAAACACGTGCCGAGCAGCCATTGTAGATCCGAAGCCGACCAACTGAGAATTGGCTGGATCTCTGAGAGCTATGATCTTTGCCAAAAATCGGCACACCATGCGTGGCACCTCTTTGGTGGCTCGACACTTGACTTCGAGAGGATAAACTACTTTTGACTCCACAGATCCGAGCCAGGGGCTCGTCCACCAACTTTGTCACCGTTGGTTCCCAGACGACCGACCCTCACGGGGTCGGACCAAATCTCGATTCTAGCGAGTCAAGTCATGCATCGGAACCTGGCCGATCGGCTATGATCTCCGCGATCGCGTAGGTCGGGCTAAACTTTGGACTTGTAAAATTTCTAATTGGCGAAACCGCCCTTGCTCCCGATCCTTAGGAGCCGACCACGCCCTTTAGATTTATCCAGTAATAATCTTATTTATCACTGCCATCTTGATGAGATAACTATCATAGAATCTTGAATAATTAAGACTCGAACATTTATCACTTAATGCTAATATTTGAATACTATAATTATCTCCATAATCATGAGATCACTTCAATCATAATCTTCTTCCCCAGGGAACCGTCAATCGATTGCCAATCCTCTGACACACCACTTTAAACCCAGGGCCTAAGCCCCTCTATATAAAAGCGTCACTGAGGCTACGGAGACTTGATTCCAATTGAACCATTGGATACGTGAGCCGAGCGATCATCATCAAGTGCGATCTAAACATCCCAAATCTCACCCTCTCTTCCATTCGTTTTATGTGTTCTTGGAGCATCCTTAGAGTCAGTAATCAAAGAAGCGGATTTGTTTGATTACCAGGCGATTTTTGAATAAATCAACTCGCTGCCGCGCTTGGCACGATTTACAAACACATTTAAATCTACATCACGACTTCCTTTGTGTCTGCCTATGATGCGAAGAATCACATCAAAAAGCGAAGTACAAGTCAGAGCTTCCTTTGAACATTTGGACTTCTTGAAAGTATAACTTCAAGCGCTCAAGAACGTCTTGAAATTAAATAGATCAATCGTGAATGAAGAAAATTAGGAAGATTGCTCAACATATTGTATGCTATGAAGAACAAGTCACGCTAATTAACTACACAATAAAGGACAACACATTAAAGATAAGATTAGCCTTAAAGTCTACTAATAAACTTTAAACTCAATACCATCTTGTATTTGTGACTCTTTTATTTTCTTTTCAAATTACTTATGTTTCTATTTTTCTTTTAAAATTACATAAATGAAAAAAAAAAATTAAGAATTATGAATAAATACGATTTTGGAATATTTTTAAATAAGAAGCCACATTTTCTTTTTCTTTTTAGAGAATAACAATTTTATACTTTTATAAGCTGAACAGCAAAACCAAAAAAGATTATTAAAAAAGTAAAAAAAAGTCCGTGCGCCTGACTTTTCCTGGGGTGTTTTTCTCTTTCATTTCCAGATTCAAAATCACTTATATCTTTTGATCTAGATCGCAAACGTCATAAAAATTGCACTAAATTTTTTATTTTTAATCTTTCTTTGTTTTGAAACTTGGTTCGATATAATTACATCGTTTTCTTAAAATTCACTGTCGAAATTGACAGTAGTGAATACAAATTAATCAGAAAATCGATGAATATAAATGATGAATTTGAACAATAGTAAATTTCGATAAGTGGATTTTACGAAACCACGTCGGAATATGTTGAATGTAATTCTCAAAATAAAAAACATGGAAAAATAAAAAAAATTTGGTGAAAACCCAAATTGAGTTGTAGATTAAAAGATATAAGTGTTTAAAAGATAGATCTGAAAAGTTTGAAAAAGATGGCATTTTTCAAAAAGTGACATTTTAACAATTGATGAAATGTTAGTGTTTTCTCCCATTTCCCCCCCACCCCTACCCCCAACACACACACACACAAAAAAAAATGGTGAGATAGCATATATGAATTGAAAAAAGAACGAAAAAAATAAATAAATAACTCTCATCTATACCATATACCATATAACAAGAAACAAAGATGCAAAAGAAAGAAGAAGAAAAAAACAAATTAGAGAGATAGAAATTTTACCTGGCAAACACTCCATTTAATTAACTTGTTATTTTTAGATCAGTAGCAGCCACTTCGCCTTTATTTTTCTTTCAATCCGCTATATTGTAATGTATGTGGAATTTATCTTTGTTTCAATAGACACGAGAGGCATAGTACAAGTTTGAGTCCGGTCAAAGTCATCAGTCATGCATTCAAAGGACTCTTCCATTTTATTTTTATTTTTATTTTTGGCGGGATCGAAAGATTTTTAATTAAAGCTAGGACGAGGAATCAGGCTGAATCAGCCTGGAGTAGGATAAGCATCATTGGTGGTGTTTTCAGGTATACAGGCTTGCCATAAGGACTCTTCCATGACAAAGAATTTAAAATTACAAATATTACCTTCTGTTTCATCATGGGATATTAAAAACATTATCTACTTTACCTTGTCATATTTTATGATTGTTTTTTGTTTATGTTACTGGTTTTATGATTTTAGGGCGCCATGTTTCTTATTATGTCAAAATTATTTCTTATCTTTTAAAATAACAAATTTTAGGGCCGCCATGTTTGTAGTTTTTTTGAGTTTTAGATGATTTGAAAATTTAAAATGCAAGTTAACAATAAGCAAACATGCATTCAGAGGACTCTTCCATGACAAAGAATTTAAAATTACAAATATTTACCTTCTGTTTCATCATGGGATATTAAAAATATTATCTACTTTACCTTGTCATATTTTATGATTGTTTTTGTTTTGTTTTTTGAAACTTTTGATTTTAGGGCATCATATTTCTAAAATTATATCAAAAAGTGACCCTTATCTTTTAAAATAACAATTTTAGGGCCATCGTGTTTGTGTTATTATTATTTTTTTGATTTTAGAATGATTTGAAATTTAAAGTCTAACAGTTGTCAAAAGTGAAGTTGGGACGATAATATTGTGTTGAAATCAGACTTCTTTTCTAATAGTGGGCCAAAAGTTGAGCTGAGACCAGATCGACTCATATGTTGATGTGGTGGCCTTACGAGGCTTGATGAGTGTCATAGAATGACCGATCTCACCCAAGTCATATAGCAAATTTGTATCTTCTATTTACACCTTTGACTTGTTTTATAGTGTAGAAATCTACAGTAAATTTGGATTTTAATTTTACAAAATTTGACATAAGTTCTATAGTATCTATAACAAATGCACTTCTTAGATGAATGTTATGAAAACAGAGAGATTATAATAAAGTCAGTGTAAATTACAACACAGTGGAACACCACAGCTACATTATCCCCACTTCATATGGTTTCCACTAAAACAACTCAAATTCTAAATGCTCTCAATAGCATTGCACTCCAGATAACTCTGACCCTTTTCTTGCAATGTTACATTGGGAACATGTACATCACACAATTCAGGTATTTGAGGTGGAATAGCACACCGTATTAGCGCCCAATTCAAGCCGTCAAAAAAGGGGTGGCGCTTAATCTCCATGGCTCAGTCTCTGTCCCCAACGGTTTTCGGCTCTTTTACTAATAAACCCGGATGAGATCTCTTGCTTGAAAGCTAATTATCGGTGTGTTTGGGAATCTTAGATTTTGCAAGACTACATTGGCTAACGTTTCTTCGTTTCCAGGACCTCTGAACGGAGTTTTTCAAACAAAAGTTCATAAAGAAAAGACACCTAATGTCCACCAATCCACAGCACTGCCATGACCCTCTCCTTTGATGATCTCCGGGCCAAGTATTCATGTGTGCCTACAAATGAGTTTGATCGTGCCTCTGTAGGCTCAGCCACAAGCTGCGGCAATGATCTGGCTTTTGGGCTGCTGCTTGTTCAGCTGCCGCCTTTAGTTTATGTGTTCTAGCAGCAGCACTGGGAAAGATCCTAGGGTAAAGCATGAAACTTTACATGATGGGCCAGCACAAAATGGATCAATGCAATTAGATCCTGCACGGACCTGATATTCTTGGAGGCTCGATCCCAAGGGAAGAAGAAGATGATTTCACTAGGGTGGGATTAGCGGAACACCTTAGTGACAGATCAAAATCAGTAAGCATAATGTGGCCATCTTCGGCGTACAAGAATGTTTTCAGGTTTTAGATCACGATACGATTCCAAGCATATGCAAGTATTCCAGAGCAAGGAGGACTTCAGCAACATAAAACCTACAATCACAAAGAAGTCATGATTTGATCAGAGCATTTATTTCAAGTTACTGAAGTACAGCGGAACTTCCACTAAAGTTATCGTTTCCACTTTTCAGAATTAAATCCAAAAAAAACCAATTCTTTTAATTTGGTCAAACCCTTTTAAGAGCTTGCAGCTTCATAGCTATTCATATCCATTAAAAACCTATAAGTACAGAAATTCTCAAGTACAAGGGCAAGAAACCTTAAAGCATCCAAAAGTAGTCTTTGAGTTTAATAGTAGAAGTTTACAAACTAAGATCATCTAAAAATTGATCAAATAACAACATTTTGCATCCACAACTTTTTCTGGATTGGCATAATAAAAGGGTAAAAGAAAACTGTTTTCATATTAAATCTACAGTGTCTTTCTGGCAACAAAGATTTTGTTTTTGTTTTTGTTTTTGTTTTTGTTTTTGTTTTTGTTTTCGGGAGAAAGCGGCAACAATAGATTTCTAAATCTCTGAAATATTATAAAACAACCCCCACCCCCTGAACCAAAGCAAACAAATTTGAAAAAGAAAAGAACTGTTGTGTCAAATTTGGAGCCCTTTATAACACAACCTCTAAATTTGTTTTATTCACAAAGGAAAAAATAACTACAAATTTGATTTTCCATCAGGCTATTACAATTCACAATGACGACCAAAGGTGACAGAAAAATATACCTTGCTTCTTGTTAGGAAAGCATCTTCCAGGTTGCTTCTGTCGAAGGGCGTGCAAATCTCCACCAGGACAAAACTCCATGACTAAACATGATAAGCTACCTGAGGTAAATTGAGCATATAATGTAGGGAGAAATGGATGATCTAGCATTCTCAAGATCTCTCGTTCCGTTCTAGCCCTTGGCATCTTTTTCCTCCTTGCCAAAAACTCATTATCCATAACCTTTATCGCGAAAGGGCAGTTAGTTCCAACCAGTTCTGCCAAATATACCGTTCCTATGTCACCGGAACCAAGTTTCTGTAGTAAATTAAAATGCCTAAGCCCTAGGGTTCCATGCTGTTTCCTTGCATTATTAATCGCTTCCCACTTGAAGTCCTTAGACATGTGCGGTCTGTTTCCACAACTTGATCTGCTTACATTGCTATCGTCACTGGCACTAGTACTAGTGCTAAACTCACCAATGCTGCTTTTTGAGCTTTGTGAGAACTCTCCTTTCCCTCTCACCTTTGGTGCCTTACTGCCTTTGGAAGCTGTTATTACTGTATTTGCAGAGCCTTTCGAAAGGTAGCCTTGTTTGCTGCTGTCCATAGCAGTAATAACACCAGCCTTTGTATTATTAGATGGTGCCATGAATTCCTTATCAGGCTCCTTTTTGATATCATTCAAAGAACACTGACAATTGTGGCAAATCAATTGGTTGGAACTGTAATCACTGGAACTAATTGCTTCAGACAACGTCTGAGAATTGCTTCCCTTTATTACTCGTTCTTGTTCCTGTTTCTTCACTGCTAGATTCTTATTTCTGATTGCTGGTTTCATTGAACGGGAAGTGCTTCTTATGGACTTCCCCTCTTTGCTGATTTTCACTGCAGCAGATGAAGAAACAGTCGGTAACTTGGTTTTCCGTTTTAGCTTTTGATTGGCTTTAATTGATGTCCCAACTTTCCTCTTTGGACTGATAGCAGAGATACTTGAGTCATTCAGTTTTGAAGAATCATAACTAAAGCTCTGATCTTGTAAGACAGAATTTAAAGTCGGGTTCTCCTTTTGTGAGGCTGCTGGTTCCAATGACTGAACATCAACTTCAACTGGTGCAGGCACACTGTCATTTTCAATTCGACTGGAATCTTTCGGTTCACAGGGATAATGAGGCAAGGGAGTCTCATTATGACTTCCAGATTTAACCTTAGACTCTCTGCTTACTTGCTCAAAGTGACTTGAATTGGAATTGGTCACTGCAGAAGGATGGACTTTAAGCTCTAGAGAAGATTCTACAATCTTCATGCCAGGTTTGATAACAGAATCAGGTAAAGAATGGAAACTTTGGTTTCCTAACCGCGCGATAGGCTTTTTAAGATTCTCCTGTGGGCAATCCGAGGAACTTGATGGGCTTTCTTCTGGAACCAGAGAAAATTCAATCATACCAGACTGAACTGTTTCAACAGCAATAGACCTGTGCATACTTGAGTTCCTTGCAGATTCTAAGATCCTAGGAGATCCCGGGGATTTCAACAACCGTTTGGCAGCCACTTCTCCAGCTTGTGATATACAAAGCCCTCTTAGTGCCTGCTTCAGAGATACCGGCTCAGAAAATCCAATTCCAGGAGAATAAGAGGGAACAACTCGCATCGGCCTCTTGGATGCGTTTTTGCTGTAAAAACCAGTACTTGAATGGTCTGATGAAAGGTCTAGACTCTTGGAGGTTCTGATATTTATTGCCTCAAAAAGCTTATTGATATCATCTCGTACAGGCTTACGGGGTCCTTTTGGAAGCATTGGTCTAGCTTGAGTAGATGTTTGATGATTCCCGATCGAGCTCAAATCTTCATCTGCCACCATAATAATTTCACGGTTTTTTTTGCTAGGATCCATCGGTTTAAGATAAAGCTCACAACACAAGTGCTTGCATCAACTTACAACCATAGCAAGTAAAAAATCAGGAAACCGTGTTTCACGAGGGATCTCTCTCTAATTCTTCAGGGAAATCAAGTTTGGACTAAAACATCAAAACCCATGACTGCCATTCATCTGAGAATCTATGCTAGGCAGAATCTTGTCAATCACCACAGTATATAAGACACTGCACAAATGATGTCATATGAGTTGAGGAGAACACTTGCATGTATAATTTCTTCAAATAAACAGAAGTTACATCCTACAGAAAGAGAAAAACTTGCAAAATACAACGATTCAAATACATCTTAAATAGTTTAAGCTACCTACTTAATTAAAAAACTATTTTTTTTCACTGTCAACATCGCCCTTCACATCAAATTGTCACTATGATAATCACTGGAGCCTTAAGCATACAAAAAAGCCCAACTGCTAAGAGATGTGGAAATACGGAAATTAACAGCATATCTTGAGTCTCTCAGGCAAGAATCACACACAGTAAATTTGAATTGTATATTAAAAATATGAGATTCATACGAAACGCCATAGAGATTAAACTCTGGAAATGAAAGGTAGTAGGTAAAAACCCAGAAAATCCTACACACACACACACACACACACACATTGTTTTGCTTAACTCTTCAACTAGATTTAAAGTACCCATGTTTTGCTCAACTCTGCAACTAGATTTAAAGTGTTCAATTAAACACCACACACAGACACACACACACACACACACAAAATCATTAACCAGAATCATCTAAACATTCAAGGAAAAGCAGATCAAAATGAAAGGCACACACAAAAGAAACAAGAAAAATGTTACCTTTAAGAAGGGTTTGGGAAAGATTCTAAGATCTGTTGCAATGTAGGGTTTCAAGTAAATCTACAAAAGTAGAAATTTGTAAGAACTATGTAGTTTCAAAAAGCAGAACCCTAGTGACATAGGGAGGTGGGTTTCTTTGGGTTAGTGTATATTTTGATTCTCAGGAAGATGAGGGGACCCTGAAAATGGCTCAAAAAGCAGATATAAATTATTTGGGTTTGCAGTAATGTATTCCATAAAGAATTCTTGAACATAATACTTATTTCAATGTTCCACAAAAAATTAAACAAAATAATTTGCTGGGATTTGACAATTGACACTGTACAGACGATTGAATTAATTATACGATGTAGGGCCTAAAAATGTTTTAGTTATGGGCCCCGTTATAATGTTTTTTTGGGGAGAAGTTTTTGTGTGATATATATACAAATGCATTAAATTGATAGGTAAACAAATTTGTACCACATATTGTAGTTTGAATTGAATTTAAAAATAAGGATCAGTCATGGGAGGCGAGTTTTAATAAGATGGTTGTGAAGGGCCAGTTCTTATATGTATTCTTATATTTTTATCGTGTATTCACTACATATTTGTCATACCAGCCAATTTTAGAATAAAACATATTCTTTCTGACCTTTAACATTTAAAATAAAAGATATCTGATTTGTGGCATGGATCATTTAAGTATATATGGTGGGTGCTTGCACAATCAGGGGCGCTGGCTCCAAGTGGGAGGTTTTGGGTCAATTATTGCAAAAAAAAAAATTTCTATGTATTTTTATATTATTTAAATTTTATATCACAGGTATGTCTTATGAGCCATTAATTTTTAAAATTGTGTGGCCATAATCCTATTTGGATTTTTAAAATTAATCTTATAAATATATAATACGATATGTGGATTCTCGATCTCCGTCAGGTAATAAAATTTCATGCAGTGGCTCATGCACCTAATAACTTTCCCTTTTTAGGGGTATAGGACCTGTCTTGATTATTCTTGAATAATGGAAAACAGCAAACTTTCATGATACAAATAATAGAATGCATCATTATACAAAGAGTTAAAGATAGAGTGAATATTTATTCTGTGAATATAACTTTTTATTACAATTAAAGCGAAGAATATTACATTTATTCTATTAATAATAATAGTAGCAGCTCAGTATAATGTGGATCTGATTTTTCTTAAAGAGAAAAACTAGGCTATTTGACCCTCAAATTATTGCCACCAAATGGATTTGAGCACTTGAGGCAGGAAGGCGCCGGGCGCCAGCTAGCCCAGGTTGAGTTAGGCGCCATCGACGAAAGTCAAAATATAGTTGATAATTTTGATTTAATATCGATCAGAAGCTTAAGTGTTTTAACTTGATATCGTTCAAAAAGCATATATATTACATTCTGAACCATATTCAAACAGAAATTTTTAACATTATGCCAAAATTTGGTTTTAGAATAAATATCTGTGAAAATTTAAAGGATAAAATTGGAAAGAAAAAAATATGTCTATTAAGATATTAATAGGGACTGACTTTTACACTAATTAAATACATACTCCGTGCAAAAAAAATATAAGTCGTCCAGGAGTTTTCGCACTGATTAAGGAATTGGTTGAATGTCATTAATTTGAAGGTTAATGTCTAAAATACCCCTTGACTATCATTAATGCAATAGTTGTTAAGTAATGAAAAGTTGTTGAATTCATAATAAATTAAGGTTAAGATAGAGAAAGAAGCAATAAATGTTGCGTTGGTAATGTAGAATGACATATTATGGGACAAGTAGAAAAGTGTAGGATGAAACATATTTTTGAATGGGAGGTAGTATGTTTTACACATTCAAGGGTGAGAGTGGATTTCATTTTGACATTTTAGCGCGTATATCATTCTGTTTCTAAATAAGTCGGGAATTATATATTATTAGGACCAGTATTCTGAGACCGGAGTTATGTTTTCCATACCAATTTTTTATGCGAATAAAGAGCGTTGTTATATACGTTTGAGAAGCAATCTGAGACCATTTACTGGTGAAAAATTACATTTTCGCTCTATTTCAATTCAGAATATAACCACGGCTCTATGAAAATTTTGAAAGCGTATCAGACCATTTTGGAGGCCAAACATGTATTGTTTTCCTGACCACGTTCGGGTCAGAATAAGCTAAATTATTCTGACCACATTTGAGTAGGTATAACCCTATTTCAAGTCAGAATATAACCATGTCGCTATAAAAATTTCGAAAACGTATCAGACCATTTTTAGAGCCCAAACATGTAATGTTTTCCTGACCACGTTCGGGTTAGAATAAACCAAATTGTTCTGACCACATTTGGGTAGGTATAATGTTTCACATTCTGACCGAACTCCGGTCAGAATATAGGCGCGTTAGAGATAAAAAAAAATTAAGGGCAAAATTGAAAAATAATTGTTGTGTAATAAGAAAAATAGCTGTGTGAGAAAATGTTTCATATTTTTAATGTGTGAAAAAGACATTCATAATAATAATAAAAAAATACACTTTTTTACCACAATTTATTTTGAAAGGGTGCTGTCAAATATAAAGTTTAAATTTCTAATTATTTTAATATCATTTTTTTAAGCGAAAGATTCACACACGCATTGTTTTTCGCCCCAAGCGGGACTCGAACCCTAGTTGATTGAAAGATCACGAAAATAAGATAAATTGTTTCAAGATTTATCGTTCTATCATTTTAAAACTTATCATCACTAATGAGTCGTGGCTTAGGCTCTCTATGCAGCCAATTCGGACACGAGTCGCTTATCCGGAAAAAGCGCTCGGCACATATATATAACGCCCCAACTTCCCGACTCTTTCGATGACATCAAAGGTCCTACATACCTTGGACTTAGCTTTCGCTTACTGTCCGAACCTCTTGATACCGCTTCATCGGAGGCGCTCGAAGGTAAACTCTATCCCCGACCTCAAACTCTAGCGGTCTTCTTACAACATCATTGACTCTTACGGCGATCTTGGCGACTTCAGATTTTTCCTTATCAACTCGATTTTCTCCTTGGCTTCTTTGAACCGTCTCCGGCCTGTGATATGTTTCTCTCTCGCCGTCCGGTAAAGTGGAGTTCTACACTTCTACCGTACAAGGCCTCAAAGGTGGCATTCCCGAACTTGCATGGTAGCTATTATTGTAAGCAAACTCGGCCAAATTGAGGTAATCTATCCATGATCCTCCGGCATCAAAACACAAGCTCTAAGCATGTCCTCGAGTGCGAATTGTTCTCTCATTTGCCCGTCATGCCATGGATGAAGCGTTGTACTCAAATCGGTCTTCCGTCCCAAAAGCTTCTGCAAACCCTCCGAAGCGGTGATAAATCTACTATCTGTCGGATACAATAGATAGAGTACACCATGAAGCTTCACTATATTGTCGATATACATAGTAGCGAACTTCTTTATAGGCATGTCCACTTTACATGGCAAGAAATGGGCTGATTTTGTGAGTCTATCACAATCACCCAAATCAGTCATGACCGCCCTTAGTCTTAGGCAAACCGGTGATGAAATCCATCGTGATATTCTCCATTTCCATTACGGTACCTCTGAGGGTTTCAACAAACCTCACTGGTCTTTTGTGTTACTGCTTTCACTCTCTGGCATGTATCACGTCTTGCCACAAACTCCATGATTCTAACCATGCAGGCCACCAATACCTTTCCTTGAGATCTACATACATCTTAGTGGCTCTGGATGTACCATAAAAGCAATCTTATGAGCTTAAATCCATAACCTTCTCTCTTAGGCCATCCACGTCGGGCACACACAAGCGGTCTCCGTACCAAAGATGACCACTCTTGTCAGCGATAACCCCCTTTGTAGGCTTCTGCGAGGCACTCGCTTCAAATTAATCAACACCGGGTCTTTATCACCTTAGCAAGAATCTCATCTAGCAAATCGACCTTGCCATCAATGGCGCCAAAATCTGAGCTTCACCGCTTCCTTTCAATCACTTGAATCGCATCTATCCAAGCGATCTCGACTTCTTGCAAGGTAGTGATAGCGTTAACGCTCTCCGGCTAAGTGCATCGGCTACAACATTAGCTTTACCGGATGGTATTGAATGTCCAAGTCGTAATCTTTCACGAACTCCAACCATCTTCTTTGCCTCGTGTTGATTCTCACGAGTAAAGAAGAACTTAAGACTCTTATGATCCGTGAAGATCCTTGCCTTGACACCATACAAATAGTGCCTCCAAAGCTTGAGCAAATACCCGCTTTTGCCAACTCCAAGTCGTGTGTAGGGTAATTCTTCTCATGCGCCTTCAACTGCCTTGATGCATAAGCAATTACCTTTCCTGATTGCATCAAAACACAACCCAAACCTTGACCCGATGCGTCTGTATATACATCATAGTTATAAAAAAAACTTCCGGTAATGCTAACACGGGTGCTGTGGTCAACTTTTCTTTCAAAGTCTGGAAAGCTTCCTCACATTCACTGGTCCACTCATACTTAACATTCTTTTGAGTAAGCCTCGTGAGAGGTGTAGCTATCTTAGAGAAATCCTTTACAAACTTCCGGTAGTACCCAGCTAAACCCAGAAACTTCTTATCTCCGTTCTTGATGTCGGTGCAGGCCACTTAGAAAGCGGCTTCTATCTTCATTTGGATCACCTTAATGCCTTCTCCAGAAATTATATGCCCAAGAAAACTCACTTGGTCCAACCAAAACTCACACTTAGAAAACTTGGCATACGGTTTGTTCTCCTTTCAGTCTGTAGAACTATCCTTAGGTGTTCTTCATGCTCTTCCTCATCCTTAGAGTACACCAAGATATAAATACATGAAAACTATCACAAACTTATCGAGATAAGGCATGAAAACTCTTTGCATCAAGTCCATGAACTTCGATGGAGCATTAGTGAGTCAAGCGGCATGACCAAAAACTTATAATGTCCATATCTCAAATCTTGAAATTTTGTCTTGGGTATATCGACACCTTGATCTTCAGCCGATGATAACGGACCTAAGATCAATCTTAGGGAACACCTTCTTACCTTGCCCAGTGAGCAGATCATCAATCCTTGGTAAAGGATACTTATTCTTGATTGTCGGTTTATTGACTCTCTGTAGTCGATGCACAATCGCATACTCCCATCTTTCTTCTTCATAAACAAGACTGTGCTCCCACGGTGATGTACTTGGGTGGATGATGTTTTTCTCTAGCATCTCCTTGGTGAGTTTTCAACTCTTTCAACTCCTCTTGTGCCCGTCTATAAGGTGCTTTGCCACTTGGTGATGCTCCGGCAATCAATTCGATCTCGAATTCTATGGCCTATCAGGCATATGTCTGGCAAATCTTCAGGGAAAAACCGGGAAAGTCCTTGACCACACGAGTCTCTCTAACTCGGGCCTATGCTTTTCCTTATCTAATGCATAAACAACGAAACCACGGAAACTCCTCTTCAAAGCTTTTAAGGCTTTAGCTTTGTTGAGATAATCGGATAACGACCCTTGCTGAAGCTTGCATCGTTACCCTGAAATGTCTTAGTGATTTTCTGGGGCCTTAAAGATCACCCTTTTACCTCTACAATCCAAGTAGGCGTAATTCTTGGACTTGAGTCCATACCTAGGATAACATCAAAGTGCGAGAAATCCAACCTTTGTCAAAGCATCTTTGGCACTTGTAAGTCCCAACTCACAATATCAACAGGGTGTGACTGAGCACATCTAGTGACTACTGCCCAAAGGTGTGGTTATACTCAAAGGTATCTCCAATTCCTTAAGGGTAAGTTTAACTTCTTAGCTATCTTAGAGGAAACAAAAGTCCTGAAGCTCGATTATCAAGCAATTTGAAAGCGCTAGATTATCTATGATTATGGTACTAACAAGTGAATCAATTTAAGTATAAATATGTAATATCATATCGTGCTATATCATATTAAATATTTATAATAAACACAAACAACTGAAAAGTACTGTCACCACAAGGTCATACAGCTCTTTCAGGTTCTGCATCTGCTGCAAAGACCTGGCTGAGTCTGCACATCCCATATACGATTACCCTTTGGTTACCTCGTCCTCTGCTGATTACCTTGAGAGAGCTTCTTAGGACAAGCTCTCGAGTAATGTCCCACTTTCCCACGCAGTGGAAACAACTCACGCTACCTGCCATGCACTCTCATGTGTGTGTCTTGTTACACTTAGCACAAACCGATGGCGTTCCACTTGCTTTGAACTCTTCATGGCGGATTTCTGTCCTCTTAACATTCTGCTGCGGTGCTCTCTATTACTTCCTTGAAAATTTGAGAAAGACCTCTTATCTCCAACTACAACACAACCGTGCGCCTCTTGGCAAATCTCTCCATGATCAAAGCTCTATCCATGGCGCTTGCCATGCTCGTAGGTCTATCTCTAGCATGCCCGCCCGTCACCTCGTGTGACAATCCTTCCATGAATTTATCAATCTTTTTCTCTTCACTTTTCATGATCTCGGGGTAGAATGCGCCCAACTCATGGAACAGAATCTTGAGTTCTTGTAGTATATATCTCCTTGTTTCAAACTCGGGGAACTCATTAGCTTTCGCATTGTCTTTGTCTTAGGAAAGTGTTCCTTGTAGAGCGGATGCTTGAACAACGCCCAATCCGTGATCCTCGGGTTAACTTTGCTCATCACGCTTCCATCCAGATTTTTGCATTCCACGCCAACAAGGATATGGCTAAATAAGCCCACTCGGTTACGGAGCTTTCATATTTACGCACACCTTCTCGAACCCACGAATCCATAAGTACGCCGATGTTGGTTCGACATTGCCAAAGAACTACGGCACCTATGTTTCTTCATCTTCTCATACCAATCTTTGTGCATCATACCCCCCTTTAAGCGATGATCTTTATCTTTGGGCTTTGCCTTTGGTGGGACATTTCGATCTCGATAGTTACGTTGGGGTGGGTGTATCCAGTGCTCTGAAAGAATCCGACCTGGCGGTGGTGGAGAGTAGAACCGTCGGTTGCGATGTAAAACTTCGGTGTAGAAGAAGAAGCGTCGATACTTGTGGATAAGCGAAAAAGCGGCGGCGGTGGATGAAAGTCCCGACCCGGTCCAACTTGTGGTCCTTGGGGGTGAAGTAATGCGATGCACGCGGGTGTTTAACCGTGAAGGACCCCCCTTGTTCCACTCTACCTCTGGTGACAATGTCGGTCACTGATTCACCCCGCGCGTGATGTTGTTCATAGGCGGGATGTTCACTTGAGACCTTTGTAGGGCCCCTGAGTGGCGGGTCCACTTCTCCTCCTTCTCGGAATCACAACCCGGTAAATCACCTTTCGGTGTTACCCGTGCGGGTGTTAGGCGCCTCGGTGTTACTCGTATTAGCTCCTCCTACAGTAAGAACCATTACATTACCAAGAAAGAGAGGGGTTACTAAAGCTCTAAAACTTATCTTAAGGAAGAATTCAAGTCTACCACGACAAGGAAAACATTTCTACGATACCAAGCTATGCGCCCCATTCCGGACACGAGTCCTTATCCGGAAAAGCGCTCGGCACATATATTATCAAATAAATTCAATAATATATGTAAGCCTTATGTCATACATCGAGAACCAAGCGATCACGGAAGCTAAAACAACTCAACAACTCGGAAACCAAAAGATCGAACACACGGTAATCAATCTTTGTGAAAAACTAAATCTAATAAAGAGAACTAATCATCCAACATCCAAATCCCAAAAGATCTCAAAGAAGCTAAACCAAAAGAAGGACAACATTGTTCAAGCGTGAAACAATTTGTTTTAAGAAAGAAACAACTAAAAGAACTAAGTCTTCAAAAGCTTCATCTCAAACTTCAACATCAAAGAACTTCGTCAACCGTAGCAACTTTGTTCATCTTCTTTGGGGAAAGGGAAGACAAACACAACATGTAGGGGTAAGTACAAAAGTACTCGATGTAGCGTAGAAGATCGTATAACCATGATCTCGTAAAGAAATAAAAGCAACGCCGTCTTTTATTAATTCATTTCCATTATTAACCACTAGCTAACTATCATATTATGTTCATAGCATAACATGAGGTTCCAAAGGTATCTAACTTAGCTCAAGTTTGTTACATCATGAATAACAAGGGCACTACGCTAGTAATAGGATGTACTAGGACAGCTGGGTGCAACCTACTTAGAGACAGACACGCTCAAGTAGCCCCGGAAATATCCCGAGTCGATGGTGTGATAACGGCGAGAATGCACCAAGCGCTTTATCTAGCCAATCGATTGACCGGCGTGGAGTGCGATCTACTTTGTGCAGTCGGAGAACACATCAGCGATATTGTACTATGCCTTACCAAGCATTGCATGATGTTTAAGATTATTAATCTAGCACATATGTTTGATTAGATGTTTAACTAGCCACCTAAGTGTTTTCAAGTAAGCTCCTCACATCTCCTACTCTCTTTCTGAACCACTAGACACGGACAAGGCCTAGCAATTACACGAGACATCGACAAACTCACAGCTTATCGAAGCACAAAGGCAAATCAAAGCTTTCGACGGTCCCACACTTCATCCTTTTAGGGAATCCAAGTGGTGCCGGAACTAAACGCATCAAAAGCTAATTCAGGGCTTTGTCACGTAAGGTTATGCAGTAAATACGCTATTATAAAGCTTGAAACACATAAAAAGAAAAACAGCACTGGAACAGTCCCTGTCCGGACGGATAAACTTTATGTCCGTACGGACAACTCTCCTTTCTGCCCTCAGTCCGATACTGAGAAATAGCCGTACGGATACACAACTCATCCGTACGGATGAACCAACACTCGGTCGACCGAATGGATAGGCTCGGTCGACCGAGCCTCTCTTGCGCAGATACGCGTTTTCTTGCACCACGGAGGGCGATTTTACGCACTCTGCGTTTTTACTCAAATTCAACCCAACCTCGACTTAAACAAATTAAAAACCATGAAAAACAATCATACAAATTGCTCTACCACTTTGCGAAATCTTAATCATACGATAAGAAAACCACGTTACCTTAATTTGCGTGATACAACGATCCAAACTACGAAGCTTTGAAAAGGTTAAACCTTTAACCTCGGCGTCAGCGGATCTAGGATTGTTGGTATCAAAAGCGATCCTCGTCTCGCGGTGATCCTTTCTCTCTTGAGGCGTCTGTTGAAAAGAACAGCAGATTAGCCTCGAAAATCGAAAGCCTCTTCTCCTTTTTTTAAAAACTTGCGCCTCTTCCTCTCAAAATATGCGCCCCTTTCTTTTTTTTTGTAAAAAACAACTAGGTTAAAATTAGGATTAGTTTTCCTTTTATAATCCCAATTACCTAATTATTTAATTATTTTCCTTAAAAAGAAAATCCTTGTTTATCCCTTTTTCTTTTCTTTTCTTTTTCGAAAATCCTTTAATTAAAAATAACATAATATTCTGATTTTTGCTAAAAAACCGAATTGCCCCTTTTTAAAAAATCGGGATATTACACTCTAGGAGAAAGACAAACCACATCTATAGATATTCTTAGGGTATATCCTCAACTTTAATATACAATTGATGGTATCCTAAAGTCTATCTTGTAAAGACTTTAGAACTTTGAAGTTTGGTCAAAATGATCATTTGTCCTTGGAAGAGATACATATTCTTGACATTTATCGAGAAATTATAAAATCAGGTTGTTGTAGGGGTTCGTATTTATTTCCAGGGTGTGGCAGATCTAACATTTTTTCAGGTAGCACATGCAAAATTATACGGGCCCGTGCAAATTTGCGGGCACAACACTAAAGAACGCGTGGGAATTTGAGCGGGGTTTGCATGTTGTGATACTTTGGTAAGTTAGAAAGAAAGAAAAAAGAAGAAGAAGAAGAAAGCGTGCAATTTCATGTGCTACTACTTTAAAAAATGTTAGCTACGACACGGCGGCTGAAAAAAATACGGATCCTACAACAACTTTGACTTTATAAATTCTCACATTTATCTTATTCAATTCCCGATAATCTATGCACATCCTCGGATACTCATCCTTCTTTTTTCACGAAATGCACGAGGCTCAGTTCTTACCATTAATAGTTTGATTCCTTTGAAACTTAAAAGTTATTTGCTTATTCTCACAATCCAAGAACATGTGGTTACGAGATAGACAATCCACTCCTAAAATGGTATCTAAGTCCAAGAAATCAATAACAATATAATCCGGGGTGAAAACCTTAATTCCACTTTAACTTCACACCCACATACATACTCGTTGGCATAATCAGTTTGTCTGTTAAATTCGATATAGGCAGGGAAGTCGGACATTTTACAGGTAGAAGCTATAAATCTTTACAAATCTGCAGGACATGAGCGTATGAAAAGGCACAAGTAACAAAAGAGCTTTGACTACACGAGTTAACATATATGGTACCTAATATTTGCGAAGCTAAACATGAACTAACGCATGATATGAAAAGAAATTAATTCAAAGCTTTTCAAATTATGTACATGTTACCACGTTGTCATGTGCTTGACTTCTTTGAGCATCTATAGCAAAAACTCTTGCCTTGACCAAAGTAGGTTTGTCCTTCTTACGATTGGCTTGTTGAGGAACGGCTACACCTTTATCATTCATGCTCTTTGATTTTGAGGATGACCCTTAGACACATGCCCTGGTTCTCACACCTATAGCATACTCATAGACCAATTATGCATTCCCTGGGTGATTCTTGAAACGTTTACGGCCTTTATGGGAAACTAGACTTCACCACCATTAACTTCTTCATAGAGGTGGCAATTACAACCTTGCCTTTGTTTGTAGCCTCAAAATTCCTTTTCATTCCCAAGATTTGAGGTGCATTCCCTTTTATTATACTTTACGCCTTAAAATCTTCATTATACAACCCGATAAGAGTTAAAAGTAACTCACCACAAAGTTGGTGGATAAATCCACCAAGGTTCAAATGGGTGTTTAGCGGAAAAGAAATTAAAAAAATGAAGTTTTAAGATATCAAACACAACTTGTTGCCCAAGGTTTTTCACAAAGGCCTAGTATAGATTACAAGGAAACTTATCCACCGGTAGTTGATTTGACAATGTTGCAAGACCTTGCGAGCCTAGCAGTACACGAAAAACTTTAAATATGTCTTATGGATGTTGTTGCGGCTTTATCAATATATGAAATTGGACATTGATATTTATATAAAAATCCTTGAAGGATTTAGAATGCTTGAAACATGTAAATTAAATCCTCGAGAAATTAATTATGTCAAGTTACAAAAATCCTTGTATGGATTAAAACAATCTAGACGAATGCGGTATAATCGCCTTAGTGAAAACTTAATTAAAGAAGGTTATAAATATGACTTGACTTGTCCATGAGTTTTTATCAACAAAAGTGAATCACACTTCAGAATAATCTTTGTATATGTTGATGATTTAAATATTGTTGGAACTCCTGAAGAAGTTTCCAAGGCAGTTGATTATTTAAAGAAAGAATTTGAAGTAAAAGATTTTGGACAAATGAAGTTTTGTAATGTTTTACAAATTGAACATCATCAATAAACTTATACATAGAAATTTTAGAAACGATTATATATGGATAAATCATATCCATTAATCAATGGTCGTTAGATCAGTAGATATTGATAATGATCCATTTCACCCATGCGAACAAAATGAAGAGATATTTGGTCGGGAAATACCATGTCTCAGTGCTATCGGTGATTTAATATATTTAGCTAGACCAAATATTTATTTTTCTGTGAGTTTGTTAGCTAGGTTTAGTTCAGCTCTGACACAACATCCTTTGAGTGGAGTAAAACATGTGTTTCAATATTTGCAAGGGACAAGAGATCTTAGGCTCTTCTACTCCAACAAATCAAGTCCGCGGCGCTCGTTGGTTATGCAGATGTAGGATATTTATCTGACCCCCCACAAAGCAAGGTCTCAGACGGGTTATTATTTACCAACGGTGGCACAACAATTTCATGGCTCTCAACTACGCAAACTTTGGATGCTACGTCCTCAAAACATGCGAGATAATTGCTATTCATAAAGCAAGCCAATGATGTGTTTTGTTAAGATCGCAAACTCATTATATCCGAGGAATTTGTGGTTTGTTCATTGATAATCAGAAGCGGACCATATTATATGAAGATAATACAACGTGTATAGCTCAGTTAAATGGAGGCTACATACACGGCGATCGGACAAAGCATATTTCACGAAATTCTTCTTCAAAGCGTGATCTTGAAAGAATAGCGATATTGATATGCTTGAGATCGAGATCAAGTGACAATCCAGCGGATTCATTCACCAAGTCATTGTCTACCACCGCTACGGTAGAGATTGATAAAGAAGATCGGAATATGCTAGCTTAGAGACTTGAAGGATTTTCAAATCGGAGGAGTGAAACACAAATGAATGATGTATTATCCTTCATTAGGATTCCCACGTGGTTTTTCATAATGAAGATTTTAACGAGGCATGATTCTTTGTATAATAGACATTCAAGGAGAGTGTTGTTAATACACAAAATATATGGACGTTCATTTTACAATTCGCGTAGTTTTACAATTGTATTTTTAATTGATTACTCATCATGTGATAGGTGACATCACATCATGTAGCCACATATCTCTAACGTGCGATTACTATGTAATAGGTGTCAATTGATAAGCAAAAAAGACACATGCTAAGTGTTTAGCCGGCCTTTGTATGTATAAGGATGAAAAATGATTCGAGGATATTCTTTGGGAAAAAAATCT
Organism: Gentiana macrophylla; assembly: GCA_026214975.1. Lineage (NCBI taxonomy): Eukaryota > Viridiplantae > Streptophyta > Magnoliopsida > Gentianales > Gentianaceae > Gentiana > Gentiana macrophylla. Next base: position 21,154 of record JAOBSW010000590.1, read on the forward strand.
TTAAATAGCGTATTTGTTAAAATTACCCTTGACATCAGCTTTGTCTTATTACAATTTACAATTCATTTCCAATTTTCCTCCCTTTTTTTGAACGGAAACTTATATAGATCAGATATTAAGATTGTACACCCAAAAGCAATCACCATAGTGTACAAAATTTTAACTTTGTGATTGAGGATTTGCTTATCTAAGAGCAATCTCAAAAGATCTAGTATGTCCAATAATCATAGAGTTAATAAAATGAGTACTCTGGAGAGCCTCTCAGCTACTCATAATAAACTTATTTCTAAAATACCAAGTGAAAGCAATTGCCTCTCTAAATATCAACTTCCACTCAAGATCCTCATCATCATTTAGAGTGCATTGAGAAAGATTGAAATCCACCCAACTATCAATTTTGGTAAAGTAAAGAAAACGTTGGCGCCATCTCCAAAAGATAGTAATTGACACCACACTTTCTTAATCCAAGGAAATCACGAAAGAGCATGTATAGCAGCCCGATTTTAGCCAAATTGTTTATAAAAAGAACTTTATAGGCGTTTCGAGATAGCTATACAGATAATTTATTTGTTTATTTATTCTTTTCAACAAATAAGATCTAGTGATATATTATATTTTCAGCGTAAAGCGATTTCGTTGTGACATCATTATTTTATACTAAAAGTATGATTATTATTATTATTATAGAAGTATAGTTTATTTGAAAAGATAATCATGACTTTAAATATTTAACAATATTTTAAAAGAGTCGGTTGGCTTCGGTTTCAAATATGTTATTTATGTGAAATTATTAGAAAATAATGATTTCATCTATTAAACCAATTAAATTACCTTTAATTAGTTTACTTGCTTTAATTACTTCCGTTTTCCTGCGTTAAACATCTATAGTTAACGTATGATCAAAATTTAAGTATACTATTAATTCAATTAACAGCTTTGGAATGGAAATTTCATATAAAAGCCATACAAGGTTAAGAGATTTGCCCATTTAACCTACGTTCCATACGATCACGGAGCCTTTATCACTACTGAAAGCGTGTTTAAAGGGGCGACAAAATCGTCACTGGAAAATCTTTATTGGGGCGGCATTTGTCGTCCTTAAAATAATTAAAAAATAGTCAAACTTTTTGGCGGATTTTTGGAGGAAACTTTAAAGGGGCGACGATGTAAATACCGATAAATAAAATATTGATCCCACCGTGCTTGAACTTGGAATTCCGTGTGGCGAGGCGCATATTTAAAGGGGCGACATTGTAAATCTCATTAAACATTTTCCATAAATTAATATGTTATATGAAAAAATATATTAGATTTTTGGTTTGTAAAGACGACGTTTGTCGTCCTTTAAAAATAAATAAAAAATTTCGGAAAAATATGTTATACTTAAACAATAATAAATTTCTTTGGTTTTAGGAACGACGTTTGTCGTCCCTTTAAGCTTTAAAAATTAAATGTTTTTTAATATAAAGCGTTGTGTTAATAAATAAGATTTATTTTTCATAAAATTCTCATAAGATTCATTTCTTTAAATAAAAACAATTTTTTTAATATGCATATTTTAATAAGCATTTAGTTAAAATATAAAATACATTATTTTTATAAAAATTCCTTTTAGAACGATAATATACGGTGATTACGATAGTACTATGTCTTATAGATCGTCGATTCGTTATCGGCGATTGATTTGAATCTCGGGGTTCATTAGCGGGCGATTGATCTCGATCCGAGATCGAAATCGATTAAGTGATTTCAAACCGATATCTTTCTTACAGATCATTACGATAATACTATCTACTATAGATAAAATATGCGTTATCGGCGATTGATTTGAATCTCGGGGGTTCGTTAACGGCGATTGATCTCAATCCGAGATCGAAATCGATTAAGTGATTTCAAACCGATATCTTTCTTACAGATCATTACGATAGTAATACTATACACTATAGATCGTCGATTCGTTATCGGCGATTGATTTGAATCTCGGGGTTCGTTAATGGCGATTGATCTCAATCCGAGATTCAAAAGCGATTAAGTGATTTCAAACCGATATCTTTACTTACAGACGTGCCTTGATAGTACTATCTACTATAGATTGTGGGTTCGTTATCGAGCGATTGATTTGAATCTTGGGGTTCGTTAATGAGCGATTGATCTCAATCCCGAGATTTGAAAGCGATTAAGTGATTTCAAACCGATATCTTTACTTACAGATCATTCTGATAGTACTATCTACTATAGATCGTCAGTTCTTTATCGAGCGATTGATTTGAATCTCGGGGGTTCGTTAACGAGCGATTGATCTCAATCCCAAGATCCGAAAGTGATTAAGTGATTTCAAACCGATATCTTTCCTTACATATCATTACGATAGTACTATCTACTATAGATCGTCGATTCGTTATCGGCGATTGATTTGAATCTCGGGGTTCGTTAACGGCGATTGATCTCAATCCCGAATCAAAGCGATTAAGTGATTTCAAAGCGATATTTTTCCATACTGAGATCATTACGATAGTACTATCTACTATAGATCGTCGATTCATTATCGGCGATTTATTTGAATCTCGAGGTTCGTTAATGGCGATTGATCTCAATCCCAAGATTCGAAAGCGATTAAGTTATTTCAAACCGATATATTTCCTTACAGATCATTCTGATAGTACTATTTATTATAGATCATCAGTTCGTTATCGAGCAATTGATTTGAATCCCGGGGTTCGTTAATGAGCGATTGATCTCAATCCCGAGATTTGAAAGAGATTAAGTGATTTCAAACTGATATCTTTACTTACAGACGTGCTTTGATAGTACTATCTACTATAGATCGTCAGTTCATTATCGAGCGATTGATTTGAATCTCGGGGTTCGTTAACGGGCGATTGATCTCAATCCCGAGATCCAAAATCGTTTAAGTGATTTCAAACCGATATCTTTCCTTACAGATCATTCTGATAGTACTATCTACTATAGATCGTCGATTCGTTATCGGCGATTGATTTGAATCTCGGGGTTCGTTAACGGCGATTTATTTGAATATCGGGGGTTTGTTATCGGCGATTGATCTCAAACCGAAATCGATTAAGTGATTTCAAACCGATATCTTTACTTACTGAGGCGTGCCTTGATAGTACTATCAACTATAGATCGTCGATTCGTTATCGGCGATTGATTTGAATCTCGGGGTTCGTTAGCAGGCGATTGATCTCAATCCGAGATCGAAAGCGATTAAGTGATTTCAAACCGATATCTTTCTTACGGATCATTACGATAGTACTATCTACTATAGATCGTCGATTCGTTATCAGTGATTGATTTGAATCTCGGGCTTTGTTAACGGCGATTGATCTCAATCCACGAGATTTGAAAGCGATTAAGTTATTTCAAACCGATATATTTCCTTACAGATCATTACGATAGTACTATCTACAATAGATCGTCGATTCGTTATCAAGCGGTTGATTAGAATCCGGGGTTTGTTAATGAGTGATTGATCTCAATCCCGAGATTGGCGATTAAGTGATTTCAAACCGATATCTTTACTTACAGGCGTGCTTTGATAGTACTATCTACTATAGATATCGTCGATTCATTATCGGCGATTGATTTGAATCTCGGGGGTTCGTTAGCAGGCGATTGATCTCAATCCGAGATCAGCGATTAAGTGATTTCAAACCGATATCTTTACTTATAGATCATTACGATAGTACTATTTACTATAGATCGTCGATTCATTATCGGCGATTGATTTGAATCTTAGGGGTTCGTTAACGGCGATTGATTTGAATATCGGGGTTCGTTATCGGCGATTGATCTCAAACCGAAATCGATTAAGTGATTTCAAACCGATATGTAATTTATATAATTATATTGATACTTTAAATATATATTTAATATTTAATATATAATATTAATAATATGTTATTCAAAAAAAAAATAGTAAAACTTTAATGGGACGACAATGTCGTCCCAAAAAACAAAATGTCATCCCATTAAAGTTAATACCTAAACTAAATCGGGCCGCCCCCTTCTTCTTCTTCATTTCTTTCTCTTTCTTCAAATTTTCGACTTTCAGAAAATCCCCCCCCCTCGATCTCAATCCCGCCACTCCCCTCCTCCGGTCACCACCCCTACCCCCACTCTTCCTCCGGTCACCACTCCTTCAACCACCCGCCCCCTCCTTCCTCCGGCAAGCAGCAGCCGCAACAACAACATCTCCAGCCGCAGCTCCGCCACAGCTCCTCCGCCACACTCCAGCCGCCATAGCTCTGGTAAGGGTTTTTGTTTTTGTCAAATTAGTTGATTTTATCTTCTTTTTTTTGTCAAATTGGTTCAATTGTGACCTAGATTAGTTGCTACAAAATTGCTTTTAGTTCAATTTTTTTTTGTCAAATTAGTTGCTTTTAGGGATAGCGTAGTGTAGTGAATGATGTGTAGTGAGTAGTGTAGTGATAATGTAGTAATTTTGTAGTGTAGTGATAATATGTAGTTTTTTTTATTTTGTAAAGTTTATTTCCAAAATGTGTATTTTTTGATGAAAGTTGAAAGTTGAAATTGATTGGAGCAAGGTTATGTGGTGAGTTTGTGTGGTGAGTTTGGTTTGATGGTGAGTTGTTTGGTGTTGTTTGGTTTTGGGCTAGGTAAGTTTACATTGGGAAATGGAAGTTGATAGTGGATGAGTATGTTGTAGGTAAGCATTGTTGATTTGGTATTGTATGAGTTGTTTGGTGTTGAGTTGTTTGGTGTTGAGTTGTTTGGTATTGTTGATTTGGTATTGTAGTTTTGGTGTTGGGAAATTTGTTGTTGGTAGTAATGAAATTGTCCATATTGATGGTTTGATCGTGCATAAGGGTGTTGTTCTTACCCAAAATGGTACTGAAAATGGCTCTGTTTCAGAGACCATTGTTATTGAAAATATTGATCACACTTACACTTAGAGTGAAAGTGTTTTAAGTGTTAAAAGTATTTGTTTCCTTGTTTGAATCTTGGCCATGTATATATGTTAGAAAAGTGTTACACTTAGAGTGAAAGTGTTTTAAGTGTTAATGAAACTAAGTATACTATAGTAGTATGAGAACATCCCTTGAAATGGTATTAACACACAACACATATGGAACTAGACATGACCTTGTGCCTTAAGTGAGATACTAACTTTTCTTGTGCCTTAATGAAAAAAGTATACTAATGAAACTAAGTATACTATATTAGTATGAGAACATCCCTTGAAATGGTATTAACACCTAACACATATGGTATGTCAAGTTATTGTGTATCGGTGATTTCAAATGGAACTAGACAAGTCATGGTTGTATCTTGTGAGAATGAAACCGAGTTTGATAAAGGGTTGAGTGAATTCATTGAATACATACGGCAATTTATTAACGATGAAGGTAAGATTCGTTGCCCATTGCAAAAGTGTTTTAACATTGGTTTGAAACTTTACGACTCGATCCCACCAAACTATGCAAGTGATGATGAATGATGCTATAAATCTAATATTCTTTTAGTAAGTTCATTCAAATATACTTGAATTTAAAAATTATATAATACTAGTGCTTTACTTATTCTACATCAACATAAATGTGTTCTTTATATCAAATTTTTAATTATATTCAAATACTTGATCATATAGGTGAATGGCTTGCGGGATCGGCGGTGGTTCTCAACCACCATACGAGCATCCATTTAGGCTACCGGGCCAATGCGAGGGCGGTAATTAATTAACTTTCATTTTTTTTTCTAGTATGATTATTCTTATTTCGTTGAATTAACATTGACACCGATACTACGGATCATATAGCAAATAATGAGTATGAGGAATTCATACAATCACCTCCATCCCGAAAAAAGCGCAGGTGAGCGTGGACTGCAAAGGTATCACCGTCAAGCCCTCAAGAGAAAGTTAGGGGCTTGATTCCTCTTATATGGGATCTAGATTTCCCAAAGTTCAAAAGGCATTGGGAAGATCGTGAAGGATTTTGAGTGAGAGGCAGGAAAGTAGTGAGGTCCCATGTTCCTATTACGCCCGACCTGGCGAAAGGTGGAAGACCGACTTAAAGATTTAATATGGGAAGAACCGGGTACTTAGCTATTCAAATTGTTAGCACTTTCAAATTGTAAGTTTCATTATATTAATTTAGAAACCAATCGTTTCATTTCTTGTGTTTCGAGGCATCGTTCCAACCCTTGAGCCTATTCACGCGATGTCGTCTTTGAAAAGCGCCCGGTACTTCATTCGAGAAAATAGAAGGCTAGACTAAGGAAGGATGTAGATGAACACAACAACAAGGGGTTGCCAGGGCTTTGTCCCGACCGGGGATGTGTTTTCCAAAGCAACAATGGGAAGTGTTTCTCCGCCACCTTAAATCTGCTTTGCTTTTAAGGTAAAGCTTTTATTCCATTACATGTATGTACGTAGATTCGATTATTATTACTTGTTATTGCTTATATATATAATACAATAGTACTATTTTTTTGAAAATATCGATCGAATAAGAAGAATCACGCCGGGAGTAAATATGTAAGCCGCCAGAGACGAACGCCTATGGCCGTGGTTCGATGGGATAAGTTAAGAAGGGTAAGTATTAGGAAATAAATCCTATGACTTCATTTTTTGAATTTTCATAACTAATATTTTGTTTTTTCAAGGGTAATGTGAGTGCGAGTGAAGATTCTTTGAGGCGAGGATCTATCCATGTATGTGGCGAGCAAGCATAAGAATGCGACGGTTCGTTTCTCAACTTGATGATGCGGAGGTCGCTTACGTAAGTGCCAAGCGTTGTATATATTTCAATTCAATACGTTCACATTTTCCTTTTCCTTATCTTAGCGCCAAGCGATATATGTTGTGTTTAGAGGCGGGAGGATTGGCGTGCTATGATTGCACCAGTCGACCGATGACTTTTGAAGATGAGGAGGCAATCTTCGAGGCCGCCTTTAGGAACTAAGCGAAATTATTTGATTGGCCTTGGCCCTACGCAATCTTCCTCCATATCAATTCATCACAATCGGCCCGATCTTGATATCGTCATCTTCTTCTTACCATCAAGAATGCAATATGCAGATTGAAGAACTTAGAAAGTCTCATGATCAGTTGGTGAAGTTAACCAAAAAACAAGAGAAGAGAAACAAAAAACAAGGGGCTCTTCTCAAATTGTTGCTGACTAATCTTAAGGCTAAGGAACCGGATATGCAAATAGAGGTTAGCTTATCATCTTCCGATGAAGATGAACACGATTCTGAAGATGATTCTCAAGTTGATCTTGACGATGATGCGTAGACATTGTAGTAGAAACTATTCTTACTTTTGGAAACATTGCACAACTTTGTATTTTACGTAACATTTTTGTTTATGCATTTTTTTATGAATCCCCGTTTATAAACACATCTGTTATTCATTTTGGAAAAAACAGGATTGGATTGATTTAATAGCATGGAAGGCCATGCAAAAACAAAAAAAAATATTTTAAAAAAAATATTGTCGTCCCTTTAAATGCATTTCTGAAATTTTATAAAAATTTTTTTTTTACCCAAATTTATTTTAAGGGACGACATTTGTCGTCCCTTTAAATGTTTTCTATAAAAAAAATGATTTTTCTTATTAAATTTTATAATGAAAATTAAATATATAATCTTTGAAGGGACGACATTTTCGTCCCAAAAAACATTGTTATAAAAAAATTAAATTTTTTTCGTATTAAATTTTATTATGAAGAATAAAAATATGTTCTTTTAAGGGACGACATTGTCGTCCCAACAAAGTTTTTTATAAAAAAAAATACATTTTTTTCCTGATAATATGTTTTTTTGGAAATTAAATGAATCATCTTTATAGGGACGACATTGTCGTCCCTTCAAATAATGCCATGTCAGCACGTTGAATTTTCTTAGAAAAGGTCGTGCCACGTCATCGCTCTTTTAACGGGACGATTTTGTCGTCCCTTCAAAGATGGCGATTGTTTAAAGGACAAAAGCGGAAGGGGCGGCTTTATAGGGGCGACTGTGCCGTCCGCTAAACGTTTATTGGGACGACAATGCCTTTGAAGGGACGACATTTTGTCGTCCCTTTAAACCTGTTTTCTTGTAGTTTTTCATGTCAATTGCTGAAACATTAGTGCAGCCAACATCGAATCACAGCCATCAATCTCCTACGTTATTTCGTCAATCTCTGCCCTTAACTTGTAAACCGTTGCTGCTATCAAACTCGATCTATTATCGACAACCCCAACCAGTTTCATACCCTTCTCACTCACCGACCTTTGTGGCAAAACGTTAGTTTGTCATACCATGGAGTACTATCCATCACCAATAAAACATCCCAGGAAGTTAAATGAACTTCAGCATCATAAGGTGGAGTCTTTATAATCGACGATTTCCAACGCCGTAAACCTTTTTGGAGATGCCATCGAGCTTCTATTTTTCTCCGTCAAATCAAAACAATTAAACATGTGTTAACCCATCACCGGTAATGTACACCATTACTTGGCCAGGACATTCTAACCATCACCTTCCTCAACAAAATCATCTTTTATGATATTCTTCATCATGCCGAAAATCGACTCCTCTTCCACTCGTTGTTCACTTATGTTAATGATCGATATATGTATGATGGGAAACTGAATATATTATTTTGAATTAGTAATTTGGGGTGGACCAAGTGATGATATATCAATCTTTCTTTTGTGAATATTGGGAAGTTCACAAGCAAATATAAACAAGCAGGAGCCGTATTGGAGGAGTATCAAGTGGGTATCAGTTTGGAAATACCTAAATTATTTTCAACCGTCATAATATATATTCTTTTATGAAGTAACAATACAAATGGATCAATCCACGGATGCAACGAGTATTATATTAACGTGGATATCTTGTGAGTCTTTTATTTTGATATAAAGCCAAAAGTGTGTTTCTATTATTTTTAAGTATTTTACGTATGTCGAATGAACTTTTAAACTCGGAAGTCATTTACAAATGATTTCTTTAAAATTAAACGACTTGATTTGAGCTAGTGCATATTTTTTTAAATAAATAAAGCGATACTTTGAATTGTGGATAATACTTGCTCGCTCGCTCGCTCATTTCGCTCGTGACACGAAAGTGTCAAAGCTCACAGTGGCTAGGGGATTAGAGTTCTTGCTCTTGGAGAACGGCTAGTCACCGGTCTCGGGCCTCTTGACTCGAAGTCTTTCCGGCAGGTAGCTAGAGTGCTCGCTCGTTAGAGTGGGGACGGTACCTTTTCCCCGAAGATTCATGCTACGACCCGGAAAGCAAGGGTTGACGTTTGGTGTGTGGGTCTAGGGCATGGATAGGGTTGGTTTGGAGCCGTGTAGGAGGTTTGCACGGTGAAGGTTGATTCTTTCCACGACAATCAATTTGGAGTTGTCGGGCATGGCTAGTTCTCGTGGAGTGCGGTTGAAATCCATATGATAAAAGCGGTATTAGGCGGTACTTGACTTATCGGCTCGGCCAAAGTGGTGCTTGTAAATGAACCCGACATGCTTTTCTTAATGCTCGTGCACTTCAATATTAAAAATTGATCTTTTCATTTGTTCAATCAATTAATAATTAAAAGACTTCCGCTGTTAAAAGTTGATAAAGATATTTTATATATATATATATATATATATATATATATATATATATATATATATATATATATATATATATATATATATATATATATATATATATATATATAGTATAACACTTGCACACGTGGTGATGTATAATATTTATATGATAAAAATTACGATATTTTATATATTTTATTAACTCTTTCTATATAAAATATAAGAAATTATAACCATAATCTTATGTAATATCAATAGTTATGAATAAGTCTAAAATAATATAAAAATCTAGTAAAAGTAATAAAAAGTTATAAATTTTGTACGGTTTAGTAACTTGAGTGTCGTGTCGATTTACGTGGGTATTTTTGGTGTTTTATTGCAGATTTTTAGATAAACCAAAACCCCGAGTGACGACACTTTTTGAAGTTTAAATATGTCTTTTGAAGGAAGTAAGGAAGTGCCACGAGATTAAGAATTCAAGTGGATCAACGGTTCGTAGTACCATTATCGAATTATATTTTCGACGAACAAATGGCCCATCAAAAAGGCATTTTCTGAAGAAAAGTCCTTCATGAAAGTTATAGATCTTTTAAAGAGCTTTCCAACGCTTCTTGAATTATGTCATTTGGAGATTCAGAGCTCAAGTTATGATTTTATCAAGTTTCAGATCAAGATTTGGAAAAATGCTACCCGGATCAATCCGGATTAACCCCGGATCGATCCGGCCCTTCTGTTAGGAAATATAATGATGATTAGCATGTGATTCTGCAGAGGATAAGCCGGTGGAATAATATTCTTTATTCCCGGATCGATCCGGCTTCACCCCGGATCGATCCGGCCTTGGAAAAATTGCCTATAAATACTGGTGAGATTGCAGGTGAATGGGAAAGTACCAATATATATATACTAGCTTATATATATGTATTCTAATCTCTTAAATTAGTAGTAGTAATGTATATATTAGTAGGCATTATGCCATAAATAATGTAGAAACCGTAGTATCGTTGTAATGCTTGGGCGGTTTATCGGGAGTTCTATGTTGAAGAAGTTGTTGTAATTTCCGGAGAATACGACCTCTAAATCGGCAATGATTTGTAACCTGGTAATATTCTAAAGTTTTATGTTTGTTGTTTTTATGTTTTTCTTTACAATGTTAGTAGGCTAAATCTATAACTAGCCAAGATATGGAATTGAAATATTTCGATCTTTTTGGTAAAATGGATGATGACTATAACTAAAATTGATTAAAATTGAATTTGATGAATCTTTTTCTACTTGAAATGTATTGAAAATATTAAGTATTGGCGTAATTAACCAATATGAATCGCACCATAACCTAATGAATAACTAAGCGGTGAAGTTAGGATATGAGAAAAGGTAGAAAAAGCGGAGGTAAAATTGCCGAGTGAAAGCGTGACAACGGAATCTATATTTCTACCGGGGTAGAATTGTTTTATCTTTTGAAAAGAGAAACACTTCTTGAAAGTATCTATACTCGAGATCTAATTAAGTTAATTCACCCGTTCGATCAAGATCCTTAACATTGACGCGTGACAAAGCGGAGTACCCAATCTTTTGGACGACATTGGGCGATTGATGAGACTTATGACGATTTAAATGCGCTTCGTGTGAGAGGAGCTGTTGAAGTGAGGAGTGCACCGTTTCACATATTCAATTGGACCTAATAAAAGGAAGAAACGAGCACATCCATTAAACTAAAAAGATTGAATAATTCAAGTACATATATCTTGGCTAGTTCTATAATAAATTATTAGTATTTAATATTGGTATCTATGTATTTATATATATTATATTAGTTTAGTTTTAATTTATGCATTTATTTTCTGCTTATTAGTATAGACTCGTATGATAAACCTGCGATTTAGATCGAGTTAATAATAGATGTTTGGTGTTTAACCACACTTAAAAGAATTACCACGTTCCCTGAGGATTCGACACCTGACTCACCATACTAGCCCTACAATTTGACCCGGTACACTGCCGGTAAGGATTGTATAGCCTAGAAAAAGTCCTGTCACGTGGCTCATACCAGCCCTTTGCTGACGCCTTGTTTTTCTTTGTTTCTTTTGTTTTTTTTTCCCTTTTATAAATAAATATATGCAGGTTGTTGATCGAGGGGGGAATGGTGAAAATAAGCGTTGATACTGATTGAGATTTGAGGAAAAATAAATAATGTTTTGGATGGTACCTCGTTTATGTTGAAGAGCTATTGTAATTGCATGTGGAAATAGTTAGTGATTTTTTTTTTGTAATAATGTAATGGAAATTAATTATTGAAGTATTGTCAAGTCATTTATGGATTTAATGGATTATTATTGGAATTTTAGTTTTGTTATTGAAGTCGCGGCGAGAGCTTCGCAACCCCCCTATTATGACCCAGTGGACCTAGGGGTCGGGAGTAGGGTATTACAGCATGGATATTAGTCTTCAAAGAAAAGTGACAAATAGCACAAGTTGTGTGAAACTCATTCATTCGAGAATGAATAAAAAGATTGGTCTTCAAAATCTCATGGCACGCCTCCCAAAGCAAGAGTTTAAGACATTGAGGCTGTGGTGCTTTCTAACTCTATTCCAGAAACGTTCTTGCATGGTCCCTCTGCATTTTGAAGCACATCGTAACACGATTGTACTAAAAACTACTAGTTGGAAAGTGTTTCCAGATCCATTTGTTTCAACTAGCATCCCGAGCAACACCATCCCTCAAGATACTGCGGCCATAAAGAATACCTCTCCAAGTAGGGCCGGGAAGCACCATGAAAAGTTTTGTTACAAAAAATATCCTCATACATGTCAAGAAAAATACACGCCCAAAATGAGTCAAGCTTGGAGAGAAGTCTCCAACCCAAAAATATCCTCATACTTGTACACATGAGTCAGTAAATATATTTTCTTTAGTTTGTTCTTTGAATATTAATTATGGGTATTTGTGAAGCCCCGTTCTCGGATACCAAGTCCTTATCCGGAAAGAACACCCGTCGTGTATAACATTAAATACCTCTAACTTTATACGTAAGCCTTACGTTATCGTATCATAAGTAAAGCAATGCGGAAGGTAAAAAGACTCGGGTAAACATATCAAGATCTAACGAAGTTACAATGCTGTCAAACTATAAGGAATAAAAGATATCTTACAACAACGAAATCCAAATCTTACATAATACGAAAAGGTCTTACAAACATAGGTCTTAAAACACAAACCGAATAAAAGTGCAACACATCTTCAAATGAAAATACAACGTCATTAAGTTGCAATAGAAATATATAATATCATGAGAATAAAACTACAGGCATATCATAGCTTTTTCAACATCCTCTGAATCATCGTCATCTGCATATCTTCTCGGAAAGGAAACAATACAAACATGCATTGAGGTAATTACCCGAGTCTTTATAATGAAAGGAAAGAAATGACATTATTAAATGTCATCTTTATGTATAGACAACACATATACTATTCACACCGTGTCCCATAACACGTGTGAAGTTCCTATTTTGTTTCTAGCTAAACTTATCTTTGTTAAATTAAGTATTCAAGGACATTACACCTAGTCATGCATCGAGAAACACCTGGGTGCAACCTACTAGCGTTTCGCTTTAATAGTCCGGGCTAATCCTGTTAATGTATGTGTTCGGAGGAGTCCCTCCACTTTTCCTGACCATCTCTGTGATCGGCGAAGTTATCAACTTTTCCTGACCACACCACACATAGCGATATTGTCTTGTGAGTTACCAAGAATAACATTGATGTTTAGTCTTTTATCTAAGCAAGTTTGTATACTATTAATTGTTAACTAGTCACCTCAGTTATTTCAAGTAAAGGCTCGCTTACATCTCTACTCCCTCAACCTAGACAACTTGACTCTAACCAAAACCTAGCATATACACAGACAACGATGAATCATAATTCATCAAAGCACAAGGCCAATTCTAAACTTCCTATAGTCCCGTACTTCATCTCATCAAATAATCTATCCGGTACCGGAACAAAACACATCACAAGCTTGATCATGGCTTTGTCAAGTTACTTTAGGTTAATTATATCACATAGAAAATGTCCAAACCCAAACCAAGCCTTAAAACTCAATAACTGCACAAGAGGGGTTTTAGCCGGCGCCATAGCCCTTTGGTGCACGTTAAAACACTACAGGAACCCTAAAAATGATTATGTTCAGTCTTGGTGTGCGCTAAACAACTTAAAGAACATCCTGCTTTGACTCTGCTTAGCTTTGGAGAACGCTAAAAGCATTTGGCGTGCGTTAAAACTGTAGCAACATTCTGTTTGGTCACTGTTATACCTAGGCACGTGCTTAGGGGTGTACACGGATAATCCGAAAACCGAACCGAACCGGGGTAATTTGGTTCGGTTCAGTTAATAAGTCTTACGGTTTGGTTTTCGGTTTTCAAAATGGAAAAACCGGAATTTTCGGTTCAGTTACGGTTAGTGCTGTAAATTATCCGAACCGAACCGAAAACCGAACCAAAAACCGAACCGGTACCGAACCGAATCCAAACCGAAAACCAAACCGTTTATATCTGAACCGAACAGAACCGAAACCAAATAGAAAAATCAAACCGTTTATAACCATATATTGAATCAAAATGTTGTAATTGTATAATTTGGATGAAATTTGGTTTTTTCGGTTAATCAACCGGTTATTTCGGTTCGGTTCGGTTCGGTTATCTCTAATTATTTACTTTTGAGTTCTTTTTCGGTTTTTCGGTTTCGGTTCAGTTTTCTTTTACAAACAGTTCGGCTTCGGTTCGGATTTTCAATTAACCGAAAATTTCAGTTCAGTTTCGGTTACGGCCATTAACCGATCCGAACTGAACCGTGTACACCCTTAGCGTGCTAAAGCCTTTCAGCGGGCGATAAAACACTAAAACAAATTATGTATGCACTCTGTTCACCTTTGGTGCATGCTAATAGCATTTTGGCGGGCGCCAAACTAACGAAACAGCCCTAAAACTGTAGATTTTTCTGCTACACATGATCCAAATCGAAACCAAGGTATTCACATCGATCTTAACACAATAAAGTACCAAACACAACCAAAACACTTGCCAAACATTATAAAACAATACTAGTTCAATAGAAAGACCCTCTTACTTGATTTCCAAGCAAACGCAAAGCAAAATCTTCAAGCAAAATAACAAAACCTTGGATTCTTCAAACAAAACCTATATGACCACAATCTAAACTTACATTAACTATGATCATAGGTTTCTAAACATTCTAGATTACGAATTGATCAACTTAAAACACCAAAACACGATCAATTCTATGAGATTCTAGATTTAGGGGTAAAGCGATACCTTTTGAAACTTTGCTTTCTTGTTGACAAAACGTAGCCCGTCTCACGAGGATTCCGGTGCTTTACTTGAATATGCAAAACCGTTAAACGATTGGTGAGATACCTTGAAGATTCCTCTATGCCCTTTTGTTTTCTCTCAAGAACAAAGTTCGAACTTGCTTTTCAGTTTTCTGATAACTTCCAACATAAATAGGGAGTTTTATTTGTCGGCCATAACTTCCATTTATGTTTTTTTCCCCTTTTTCCGAAAACCCTTTAAACAAATAATAATATTCCAGTTTTAAATTTTGCTAAAATGCCATGTTGCCCTTTCATCAAAATCCAGAATATTATAGTATTTTTAATGACATTACAATCGATTTATTTAAGTATCACAATTCGTATAAATTTCGACTTTACAAATATCGAAATTTTTTATCGACCCTTCCTGAGTCAAGTTTGAGCATAAATCGATTCTAGAAAGATTGAATTTCATTGTGGTGATTCAACGGTGGATACACCATAGTGTCATTAAATTTTTATTTTTTTTATATATATAACAAGCCTGCATATTTGTCGACATGATATTAAATAGGTGGAGGGGGTGGGATTGTACAAAACAATCTTATCGCAAAGGAAGGGGAGATTTGGTGTAAAAAACGGACAAAGCACCAGGTACAAACGTGGACCTCCTCCTTTAAATAAGGCCAAAAAACCATGAACCTTCCCATACGCTGCATGATTTCACTTTTCCTCTTTTCTTTTTAGACTACGGTAAAATAAAAAAAAATAAAAAAATCAAAAAAAATAAGGTAAACTTTAAATCACTTTAAAGTCGCACACTATGTGCTTTCATTTTTTTTTAATATATTAATATTTTTGTAAGGGAGGACACACCATCAGTTTTAGTATAAATTTATTTATTAAACCATCTTCCAATATAAACCTTTTAAAATGTTTACGCCAACCTTAAAAAAATAAAAAAATAAAAATTTTATGCATAAGTTTACGAAGAAAACAAAAAAAAAAAAAAATCTTTACCATACAAACCCTTTAAAATATTTTATAACATTAATTTGCTACACGATCGTTATTTCTTTTAAGTCTGCCTGTATTAGGGGCCGTTTGTTAAAACTGAAGACTGAAATCTGAAGTCTGAAATCTGAAGTCTTAATTCTGAATAAATTAAGTAACTAAATATTTTAAGTGCTGAAATTGATTAGACTGTTTGGTAACACTTATTATATCTGATATTAGAATTTGTTTCGTGAGTGTGTATGTGGGTGTGAGTGTATGGAGGGTGGGTGTAGGGTGGGTGGGGGTGTTGGTGTGGGCTAATGGGGGTGTAGGTGGGTGTAGGGTAGGGTGTCGGGTGTGTGGGGGTGGGTGTCGGGTGGGCGTGGGTGTGGGTGTGGGTGTAGGGTGTGGGGCGTTTGTGGGGGTGTAGGGGGTGGCTATGGGTGGGTGTGGGTGTAGGGTGTGGGGGGTTGTGGGGGTGTAGGGGTGGCTATGGGTGAGTGTGTGGGGTGGTGGGTGTGGGTGTGGTGTGTGGGGTGTGGTGGGTGTGGGTGTAGGGAGGGTGGGAGTGGGGGTGTGAGGGTGTAGGTGGGTATGAGAGGTGTGTGGGGGTGGGTATGGGTGGGTGAGGGTGTGGGCGGGTGTATGGTGTGTGGGGTATGGGTTGTGTAGGTGTGGGGGTGTGGGGTGGGTGGGGGTATAGGTGGGGTGGATGGGGGTGGGGTTGGGGGTAGGGTGAGGGTGGGGTGTAAGTGTGAGGTAGGTATGGGTGTGGGGTGTACCCCTACCTAACGTAGATTTATTGAAAAATTCAAGATTAAGTAGTTCTCAACCACTTAAAATTTTTCATAATTTTTCATAGAAATTCAAAAGATCTTAATTAATTAAGAGGTGTTAAAAAGTATTATCAAACAACACTTATTTTAATAATCACTTATTCTTTTAAGAATAAGTGTTAAGTGGTGTAAACAAACAGGCCCTTAGTATTCTTCAGTTCCATGCTTTGATCGACACGACGCGAACTTTTTAAAGTTAAGTGTTTCTTTTACCTATCTTGTTTTTCATCATGAGGGCACTGCACTGCAACATTTTAAGTGGATGTATGCCTAAAATTAATCACAACCCTCACAAGTGAGTACTATAAATTAATCACAGTTGTCCGCCTGTTATCATCTAGAAATACCCGTTTTATCATAACTTTTCTGAAACAACTAGTGTTGGATTGTTATCATCTAGAAATACCGTTTTATCATAACTTTTCTGAAACAACTAGGGTTGGAGTTTTTTTTGGGTTGTTTTAGATAAAGTGATTGAAGTAATAATTAAAAAGTTAAGATATTTTTTTGAACTTTGTATAGATTATGATTTGATTGGTGAAATAAAGTAGTATAATAAATAAAATAATGGTAAAAAATGTTATAAAATTGATAAAGTGAAATGATGAGAGATAATTTAATATTTTTTTATTTATAGTTGAAGAAATGATTCGTAAGAGAATTGTAAGATATGATAGGTGAAGTATATAAAAAAAAAACTCCGAGAAAAATTCTAACGAAAAAAACGGAGGCTTTCAGTTTTTCAAGTCGAAATGTGATTGAGAAAAAAAAAAGAGATTAAAATTGCCGTCCAAAATCCAAATGGCATCTTAGGGTATTCCCATGAGAATCCCTATCCCTATCCTCACATATACTATTAAAAAATACATATCCCTACTTTACAGCAACTAAATTCACAATACTCTACATCAGCATCCCTATCTCTATCCTTACAACATTAAAATATTCATTTTTTAACTATAAATAATTTTGTCAAAGGTAACTTTTCAAATTCAAATTTTACTCCAACTATTATATTTCAACGATTATATTCGAACACACACATTTTTCCAAAATTATTTTTAAAATTCAAAATTTTCTTTCAATAATATATTTGAACACACACATTTTTCAAAACTTACTTTTTAAATTCCAATTTTACTCCAATTCATTTATATTTCAATGTTTATATTTCAAAGTAGAGGAAAAAAAAAAATCGTTTCATAAAATAAAAAAAAAAAAAAAAATGATAGGATACAGTCTGACCCTTGCAGATTTGGGGTGACGACACTATTCATCCACCCCAATGTAGGGTGGGGATAAAGTATCGATCATGAGAGTTTTTGCTTCTTTCCTATTTTTTTCCTACACGTAGGGATAAAGGCCAAGATAAAGCACTACGATCTTTATACCCTTACTTTATGTTGCTTGCCTAGTTGCATGTTGTCTGAATAAGGCCGCGATTGTTGTCTGGATGCAGAAGCGTTGGTCGCTGTTCAACCTTCGATTCATCATTTGACAAACACATATTCACAATTTTGCAAATTAGAAATCTTTTGAATTACTAAGTCAAATAAACATTAAAAAAGAAATAAGTCAAATAAAAAGATACCGTTCACATTATATAAATGCCTTACAGTAAAAACCACAGGTTAATTTCTGTATATACTTCAAAATGTTTGATGGATTATCAATTTCTCTAATATTTGTTTTTTTCTTTTGATTTCCTAATATTTGTTTACTTGTAAAGAAAATCAGAATACGAACGGAGGTGTTTTATTTAATTGATTAAAATATTACATTGTAACCGTCTTTATATATGAGAGAAAATAACTATTCAAATTAACATAAAATAAGGACAAATTCTTATCAAATCGTAAGATATATTTAAAACAAATAATCAATTTTTTACTTAAACTAAACTCTATATATAACGGTCTATTCTATCTTTTTGACATTCATCCTTATCTTTTTAAATTTTGTCTTCTATCACTATCCTTTCAAACGAGGCTAGACTGTGTTTTTCTTAACATATTTTAAAGGCATTTCCATTCCGGCGGGTCTTCCAGAATCCATTAGTACTGATATTATGGAGGGGCATCTACATTTTAGTTGTTTTTCCGGAGTCAATCAATTGTGATATTTTGGAAGTGATTGTAAATTCTCACATCGGTAAAGTAGTAGAATTCTCACCCCATATGAGTGTGAGACATGTCTTGTCAACTCGGGTTAACCTTTGTAGACCAAACGATGATTTACGGTTTAATCGATTGGACGGATTATTTACGACTATTTAAGCGTTATCGGACCGGTGAGTGCGGGCGTTCTGAGATTATATCCGGGTCCGATTATTAGACGGACCTAAATGTCAAACCATGTGAGACTATGGGTGTCACCTCTATACTCAATTGGTAGGACGAATATGGGACAAGTCTAGCGGGACGAGTCTTGGCCGGGTTGGGACGCATCTGGGACAAGTCTAGTGGGACAAGTCTTGGTCGGGTAAAGCAAGTCGGTATAGCCAATCTCGATCGTGTCACGATGAGGACGTCAGTCCCTTATAGAGGGGAGAATATAAAGTTCACATCGGACAAATCTACCGTAGACATAATTGAGTGCCAAATTCACGCCCAAACAATGCTCTTTTATCTTTCAAGAGTTAAGAAATTACTTGTAAGATAATTTTAATATATATATACATCCTCCCAAAATGCAAGTCTATTTGATTTTTGATTTTGTCTCATAACTTTAATTCATTTAGAAAAGTATTTATTACATTTTTCTTCCTTTACTTTCATTTGTTATATAATCATCAATTTTCCTATACTTTGTATTAGTCATTTTAGATTTTTTTAAAATCAAAGTTAATGACATATAACCAATCTAATCAACCTTTTCAATTTATGTGAAAAAATCTAAATGAATTTATATTTTGAAACGGAGGTAGTATAAAGAAACATATAATAATTGAAAGAAAAAGTATAAATACACAGAAAAAATTACACATAAATATGATCTCAAGATTCTCAACCATACATTATTGTTTGAGAATTTAAAAAAAAAAAAAAAAATCACAACCGGATGATTTGCTGCCGGGGGATGAATTTCGTGAAATTTTCGGTGCCCTCGAGAAATTTTTAGGTGGTGTGTCACTCACGCAAGAGTACATCTACGCACAAGCTTGTAATCAGTGCGCGGGATCGTAACTACACACCACACAAACAATGTCGTAACTGATCCTACTACTCGATTATGCTTGCGCGTAGTATGTCTCACGTGAAATACATATACAGACGAGAGATTTTACACAAGCGGTTGTAGAAAGGTTATCACAAAGTGGTATACATTAGGCTCTCTCATTTTCACTCTCTTTCACATAATACACTTTTATCACGTATGTGAGAGGTTAGAAATGAGTGGTTGTAATACATCGCCACGCAGTAAAAACATTCTTACAACGGTTGTATTTTAAAATTTCACCACACAGACACCTTTGTGATTGAAATGATTTATATTACGAATTGATTAATCGTAAACGGTGGTGGGGGATCCACGTGTCTTGATACAATTGACTTGTTGTGTAGCGTTTTTTCCCCATCCAAATAGCCAATCCGGATCCATTTTCGCAACCTCTTCCTGCCGTTTCATCATTTTATATACTACATTTCTTTCCCAACTAATCTGTGAAATACACATATCAGTTTTCGCATTTCCAGAACCTTTTCGAAAAGTAACCCATTCTCCTGCTGCAATTTATTCCTCCTATTTCATCGATCAGAACATCAAATTTATTTTCGAATATGGCGGAAAAGTCTTTCAAGTTCATAATCCTCGGAGGCGGCGTCTCTGCTGTGAGTTCTTTTTTTGTATTCCTCCCTCAATCACATGAAACGGATACGGAAAAGAAAGCAGATGTAAAATGTACTAAATCGTTGAATTTTGATTAATTTTATATCCAAATCATCAGCAGCTGTTTGAGCTTTGAGTGGTAGTTGGTAGAAGTTTCACTTGCACGATTGATTCTATTGGGATTGTGTTTTGTAGATTTTCTTTTTACCATTGAGGTCCAGAAAGAGGAAAGCCCGATATTCCTTTTGTGTTCTATGGTTTCATATGTGCCTATCTGTGCATTATCTCGAGCTGATCAGCTTTGTTTTTTTTTGTTTTTAAAATTCAGAATTCTGGAAGATCCAACCCTTGTATTATGAAATTCTATTAATTTGAATTACTTTTTAGTTTTGTTTGTCGATATCTGATGCACCCACTTGCTCGGTATTTGGAAGGATGATCGTCGTAAGACTTGACTGTGGAGGGGCAGTGTTTTTTTTTCTTTTCTTATTTTGATGGACTTTGTTGTTAATATTAGGACGATTATAGTTGATGGCCAACTATAAGGTGAATTGAAGTGTAGCTTGACGTCTCTTGCAGTCTTGCTCCAGAAATAATCAAGCTAGTTGAGATTTAGTCAGCTATTTGTTCATTTGGAATATAAGTAGAATTGTGTATGGCTCCACAGTATAGAAAAGATCAAGGTTTTCGGGATCAACTGTATCTATATTAGGTGTTGAAAATATTCAGTATATCACAGTCTATTTGAGTCGCCCCCAAAACTAACCCTCAAAATGTTCATCTTTGTAACTGTATTTTCTATTAATTTCTGCATAGTTTCCTATGGTAGGCTAATGGTATTAAATTGGGGTGTCATGTCTCACTCACTTTGCTCACAATATCAGGGTTATGCCGCAAGGGAATTCGCCAAGCAAGGAGTTCAGCCAGGTGATGTGGCACTCATTTCCAAAGAGGCGGTACGGATCATGGACCTTCGCGGTTAATTATTATATCTGCTTATGAGCTTTGTTCCTATTTCCTGTTGGCTTTTGTAAAGGAAGAACAAGTTATTAAAACACATAATCTTAAAAGCTTTGTTGCTGTTGCCTTTTTCTAATATATCGTTGCTTCGGTTTCCTTACCGTTATTTGCGTGTATTGTTAAACCATGCTTGAATTTGGAGAGCGACTGTATGCAGGATGTTAATTTATTCATTTCCATCCATCCTAAAGTAAAGGAACTAGATCCTCAAAAAAAATAAAGGAACTAGATCCAACCTGCTCTAGGTAAATGGGTAAAAAAGCATCATACAATGATCACAGGGATATTTACAGCTTCTGTGGATCCTTTTTTCGGAAAATATTAGATGGGGTTAGAGATTTGGATGAGACAAGGACTGCAGTAATCTTTAGCTTTTGTCTTATTGAATTGTAAAAGCCCTGATGTAAACCTGAAAGCTGCATCTCTTGAAACGAACTACTTTATTTAGTATTACATTCTATATACATGTACTGACATATCTCTCTGTTGTTAAGGTGGCTCCTTATGAACGTCCTGCACTAAGCAAGGCTTATCTTTTTCCAGAGGGTAAGTTGGTGTTGAGAAAAATAAACTTGGATCTAGCAATAAGGATATAAAGTTTCTTTTTCCTGCGGTTTCTGGGAGTCAACTGCATGATTCTTATTACATTTTATTTTGATATTTCTTCCTTATTACAATTCCTGATTGGTATTTTTGTCTTCCCCTCAGGCACTGCCAGGCTTCCAGGGTTTCATGTTTGCGTTGGAAGTGGTGGAGAGCGCTTGGTTCCTGAATGGTATGCAGAAAAAGGTAACTAAATTTGATTCCTTGAAACATCCTGATTTGATGTGCTATATACTACTCGTAAACAAAAAAATTGAAGAGCTGATCCCACTTCAATAGGATTCTTTTATATCCTCTGTTACGATACTCTTAAGAATCTCATAATGGAGTCAATCCTAATTGTACAGGGATATCATTGATCCTTAGCACGGAAATAGTAAAAGCAGATCTTGCTTCCAAGACTCTTGTCAGTGCAGCTGGGGAAACATTCAAATATGGAAAACTGATTATTGCAACAGGATCAAGTGTATGTTGCTAACCTAAGAAATTTATTTCATTTTATTCAACCCATTCATTGGACACATGACATTACCTTCTTTGTTTGTTTTCGCAGGTTATAAAGCTAGCGGACTTTGGTGTACAAGGGGCTGATGCCAAGAATATTCTTTACTTGAGAGAAATTGATGACGCCGATAAGCTTGTAGAAGCCATAAAGGCTAAAAAAAATGGAAAAGCTGTGATCGTAGGAGGTGGATACATAGGTCTTGAGCTTAGTGCAGCACTTAGGATCAATAAACTTGATGTTACAATGGTTTATCCTGAACCTTGGTGCAGTAAGTAGATGTCCATTAGTTATTGTTTTCCTTCAAGCTGTGTGTTATGTTACATACTATCAACTTAATCACTCTTATTTGCGGATGCATTTGCAGTGCCCGGCTTTTTACTGCTGGTATAGCTGCTTTTATGAGAGTTACTATACAAACAAGGGCGTCAATATCATCAAGGGCACTGTAGCTGTTGGGTTTGATGCCAACGAGAGTGGCGAGGTATTGGACATCAACATTATGTTTCTTTTCTTTTATTTAATCGTTAACTTATGTGCAACAAATTCATGAATATTATATCTTCATGCAAGACTACTAACAACTCTGTCTGAAGTACAGGTGAAGAATGTTAAACTCAAGGATGGTAGGATACTGGATGCTGACATAGTAGTTGTCGGTGTCGGTGGAAGACCACTGACAACTCTGTTCAAGGGACAGGTTGAAGAAGAGAAAGGCGGCATTAAGGTGTGTTGTAGTAACACCCTCTCTGTATTCCGAGTCTTGATTTGATTCTAATTTCATGATGATATTTTAAGCATCATTATCAACCATTCTGGTGTCCCATTTTTTTGTGAGATTTATATTGCTGCTTCTCTTCTTTTTTCTATATTCAATTTGCGAAATATGAAGCAGACATCTAGGTTTTCACATAATGATTTCCTCAAAATCAAAAAGGTTCCTTTTAGGAAAATCGAGCAATTTTCTAAACCTGTTAACAGTTTTGTGGGAGTCATTAATTCATCCAAGATGATTCATTTCTTCTTTTACAGACTGATGGGTATTTCAAAACAAGTGTACCTGACGTATATGCTGTAGGTGATGTAGCTACATTCCCTCTGAAATTGTACAATGAAACTAGAAGGGTTGAACATGTAGACCATGCACGCAAATCAGCTGAACAGGCCGTCAAGGTATAATATAGATTTGTATTTTCCTAGCGAATTTCAGACAAATTTTTCCAAAGTGCAAAAACCTGATATTATTATTACACTTTTGGTTTGAGCAGGCAATATTTGGATCAGTTGCAGAGTATGACTACCTTCCATACTTCTACTCGCGTGCCTTTGATCTGTCATGGCAGTTCTACGGTGACAATGTTGGAGATTCTGTGCTCTTTGGAGACAGCAATCCAACATCCGAAACTCATAAGTTTGGATCATACTGGATCAAAGATGGAAAAGTGGTGGGTGCATTCCTAGAGAGTGGTACTCCCGAAGAAAACAAAGCTATTGCTAATGTTGCTAAGGTGCAGCCCCCGGTAAACAGCTTGGAGCAACTAGAAAAAGATGGCCTTACCTTTGCCTCCAGGATCTGATCTGAACGATCGGGGTACAAAGACACTCTATTGCATAATTTCCATTGGATTAGTGACATCATGTATGCATTAATGCGATGGTAAAAACTTTCTATCCTAAGATTTCCCTTTTATCATAGCCCCTATCAATACTTAATCGCTGCGTGACAATTGGTGGCATTGGTTTGTACTTGAGCTTTTTCAAGCTGTGGATTTCTGCATACTTTAGTGACGGATCGGATTGTCTTTCTATGCCTATATCTTCTTTTCTTTTCGTGTTTTTGAAATAAAGTGAGGATTCAGATGTTGAAATGACTGGAATTTGTGATGAATCGCGTGATTTTTCTTTTTGCCAGAAATTTCCTTTTGTACCTCCTTGTGATATACAACATTTGGTCAGTTATTTTAGGGACAACAACTGCAAGAACTAGTTAAGTTTATCATCAAAAAAAAAAAGTGCTGGTTAATGAAGCTCATTCATTACATGTTTTTGATGAAATTCCTGAACCAAATTTAGGATCATGGAATTCTTTAATGACTGGTTTTGTACTTTCTGGGCATTACAAGAAAGCTTTCCAGGCTGTTGAAGATTCAAGATGAACATTTGATGAAATGTTTGGTAGAGATATTGTTTCATGGAATTCAACTATAACAGCTCATAGCAAGAAACAATAGACTTGAGCAAGCACTTTTCTTATTGCATAGAATGCCTGCCCTATATACAATCTCATATAAATGCACGTGCGTAGGTGTGGGTTGGATATATTACAATCATTAAAATAAGGATTTTGACACTTTTAGTCACTCATATTTTAGTTTTGTTTTAAAAGTAACCTTTATTTTTTGAATAACACTTTTGGTCCTTAAGTTTGCATGTTGTTTCAATTTTAGGACAATCGTCCAATTAGCCGTTTAAGTTAACATCGACTAAACGTTAAATCTGAGAGGGGGAATGTCGATTTTAGATGAGAAATGAAACCACATGTGGCTGTCAGGTTGGATTCGACATTTAATCGACGTAATTACGGTAATTTAGACCAGCTAAATGGGTAATGTCCTAAAATTGAAACAAAATACAAAGTTAAGAACCAAAAATGTAACTCAAAAACATTAAGGTTATTTTTAAAACAAAGTTATAAAATGATTATAGCGTCGGATGCATATCTAATCAGGAGAAGAGTCCGGATAGACGTAGGAGTAGTTCAATTTTTAAACTAAGATTTATTGTATTAAAAAGTTTATGAAAAAGATAATTTATTCTAGTTACAATTCAATATGCATATGCAGATATACCGAGTACTTTCGCTGAACGACCCCTTATTATTATATTATTATTATCTAAACGACCCCTTATTACTATAATTATTATTATCTAAAGTGGGCCAAGTGATTGTTTTCCACAAATTCCTACCTGCTTCTTTTACATTCATTATTATTAGAGGAGAACAACCACATTGAAAGTCAGATTTATAGCATAAAAATTGTGTTTCCCACGTAGAAACTAAGCCACGTAATGAATTTATTTAATTCTTGTTATCCATGTATATTAATGAATTGACAAGTTTTACCTATAAAATTTACTACCTCTGTCCCACAAAAAGTGTCCATAACGAAAAAATGAATTGTCCAATAAAAAATGTTCATTTAAATTTTCAATACATCATTAATTACATTTTTTCCAATCATACCCCCTATTAGTTCCGCGAAGCTGTCCACGGAATTTGGTATTGGAGAAACCATTTGGTCCACCAAAGCAGTGGTCATAGGCCACCGATTCATGTCTTTCTATCTAATGTCGAAAGTCGAGTTAGGAATCTAAAAATTGCCTGGGGCCTGTAGTATTGTATAGTAATCTACCTCCAGGGCTGCCTGTTGTTTATTTTTCTGGGACTGCTTGAACAATTTGTAATTTTTTTCTTTAGGAAGTAATAATATACGATCGTTCTGAAAAAAAAAAAACAAGCATTTATGATTAGTTAAGGGTATATTTGTCTATTTATTCTTAAAATACAATACATTAATTATTTCCTTAATCTCCGTGTCCAATAAAAAATTGACACTTTTTATGAGACGGAAGTAGTATTAAATAAACGAGTGGTCGAATTCTCTACAGCCGTACAGCTAAGAACTAGGAGAGTATTCTTTCAAGTACTATACCAACGTTGATAAGCGACTTTGGCCAGATTTTGTTGATTGGCCATCATTAATATGATCCCTATAACCATTTTGTAAAAAGAAGCCCCAATTTTGTTTCTAGAAATTTTTTCTACAATTTCTTTACGTTTGTAACACATACATATTCAATTATTTGTGTGATTTAGATTCATCTATTGTTGGAAATATTATTTTGATAATGATTCGTCACGTAATCAGATAAATCATTTACTACCCATGACGATGAAGTCATAACTAACTGTTATAGTGCAAAATGAAAGAAGAAGCAAGAAATGGTCTGCAGAAAATGTATAAGTTCTATTTAGAGTCCGAACGTTGTATAGGTTGTTTTGCACAAGATTGTAATAGAATAAGAACTAGACAAACAACCGAGTCAACAAAAAATCGAGTATACTTATGAAGAAGGCGAGGATACAAACTCGGTTGGCTTATCTAGAAGCGAGGCGAGGACACAAACTCGCTTGTCGAAGATCAAGAATCGAGGTGGCAAACTCGGTTAGAAAGTCGATTAAGTCATGACTATAAGTCGAGGATTGAGCAAGTCTGGTGACACTGAAAGGGAAGCCAACAAAATTGCCTTGAAGATTTATAAGAAAGATCCAAAGAACCTATTAAGGGGAAGAAGGCATCTTGGAGCTACAACGCTATATCGAGAAGAAACAGGCGACTCACCGAATTAATCCTTGATTAATTCTAAACCTAACCTTTGTGAAAAGGGTTGGATGTGCATAGTTTCAGGAGAGCAATTCCACCTTTCCTCAAACGGTTGCAACTTGGTTGCCACAATTTGTTAGTGATTTTATGGATGTGTGTATGTTGGTGGTGAGCTGGTGAAGGAGTCATTCCACCTCCGAAGGATCAGTGTGCAGAATGAAGGGAGCAATCCCACCTTTCTTCATTATGTGTAGACAGTGAAACTAGGGTGTCGTGAAGGACTGTCATTGTGCTAGGATTTTGTAACGGTTATCTCAAGATTCTAGTGATACCTCCTACACCACAGGAGAAGGGGAGACGTACGAGATTACACCACCCGGAACTTCCATAAACAAATCTTGTGTTGATTCACTTCATGTATTTACATTTGTACTGTGATTGATTTAATTCTTATTATCTTCACACTCAGCAAACGTCAGACACTGAGTCAACACAAAACGGATACATAGGAGGTTCAGATCTTTATTGACACACTTATTGTACTAAATGCTAGTCTTATCCGCTGCCAGTTAACTGGATTAAAAATAAGTCAGTATTGACTTATACTCAGTTGGGTTAGCTGAACTCCGCACAAGTTACGGGATAGGAACAATAACTGAACTAAGCATCAGTTTAAGTTTCGGAGAAACTCAGTTCTCGGGGTAATTCCAGTTCAGGAAAAGTTTTTGGTGACAAGTTTATTCACCCTCCTCTAAATTTATGTTAGCCTTTCCAAGAGACCAACATCCATATTGTCTACTGTGCAAACGAAGTATCGAGGTAATTAAGAATTACACTTCTTTCAAAGTGGCTGCATGCCTTTGAATTGGAAATCTGTTTTGACGCCTTGTAGTGTGAACAAAAGTGTTCACATGCACGTTGAAAACAGTTTCATCAGGCTCAATGTAGTTGGTTCTTTATATGGTAAATAATAGTACATTCCATTGACTGAATTATGATCTGGACGGTGCATATGATGAAAGTTGTTACATTTCATTGTACAATACACCAAATTGCAACTTCCTTGCGGTCCTGCATGTAGTTAATTTTGATAATTGCAAAAAACTTGGTTCATTTAGTAAGGTATCTGCCGATAACTAACTTGGTGATAGATTTTGTCTTTATATCATATGATACTATATGCCTAAAGGCTAAAGATCTACTATACAACAAACTTACATTAACTTGAAAATGATATTCGTGCAACTTTAGTTTAGACCCTGTTTGGCTTCGAGTTAGATTGAGATTCAATGGATTCATAAGAGAGAAAGTGAAATAAAATTAAATAATAATTATAAAGTTGAAATCGTGTATTGAAATTTGTGTAGATAAAAAAATGATTGGTGAGATAATTTTTAATGAAATAAAATAAAGTGAAATAATTGTTTGTATAAAGTTTAAATTTCGTATTGAAATTTGTGTAGATGAACAAATGATTGGTGAGAGAAATATTAATGAGGTATTATATTGATAAATTAATGGTTAAATAGTGTAGTGGGTAGTGGTGTTCACGAACCGAGCCGAGCCGAACACCTATGGTTTGAATTCGAGCTCGTTTGTTAAACGAACATGTTCGAGTTGGTTCATTTGTCAAACGAACATATAATCACGTTCGAGTTCGGCTTGGACGCTGCGCAGCGGAGCTAACCTGCTAAAGGAACCCAAGCGCCACTCATTCTTTTATACCGGAGAGGGGGAAGATGAATCGGACATAGCCGATTTCATAACTATAGCAGAAAATTGGCGTGGAACAGAAACTGACGATGATCCAATCGAAATCGGAGTCGAAGAGTGCATTGATTTATGGAAGCCATGGAGACGAGCGTTGATCGTGAAGGTATTAGGCCGAAATGTCTCATTCCGAATCCTCCATGAGAAGCTGACGAGTATGTGGTGCACATCGGGAGCCTTAGACATTATTGATCTAGACCAAGATTTCTATGCGGTTAGATTCGCTATTAAAGAAGACTATGAAACTGCTCTTACTATGGGTCCTTGGATGATACATGGACATTATCTCACAGTGATGAAGTGGAGACCTTTCTTCCAACCTAGCAAACAAAAGATTCTATCAACCTTGGTGTGGGTTCGATTCCTTGGAGTACCTCATAAATTATTCGAAGATGAAAATTTCCTGTTGAAGCTGGCTAGAAGAGTGGGGAAACCAGGTAAAGTGGACATTGTTACATGTAGGTCTACTAGAGCCAAATATGCTCGTATTTGTGTTGAGATGAATCTTCAACAAGTTTTGAGAACAAAAGTGGTCTCAATGGCAACTACTTGCAGATTGAATATGAAGGATTGAATCAAATATGCTTCGATTAAGCAAGTTTGGTCATAAAACCCATGCTTGCCCCAATAATCACCCATAGACAGAGCCAAATCAAGGGCAAAATAATGGTGGAGCAGCCCAGCCGAAGCAACCTGAAGGGCCAACACCGGAAAGTGTTAGAAGTCAATGACTTCTAGATTATTCTACAACTAGTACATGGGAAAAATCTAGAAATTATTTCCTTAAAGAATAGTCTAGAATTCTAGAAAATACTTAGATAAATATCTAATGCACACTTTGCCCTAGAAACATCAAGTGTGCATTTTCTCTAGAAGGATCTACTACTTTTTCTAGGATATTCTTACATTTCCTATAAATAGGAGTTGTAACTTAGGCCAAGAACACAACACAACACACACAAGTTGTGAAGTGAGTCTCCCACATCAAACACTTTCTAGTTGCTCTCTTCTTGTATTTTTCAAGTGTCCCATTTGTGTATATTATATGTATCAATAAAATATCGAGTTCTATATTCCAAGTGTTTGGACCTACCGCTTACAACACAACAAGAAGGTACCGGAGCCTCGTCGATCGGGCGTAGTTTTTTTTGTGGTGGTGATATTTGGTCCGGGACCAACGACGTCGTCACTCTGCCGAAATAAACGGTCGGAGGATATTATTCACCGTTTGAGAAGGATCACTCAACAATTCTTGTTCGTGCGCAGTCCGGGACTGTGGAGCTGTTTGGTCTGGGACCTAACTTACTTAGTGTTTGACGGTGCAACAAAACTAAGTCACAATGGCGGATTTTTCGGTGAGTAATATTAAAAAATTAAATAATCATAATTATAGCACATGACAATCGTGTATGGTGTCCTACCTGGAGAGCCAAGATTTATTGGAGTATGTCACCGGAAGTGACGCAACGCCGCCCGCTTCAACAGATGCAACGGTTTTGCGTAAATGGAAGGCGAAAGCTGCGAAAGCCATGTTTGCTATAAAGACATCGATCGAAGATGAGATGATTGAGCATATCCGGAAATCAACCACGCCGAAGGAAGCATGGGACACGTTGGCTAGTCGTTTTTCGAGGAAGAACATTTCATGCCTGCAAATACTGGAGAATGAGTTGATGTCGCTCACCCAAGGAAATCTATCAATCAGAGATTATTTCACCAAGGTAAAATCTCTGTGTTATGAGATTTCCGAATTAGATCCGGAGTCCAAAATTGGTGAGTCCCGGATGAGAAGAATATTTATACACGGGTTAAGACCCGAGTATCGTAGTTTCACAATGGCAATACAAGGTTGGGCCACACAACCAACCATTGATGAGCTGGAAAATTTATTAGCGGACCTGGAGTCGGTAGCTAAGCAAATGGCAGGTGTTGTTATAAAGTCGGAAGAAGAGGCGTTATATGCGAGTCAAGCAAAAGGAAATTCCAACAGATATAACAATAAGGGATTCAAAAGACAATATGATGGAAAACAAAAAAAGGATGAAGGACGGGGTTACAAAAGAGGGGGAGCAAAAGAGAAAAGACATGATAATAAGAAAAGTAATGATAGACCTCAAGGAGGTGACAAACGTTTTCACAAGCAACAAAATGCTTGCTTCAATTGTGGCAGAAAAGGACATTTTGTAAGAGATAGTAGATTCAAGAAGAGACAAGTCGAAGGAAACACTGCCACTTCAGATACCCGATATGACCAAAGTGAAACAGAGTGGGATGTCCAAGCATCTTTCTCAGGGTTGAAGTCCGAGCAAGAAAATATTGACACTACTATGGTGAAAGAAGAAGACCAAGTAAGTTGTGCAGCAACTATGACAAGTGATATTGGGCATGTTAACTTTCACAATCCGTGGATCGTTGACTCAGGAGCTGGCAATCATATGACCGGTGACAAAGAAAGACTTCAAAGAATGACAGAATACAAAGGAGGTCGTGTTGTCGTAACGGCGGATAACACCAAGCTTCCAATTAGACACATTGGAGAGACAGTGATCACGCCAAGCTCAAATTCTCAGATACTACAAAATGTGATGCATGTTGATGGAATGAAGAAAAATCTCTTGTCAGTATCACAGCTCACAGAGTCAGGTAATTATGTATTATTCAGTCCATAAGATGTGAAGGTTTATCGTGATCTTAGAGTCGTTGGGACTCCAATCCTGGAAGGTGGAAAGAAGGAGTCGGTGATGTGTACCGATCATTGAGAAAGCGAGATATGTAGAGAAGACCAGGAAAAATGACACAGCTGATCTATGGCATGCACATCTGGGACATGTTAGTTATAATAGACTTAAGGTCATGATGAAGGAGTCTATGCTCAAAGGACTTCCTAAGTTGGAGTGTCGGGAAGACACGGTTTGCGCCGGATGCCAATATAGAAAAGCGCATCAGCTCCCATATAATGAGTCAAAATACCGAGCAAAGGAGCCGCTCGATTTGATTCATTCAGATGTTTTTAGACCAGTAAAGCAACAGTCAATTGGAGGAGCAAAGTATATGATCACCTTCATTGACGATTTCTCAAGATATACGTGGGTGGATTTCATGAAAGAGAAATCCCAAGCTTTGGAGAAGTTCAAGGAATTCAAATGTAAAGTATAAGCAGACTTTCCTCAAAGAGTACATTGTCTACGTACAGATAATGGAGGTGAGTATACATCCATTGAGTTCTCGGAATATCTAAAGCAAAATAATATTCGCCGGCAGTTGACTTGTCCGAGAATGCCGCAACAAATCGGGGTAGCTGAAAGAAAAAATCGACATTTAGCCGAGACATGTCGGAGTATGATACATGAAAAGAATGTCCCGGCCCGTTTTTGGGCAGAATGTATGAAGACTGCAGCCCATGTGATCAATCGGCTACCACAAGCAAAACTTGGATTCATCTCACCATATTAGAAACTCAAAAGAGAAAAACCAATTGTAAGTCATTTCCAAGTATTTGGCTGTGTCTGTTACGTATTCGTCCCAGATGAGCTACGAAGCAAATTTGACAAGAAAGCAATCAGATGCATATTCTTGGGATACGATGAGGAAAGAAAAGGATGGAAGTGTTGTGACCCAAGAACGAATCGATGTATGGTGTCAAGAAATGTTGTATTCAATGAAGCATCTTCTTGATGGTCTTCTCAAGATGAGGAGCTTCCTGACTCACCTATTCTAGAAGAGAAAATAAAAGAGGAGACTGGAGAAGAGCTATGCACTCTAAAAGTGAATGATGATGGTCAAGAGAAATCGGCAGCAACTCAAGAGATGGAATATAGCTGTATCGAAAGTCCAACACCGGAGATGGAGGAAATTGATCATCATGAACAACAACTTAGGAGATCATCTCGGCGAGAGGAAGCCAAATCCTAAGTATGCTAACATGCACGACGCTTGATGATCTCGCAACTATAGAGCCTTCAAGCTATGAGGAGGCATCTAAAAAGGGTGAATGGATCCTGGCGATGAAAGAAGAAATTCAAACGCTTAAGCAAAACCAGACTTGGGAACTTGTTCCTCTTCCGGAAGAAGTAAAACCAATATCTTGCAATTGGGTTTACAAGGTGAAAACACGACAAGACGGATCCATAGAAAGACATAAAGCTCGATTAGTTGCTCAAGGTTTCTCACAAAAATATGGCCTAGACTATGATGAGACGTTTAGCCCGGTGGCGAAGATAACTACTGTACGAGTTTTACTGGCACTAGCAGCTAGTAAGTCTTGGAAGCTATGGCAGATGGATGTGAAGAACGCCTTCCTACATGGTGAGATCGATCGAGACATATACATGGAGCAACCAAAAGTCTTCGAGAGTACGACTCATCCTAAATACGTGTGCAAATTAAGAAAGGCGTTATATGGATTGAAACAGGCGCCAAGGGCTTGGTACGGAAAAATTGCAGAGTTCTTGACTCATAGTGGATTCTCTATGGATCCGTCCGACTCAAGTTTGTTCATCAAGAATCAAAATAACAAATTAACAGTCGTGTTGGTATATGTTGATGATCTCATCATCACTGGAGATGATGACAAAGAAGTTCAACAAGTCAAGAGGAACTTATCAGTCCGGTTTCAAATGAAAGAACTTGGAGAGCTTAAGCACTTTCTTAGACTTGAAGTCGAGTACACTAAAGATGGGTTGTTCCTCTACCAACAAAAGTATGTTAAGGATCTGTTAAAGAAGTCTGGAATGATTGACTGCAAGCCTTCTCCAACACCAATTGAATTCAATGCCAAGTTGAGCTCAAAAGAAGGCAAAGAGTTGGATGATCCTACAAGTTATCGATGACTAGTAGGAAGCCTGATATACTTGACGTTAACAAGACTAGACATTTCTTTTGCAGTTGGCGTCGCTAGAAGATTTATGCAAAGTCCAAGAAAGCCACATTGGTAGTTAGTTTAGAAAATTATGAGGTACGTCAAAGGAACTTATGACTACGGTATTTTCTACCAGAAAGGAGTACCATGTCGACTTGTTGGATATCGTGTGGCCGATTATCTTTGGGGATCATGACACTCTCCGATCAACTACCGTTACGTGTTCAACCTTGGTTGCGAGTAATATCTTGGTGTAGCAAAAGACGACCATCAGATCTCTATCAACTCATCGAGGCAGAGTACCGGGCATTTCTTGTAGCAGCTCAAGAAGTCACTTGGCTTGTGCAGTTATTGAAGGATTTACACCAACTGGCTGACTATGCAGTGTATTTACATTGCGACAATATATCATCACTTCAACTAGCAGAGAATCCAGTATTTCATGCAAGGACCAAGCACATTGAAGTGAACTACTACTTTATTCGAGAGAAGGTTCTTCAAGATGAGATACAGATGATTCACGTGAAGACTGAAGATCAATTAGCAATATATTCACAAAAGGATTAAGCGGACGCAAGCTCGAGGAATTCAGAAATGCTCTTGGGATGCAAATGAGCTCGTCGTCAAAAGAAAGAAATCATTGAGGGGGAGTGTTAGAAGTCAATGACTTCTAGATTATTCTACAACTAGTACATGGGAAAAATCTAGAAATTATTTCCTTAGAGAATAGTCTAGAATTCTAGAAAATACTTAGTGATGTTGCGCTGAACACCAGATTTGCGGTAACAGTGTTTATCTTGAGGATATAAGGCTGATATGTGTGATTTCTACGGTGAGGACGCGGTGGTGATCAAGAACAGTGGTGGCGGATAAGGTTTATGAAGAGCAAATGATTTAGTCGACAAATTGGCAGAGTGTATCTGCTTGTATTAGATTATAGCTTAAAGCTTGAGATTGTCATTAGATTTCTATTACATTGTGATCCCATATTTATAAGCTAAAAAGTAAGTCGGTATACTGTTCACCGATAAGACAGTTGAGAGTACATAACTAAGTTAAGTATGCATGCAATAAAAGTGTCTAGCCAATTTGTCGAGAGTGGCGGCTATCTTGGCCAGCTGGATCGATAAGTATGGCGAGCAGCGAGCAGCGAACAGCGATAAGTATGGCGAGCATCGGACTCATTTGTGGGTAGAAATCAGCTTGACTATATAGGTAGAAATCACATGGAGAGAATGGGTCCGACTTTCGATTGGCGGACAAGATCCGGCTTACTGTTGGCGGATAGGACCCGGCTTGTTGCTAGCGGGTAGAAGATGGTTTGTGGTGGCGGCCTGAGGAGACAGAGGCCCAATATCTATGCTGATGGGCCAAGATAATAGGCCTAATTTAGATGAACAGGGCCCCATTCTGATCCGGGTATATCAATGGCCCCCTACTCTGTGCCTGGCGTGTCCGCCAAGGCGGAGAGTAGAACTTGAAGAAGAACTTTAGGTGAAGCTCCTTTGTGTGGTCGCTCGTGACAGAGGCATGCCGATACTGTTCTATCGGGTTTGAACCAGTGTTGGTGAAAACCACCAGCTATATGCTGTGCATTTCTAGCGAACAGGCTTGATCGCCGATAATGTTCTATCGGGCTTGAATCAGTGTTAGTATCACGTAGCGAATTACCGATTATATGCTGTGCATTGCAGCGGACAGGCTTGATTGCCGACAACGCTCAGTCGGACCTATTTAAGTGATAGCGCTCTATCAGAGGTGTTTTGTTGAATAAGCCACATCGGGCATTGATAGATGCTGGCCGTTTGAAGTAATATTTGTAGATAGTAATATGCTGAGGTCGCTTGTGCGGAAAGGTTGATGGTCGTCAGGAGGGATTTGAACGGTTGGAAAGGATAAATGGATGTATCGGTTCATGAAACGTCACGTCAGTCACGTGCACTGACACGGCGGTTGGAACCGAACCATCCCTTGCTCTGATTGGCGGAGAAAAATCGGTAACTGTTCCAGTCATTATTACATTCAAATTTTGAAAAAACCCAAGCGTCGTTCTCCCTCAATTTTCCCTCTATAAATAGCGGTATCCCCCCCAACTCTTACACTTTTCTCCCCTTTCTTCTTCCTGATATTTTTCCGGCAACATAAACAGAGAGAATCCGGCAAAGGCAAGCAGGTTTCCGACAAGCATTCATCCCAAGAAAAGATCCACACTTTACTTCCCCTCTTATTTAATCAGGTATGTATCCACGATCCTTTATTCTTGAATCGATTACGCCTTTTTCCTTTTGTTAAGAAATCGAAATGTCTGAAGATTTGCCCCTGTATTTTGCTTTATTTTTCCTCTGATGAACATCATGAGCCCCAACAGTTATGTGTTTCGGCGATTTCATGCCTCTCTTTGTTTTTCCTGATATATCCCTGTTATGCATGTGTTCTGATTTAGTATTTGCCATCATATGAGTATTCGAGTTTGCATTTGAATGCATGTTTTTTTAGGGCTTTTTCTGGGTGAATTTAGGGATTTTTCTGGTAAAATTGGGGGGTTTTTCTGGGTAGAAGTTTGCTTAGGAAGATGGAAGGGCGAGGTGTCAGGGTGTGATTGCTTTCGCCTCGACCCGATTTCCATGTCCGAGTGATAAACTGATCCACCTTGCCCTTTTATCTTTTCCAGAATGTTGTCAGAGCACACACAATTGGATGAAGAGGCCAGGGCCGCTGCGGGCTATGGGTCAGAGGAGGTGAGCATGGAGGACGCTAGCTCTAGCGGCGCTGAGAAGGAGATGGAGGAAAATCCAGAGCCCATTAGTGTAGAATCTGACCCAAAGGTCTCAGTTATTGGTGAGGGCACCGCTGGGGGCGAGGTTGAAGACGACGACCAAATGGCGCTAAGCGGTCTACTCAATATGATGGAAAAAGCTATCAATATTGGAGCCGCAAAATGTGGTGCTTAAGGTCAAGGAAGCTGTGGAATCCGCCGAGCCGTCAAAGAGACCAAAAAAATCTCAAAAAGAGGTTGTGTTAAAAAAGAAAGCCGCTATTGATGAGCCCGCAAAGAAGAAGAGGGCTCCCAAGAGAAGATCTGCCGCTGTTGAGAGGGAGCTCGCAGAGCAAAAGCGAGTAGACAGTGATCTTATAGCTCGATGGAGGGAGTTTAAAGATCGGGAAGATTATACCTTGGCGCTTGGGGCGTATGATATCTCAGCGGACTATCACTTCGTTAATATGGGGGCGACCAACGTGTCGTGGACCTGTGGCCGGGAGCAGCAAGACTATCTGTGGTTGCACTATGACCATTTTGTGGCCGGACTCAAATCTCCCTTTGATCCATTTTTCGTTAAGTTCATGGAGGAGCTGAAGGTGATGCCCTGCGACCTTAGTCTGGGAGTAATCCGCGTGGTCATGTCCTTTATCATAATCAGTAGGCTAAGCGGACGTGAACCATCGATGGCGGCGCTCCTATATTTTTATACTTTTACTCGGAAAGGCGGGGCCGGTCAGATTCAACCGCGTAGTCGATCAAGCAGTGGCAGGCCCCGGTTACTCTTTGACCTCCCAGACAAAGTGGCGGACTGGGATAAGAGATGTATGAAAGTTGAGTCTCGGACAGGATGGCCGTTTGAGAAGCTGCCTGTGAATTCTGTCAAAACCGACCACCTGAACAAAATAATAACTCAAACCGATGATGATGAGTTTATATCTGAGTTGAAAGATGATCTGGGCTATACTCGCAGAGGTGAAGAACAAGCCTGCGCTTTTAATTGGAGGTTGTTGTTAGATGTCGGCCAGCCCTATCTTAGACAGGCTGGGCTTTCTGGAGCCGGTGTCGGTGAACCCCTAGTTGTAGTCGACCCGTTGCCGACTCATCCAGACTGGTATGGGGAGTGTCACCATGGCAAGCGCATGCCTTCCCAATGTGTTATCTGTGGCGGCGACCCATCTATGCGAGCACCGAGTAGGATTTTTTTTTTCATATCTTCTGGTCGCTAATAAGCCTTGTTCTATGTAGGTACCATGGATAAGTTAGCTCAACGTAGCCAGTTGACCAGGAAAAAGACTACCAGCGAGGTAAAGAGAGCCGCGGAGCTGAAAGGGATCAAAACATCCCTCCCCATGGTTGACATAAGGCAAGGGGCGGCTGGAGCCTCCGGATCTCAGGTGGTGAAATCAGCCCAACCGCCAGTAGTAGAGAAAACCGTGGTGAGAAGAACCCTAAAACAGTCCACATTAACGAGGCCGCCGGCGGGTGATAAAAAGAGAAGAGCCGTTGTTGAAGAGATTGATCCAGCAGGTGATGGCAGTGGCGAGCAGGATGTCCCTCCTCTCAAGAAATCCAGAACCGATGACTCCCAGAGGAAAGAGGCCGTGGATAAAAGTAAAGGCAAATCTGTAGCCGCTGGGGCAGTTTCGACGGGCACAAAGACAGTGGTGCCCTTTTCCGGAGTCCTTGTCGGACCTAGAGGGTGTCCCGCCGCATGGTTGAACCGAGATTTTATGCACCAACAGCCCCTTGGTATGCCCGCCGCACAGACAATTTCTAGGGGAATTGCCGACGTTCCCCCACTGAGGCATTTTAGATGGGGTCTCCTTTTTCCAGCTGGAGATAGGTCGTGGGATCGTGGACAGAGTTGTGATGGCGGACCAAACCGATCCCTGCCGTGCCTTTCTTGGGAGTATTGATGCTTTGTGGGGTTTATATGGTGCCACGGTGAGCATGGTAAACATCTTTCTTGCCTTTGCTTTTTTGTTTTTTTCTTATTTGCCATTTTTTCTTCCAAGTCAGTACTGACCCCGCTGTTCATTCCTCCTTTTTTAGGTTGGCACCGGCTTGGCGCAGTTCGTCAATGACTACAGAAACACCATCTCTGAGAGCGCCAATGTCGGAAAAGAACTGGCCGATACCAAGAAAGCTATGGCCGCTGCGAATGAAGTGTCGGCTGGGCTTCGTGGTAGCCTAAGTGCGGCTGAGGCGGAGAATGAGAAGCTAAGATCACAGCTTGCTGAGGCTAATAAGGTTAACTCTGAACTCGTGGAGCAGGGTAAATCCGTCGATCGAACCATGAAGGAGATGAAGTAGAAAGTAACCGAGGCTCAAGCTCATTGGGAAGCCGAGCAAGCAGTGTGCGCGGGCCTGCGAAAGCAATTGGAGGATATGGGCTCAAGTGTCCAAGGTCAGATTGAGGCCGCGAGCAAAGCTGTTGCTGATGAAAACTTTATGATGGGATACGACCAAGGGTTTTATCACATCGCGAGGTGCGTCTTGGCTCATGACGGCGGTACTCCCGACCTCGATGTTTTGGAAGAATGGATTCTCACTCATCCTTTCTCCGATCATCTAAAAGAATTCCACCCGCACATACCCTTTTCTGATATTGAGCTTCAACGCTACGTCCCTATGTATGATACCGATTGGGTGATTCCTGTTGTGGATGAGGCGAATCTAAGAGAGCTTGTGCGGACAGACTCGAGGGAGAGAGGGCGCTCTCAAGAAGGCGAGCGAAGGTGGAGAAGAGGTCGAGCTGCCTGGTGAGAAGTCAATCGACCCTACTGAATCTGAGACCAATGCTGATCAGATGCTGCATCATTCCCTCCGCGAGGAGAATGTCCATAATGAAGAAATGCAGCCTGAGGGTTCTTAGATTCATAATCTCTGTTTTGTAAAACATTATTTTTGATTTTGCATATGTATGACTATTTCCTTTCCGCACTTTTACCCGCACTTTGATCTTTGTAATAATAATTCTCAAGTTTGTTTTATGTCCGCTTGATGTATGTTTATTTTTGCTCGAATTTATTGTCTAAATTGAGTTCGATTATAATAGCATCCGGCCCCCTTGTTTCAGATAGGATTCCAAGAGGATCTTTAGTGAGCTCGTCTCTGAGATATGCCCCCTTGAATCTTATCTGAAATAACTTGCATGCTAACAGCTCGTGGCCGCTTTAAATTTTTCCAAATATTTCCCTCATTTTTAACGAAGTCTGAAGTTTGGCCGAGGGTTTGTTGGAATTTTTTTTCGAACATCATTCATTTTCTATCCGCGTATACACATAATAATTTGCATAACAAGAAAATGTAAAATCGGGTTTTATTAATTTCGACTCATCCCGCTTGATGAGCGAAGATTACAAGCAAGTAAGAAAGCCTAACCACTCTCGTTGTAAACGAGAGGATAGCCATAACCCTAACCGATTTATTACATGTAGTACCTTTTGAGGTTGTCCGCGTGCCAAGGTCTATTGAGCTCATAGCCTTGATGAATTTTGAGTACATAAGTTCCTTTTTTGATCTCCCTTGCGACTTGATAAGGGCCTTCCCAATTTGCTGTTAGCTTCCCTTTATTCGGCTCTATACCAGTGGCCTTTCTATTTCGAAGAACAAAATCCCTGACTTTAAATGAGTGGTCACGGATTCGCTTGTTGTGTTGCTGTTTGGCGAGCTGCTTATAGTTCGCGAGTCGATGATAAGTTGCTAGTCTTTTTTCCTCTGCTAGATCCAAGTCGATCTGCCTGTTCAATAGGTTATCCGCTGGATCGTATAATGCGACCCTGATGTTGGGTAGAGCCATTTCGACGGGAGTCATGGCCTCTGATCCATAAGTAAGAGCAAAAGGAGTTTCTCCTGTGGGTGTTTTGATCGTGGTGAGGAGTGCCCAAAGTATATCGGGTAACTCATCAACCCATCCTCCTGCTTTTACCTTGTCATCCACGGTTTTCTTTAGCATCTTGATTATTTGTTTGTTGCCGGCCTCAGCTTGGCCATTTCCTTGAGGATAAGCTACAGATGACTGCCAGTGTTTAACTTTGAATTCCTCGCAAAGATTTGAGAAGTCTTTCCTAAATTGTGGGCCGTGATCCGATACTACTGCCCGTGGGATGCCAAAACGTGAAAAAATCTGATCGTGTAAGAAATAACCCGCCGCTTTCGCGGTTATCTTAACCATAGGTTTTGCTTCAATCCATTTTGTAAAGTAATCCACAGCCACTATGATAAACTTGCATCCGCCTCTTCGTGGTGGAAAAGGTCCGATTAGATCGAGTCCCCACATGTCGAAAGGCCATGGTGCGACTACGATGCTCTGTTCGACATATGGTATCCGGGGTATGTCCGCATGCTTTTGACACTCTGGACATTCTCTAACCAACTTTTCTGAGCTTTAAGGATTGTCGGCCAGTAATACCCTGCGGTTATAACCTTCTGTGCTAAGGAGCGGCTAGCGGGATGGCCCCCGCATACCCCTTGATGAAGCTCGACAAGGATTGTCTTGCTTTCTTCTTCTCGAACACATCGCAATAGAGGCTTTGTCGCAGACCTTCTGTACAGTATTCCATTGTTTATAATATACCTAGCCGCTCTTTTCTTAAGTGCGTGAATTTTGTCCGCCCCATCGGGTAATATGCCTGCTTCAATGTAAGCCTGGACCTCATCGATCCAACATGTAGTCGGCGCTGGTGTGTCAATTTCCATGATAAGTGTTTCCTCTATAGCGGGTACAACAAGATACTCTATCATTATTGAAGGGTCTGCAAGCTCTTCTTTGAGTGATAGCTTAGAGAGATAGTCTGCTCGCTCGTTGTCCTCTCTCCGAATCCTGATGAACTCGCAATAGTTGAAGCCAGCTTTTAATCGTCGAACAATCTCACCATACTTCTCGAGAATACCACAGTGCGTGTCGTAGTCCCCCGAGATTTGGTTGACGATGAGTTGGGAGTCACAATAGATTTCAACATTTTCTATGTTTAAACCCTTGGCCAGTTTGAGCCCAGCTATAACCTCTTCGTACTCGGCTTGATTATTCGTGGCCGGGAACTCTAACCTTAACGCTTTCTCGATTTCCTCCGTCATTCCGGGTTCCATCAAAATCACTCCGGCCCCACAACCATTTCGATTAGATGCCCCATCGACATATAAATGCCAACACTGATTGGGTCTACTCTTGGCCGCAGCGGGCTCCTGTGATAATGGCGAACTAGGTTGTGGCGAGCTGAAACTTGTCTCTACAATAAAATCTGGTAATGCTTGACCCTTGATAGCTTTTCTAGGTTGATATTGTATGTCGAACTCAGTAATTTCGATAGCCCACCTGAGAAGTCGACCCGAAAGATCCGGTTTGTGCAATATTTGGCGCATTGGACTATCTGTTAAGACAATAATTGTGTAAGAAGTAAAGTATGCCCTGAGTTTGCGGGCAGCAATGACAAGCGAGTAGGCTAATTTTTCAATATTAAAATAGCGACTCTCCACCGGACTGAGAGCCTTGCTTACATAATAGACGGGATTTTGGAGGGTTCCGGCCTCCTTGACAAGAACGGCGGCAACAGCCCGGTCCGAAGCCGTCAAGCACAAAAACAAGACTTCTCCCTCTACAGGGCTAATCAAAAGAGGTGGTTTCCCTAGATATTCCTTCAGAGCTTGGAACGCCTGCGAACACTCTGCGCTCCATGAAAAAGTTTTGTCGCCTCTGAGAATCTTGAAGAAGGGAAGACACTTCTCCGCTGATTTTGATATGAAGCGACCTAACGCAATGATGCGGCCATTAAGCCTCTGAACCTCTTTGATAGTTGTAGGTTCTTGCATGTCGATCAAAGCCGGATTAGCCTCGATGCCACAACTAACCATAAACCCCAGAAACTTGCCTGCCTGGACACCAAAAGTACATTTGGCCGGATTGAGTTTTATCGAGTGCTTTCGGACATTGTTGAAAGTTTCTTGA
The DNA here is from genome assembly GCA_026214975.1 of Gentiana macrophylla. NCBI lineage: Eukaryota > Viridiplantae > Streptophyta > Magnoliopsida > Gentianales > Gentianaceae > Gentiana > Gentiana macrophylla. The sequence continues at coordinate 63,559 of JAOBSW010000590.1, forward strand.
AGGTCAGCGGCGTGACCGTCCCCAGCGGACTTGACAACCATATCATCAATGTAAGCTTCCATATTTCTTCCTATTTGCGAACTGAAGACCTTGTTGACCATTCGCTGATAAGTGAACCCGCATTCTTTAGTCCGAATGGCATCATTTCATAATAGTACAATCCTCCAGCGGCTCTGAAAGCCGTTTTCTCTTTGTCGGATTCATCCATCCGTACTTGGTGATACCCAGAATATGCATCCAAGAAACTTAAAACTTCAAAACCAGAAATGGAATCTACTAACCGATCAATTCGTGGAAGCTGATAAGGATCTTTGGGGCAAGCTTTGTTGACATCCGTGAAGTCGACGCACATTCTCCACTTGCCATTGTGCTTTTTTACCATGACAACATTTGCCAGCCAAGTAGGATAGGCGAGCTCTTTTATTATTCCCGCTTGTAGGAGCTTTCCGACCTCTACTTTCACCGCCGCTTCTTTTTCGGTTGAAAACTGGCGCACTCGCTGTTGTATTGGCTTGAAAGTAGAGTCGACGTTAAGATGATGAAGAGCGACGTCGACCTCGACCCCTCGCATGTCCGTGACTACCCAGGCAAATGCGCTCAAATTTTCTTTAAGTAATTTTATCAGCTTTTCCCTCTCGAAAGAACTCAGCCGAGCTCCAATCTTGACTTTCTGGTCGGGGTACTCATCGTTGATGATTACCTCGACTAACTCGTCCTCTGCTGTAAAATCAGGCTCATCTCTAACTTGCAATGTCTCGCACTCCACTCTAACTAGCTCAAGCCCGACAGCGACTCTGATCATGTCGATGTTTTCCATGTTTAGTGGCTGTTCGATTCGTGCTCTTTTGTTTCCTGTCCTCGTTTCATGTATGTATGTTAGGACAGCTGCAGGCTCGCTGATCGACGTTCCGATCCTGTCCCCAACATAAAACTTTGCCCGCTGATGTGGAATGGAAGTTACCATTTGAAACTGTTTCAAGGCTGGTGTCCCAATTATCATGTTATAATTGGACTGAAGATCGACTACCAGAAACATCACCTTTCAGTGCGAAATGGTGCGTAATCTCCCATCTGTACATCCAAGTCGATGGCCCCCTTGACTTGTATTTTGTGGTTTGTGAATCCCTCAAGGGTGCCATTATGCGGCCTCAAATTAGAGTCGCTAAATCCTAACTCTTTGAAGCAGTTGTAGTATAAGATGTCGCGGCAAGCTCCTATATCGACCATCACTCTATTGACACGGGCCCGATTGATGACCACCGAAATGCAAAGGCACATATCCTCTGTATTGATTGAAGTCACCAGCTCACTTCGAGTAAAGGCAAGAGGTTGCTCATTCCCCCGCAAAACTATAGGCTTCTCCACATGTTTTTTAATGGAGCCCATGCGGCTCTTGATCTGATTGTTACTGGGAGGAGGCTCAGTTATCATTCTGATGTCCCTGTCGAACTGGCGAGCTTGCTGATTCCTCCTGTCCGGACCACCAGCATCTAGTTTGAGGTGATCATGATGTCTGCAAGCGAGTAACTTCTCTATTGCCCGCTTAAACTGAATACATTCGTCTGTCGTATGACCCTTATCCCTGTGATAGCCGCAATACTTGGATGCATCACGACGTGTGTCAGGAACCATCGGGTAGGGTTCAGGTATTTCATCTCTTATTTCATTCAACATCTGAGTATAGGAAATTCTGAGCGGCGTGAAATGTTCTTCCTTAAATCATTCGGGTTTTTTGATTTCCCGATCTGTGTTTCTGTGGGTATCTCTAGGTGGACTACGCTCAGTCCTCTGTTTGCCTTTATTGGACGAATATGCTCCTTTGTTTCCCGCTGTGGCAATGTACTTTCTCGTTGAACTCAACATTTCTTGTAAGTTCGCTGGTGGTGATAGAGCGAAATAAGATTTCAAGTACCCTGGTTTCAACCCTGTTTCAAAACTGCTCATGACGACGTTGTCCGCTAATCCTCTTGTTAGCTCATACACTTTGTAAAACCGTTCATAGTAGCTGCGGGTACCCTCGTTGTCGCCTTGTCGGACCTCATGCAGGTCGATGTGTGTCTTTTTAGGTCCTCCTACTGACTTGAACTCTGCTATAAACTTGTTGATCAAATCATCCCATGATAAAATCGATCCAGGAGGAAGACTGCGGATCCATGATGCCGCCCTGTCTTGCATCGACCCCACAAAAGCTATGCACCAGGCCTCGTCGCTAAAGGTACACAAACTGATTCTGCTCTGAAAAGCGGATAGCCAATCCAGAGGATCTGTTGCTTCATGGTAGTTAATAAAATTAGGGTAGTGAGTCCCCCCCCTTGGCGCCACTTTCAGTATACTGGGATGAAGCACACTTGTTCCCCATGTCGGAACCACTTTAACACCCTTCGTGCTTTTTTGCAGCTCCTCTATCTGTTTTTTCATTATGCCCATTTCCTCTTGATTCGGGGGAATAGGCGGGAATGTAATATGTCCCCCCATATCTTGCGAGTCCTCATGTCCCTCTGTGCGAGTACGGACCTGACGAAGATTCCTGGGTCGCCCTGAGGCTGCACCGCGATCGTCGACCACGGGCCCCAGCCGACCAAGTGCTGATTTTCTATCTCATCTTGGTTGGGAGGTTGCATGGCTGCTTCCTTCCATTTCTGACCGCTGGGGTTGAACTATTTTTGGAGGAATGAAAGTTGGTTGTAGCTCTGTTTGTGCGGGTTGATGAGGGTTGAATTTGCGGATAGGTTGGGGTGGTAGTCCTTCAGCAATTAGCAATGCATTTCCTATCCGCATTTCCTCTACATATTCCATGTGTGCTTGTAGAGCTATCTAATATGAATCTTGTTGTGGGGACGCTCCCCCTGCTGAAACAGCCTCTTGTTCGCTATTTGGATTAGATGTCCCAGCGATCCCTTTTCCTTTATTTTTTCTAATCGCTTCTTCGTGTATTTCGCGAGCTCTAGTTCTCTCCCGGATATATGCTCGCATGTCGGTCGTGAGGGCGGGGTTGACATCTACCCCATCTGACATAACCCTTCGGCTGGCCTCTCCACGCAGCGTGATCGCTCCACGTGTCAGGCGTTGATTGACTGGTTTAGTCGGTGTTGCTGGGTTCAAGTTTTTCCCGCCAGCCATGACTTATAATTTTTTGTGGGTATTTTGGCTATGGATTTTTTAGGTATTTCTGGTTCAAAATATGAATGTGAGAAGATGCTGTGCTTTCCAGGTGGTTTGCGGCTACATAACCAAATTTCCTTATTACTTGAAGATCTGAAACTGACGAAAGGGTATATAAACCAACCTGGGTGTTTTATAGATGGACTCAAGTGTGAGTATGCAATGAAGTTTGATGATGTCTTCTGTGTAGGTTGCTGAGATGAGGAGAGCAGCGGCTTCTGGGCTGTATTATCCCAAAAGATCAAATCTCTAGTGACTGACAGACTGAAAATGATGATAACCTCGCCTGAGACACCGTGAAATCGTCTTTGTGGCGGAGCAAGTGATCTCCAAAAGCTGAATGATGATGATGTTTCCCGGTAACGGAGCCAAGCGATGTTTGGTTTGAACACGATTCTTGATATGATGTTTATCTTGAGGATATAAGGCTGATATGTGTGATTTCTACGGTGAGGACGCGGTGGTGATCAAGAACAGTGGTGACGGATAAGGTTTATGAAGAGCAAATGATTTAGTCGACAAATTGGCAGAGTGTTGCTTGTATTAGATTATAGCTTAAAGCTTGAGATTGTCATTAGATTTCTATTACATTGAGATCCCATATTTATAGGCTAAAAAGTAAGTCGGTATATGATGTATTATTTTTATATGATTAAAAATACGTTATATTATTATGTTTTATCAACGAATTCTATATAAAATATATGAAATTATGGTATAAAATGTTAGTCTTTATAATTTAGAGTATTTAGTAATAATAATAATAAAAAAAGTTGTAATTTTGTACCGATTTTAGTAAATCGGAGTGTCGTGTCAGATTTACGTGGGTATTTGTGGTATTTTATTGCAGATTTATAAACCAAGACCCCGAGAATCAACATATTGAAGTTTAATCATATCTCTGGAATGATTTAGAGAGTGCCACAAGTTTGAATGGTCAATTGAATAGCTTAAGTGGATAAGTGGCCAACCAATCTGGATAAGTAATAATAGAGAAATATCTTCGACAAACGAATGGCTCATCAAAATGATATTTTCAGAAAAAGTGTTCTTCACGAAAGTTGTAGATTTTTCGAGAGTGTTCCAATGCAATTTAAATTATGAAGATTGGAGGTCTAGAACTTAAACAGTGATCAAGTGGCTAATCGACTTGGATTAAGAAAAATCCCGTAAAAGCTTCGGAGGAACACGAGGTCATCAAAAAGCGTTATACGGAGAAGAGTCCTTCATGAAAGTTGTAGAGTTTTCGAGATCTTAATTTTGGCATTTCGTTTGCAATTTTGGAAGTCCGAACTCGAGATATGAATTTTAGAAGTTTAATAATTATATATAAAAATAATATCTCACCACCGCATCTCTTTGGAATGATCAAGTTAGTGGGGATCATCATTAGTCGGACCGAGCCGGCCTAATACCGGACCGGTCCGGCCTTTACCAATTTGCCTATATAAAGGAGATGATCAGAGAGCATTCGAAGGGTACCAAATATATATATACATCTCATATATATATACATATCTCCTCTCTTTCTTTCCTTTTCTTTTCTTTTTAATTTTTAGTTGTAGTTGTAAATAAGGCCTTACGCCAGTAATAATGTAGTTTTAGTATCGTTGTAATGCTCGAGAAAATCTCGGAAGTCGGTTTTGCTAAAGAAGTTGTAATGTCCGGAAGATCGATTTCGAATCAAGCGCCGTATTCGGGTAACTTTTCTTAAGTATTTATGTTTGTTTTTGTATTTTTCGTTGTTATAATGTTTTTAGGCTAAATATAATATGGCCAAAACTATGTAATCGGTTTTATTTCGATCTTTTCGTTAAAGAAATGTTGTTAAGTTAAAATGACTAAAATTGAGTTAATTGAATCTTTTTCTATTTTGATCGTATTCGTATTGACATATTTAATAGATCGAGGAATTCATAATCTAATTATGAATTGGCGCCTCGTAGTCGAGGATATGAAATAAAAGATAGAAAAACCGGAGGTAAAATTGGGCGTGTGAACAAGCGTGATAACGGAATCCGATTTCTACCAGGGGTAAATTTGTTTTGGGAGAAATGAATTTTATTATAATTTGTACTCGAGATCGTAATAATGTTAAATCATCAGTTTAATTGAAACTTAAACCGGAAAGTTGAATCGTCGGCTTTGACAACCGGAGCCTTTAAAATAAAATTGACCGTTTGTGACGGAATGACTCCTTTTTATCTAAAGGTAGATTTGTACTCGGGACTGTTGATTAATTAGTTTACCGTAATGTGATTGTGGACCTTGGGTGATGACAATGGACATATGACAATTTCATACGCTCGTGTGAGAAGGAATTGTTCACCTCAGAGTGCACCGTTTCACTTACTCAATTGGACCTAAAATAAAAGGAGAGATCGAACACATTTCAATTAATCGAAAAGATCGTATAAACCAATTATATAAGTTTTGGTGATTCTCTAAAATTATTTGTCTAATATATTGGTACCTATATATTTATATCTATATATATATTTTGCAATTTATGTACATCTATATATATTTATATATCTATATATATTATATTAGAATAACTTTTAAATTACGTATTTATTTTATGTTAACTAGAATAGTAGTGATCGTGTGATAAAATTGCGATTTAGATCGAGTTAATAATGGCTCTTTGGTGTTTAACCACACGTAAAAGAAATTACCAAGTTCCCTGAGGATTCGACACCTGACTCATCATACTAGCACTACGATTTGACCCGGTACACTGCCGGTTAGGATCTGTATAGCCTAGAAAAGGTCCGTCGACTTTACGGCGCCGTTGCCGGGAGCGTCGCTAATTTCTTTTATGTGTCTATGGTTACTACTTGTATTAGCTTAAAATTCTCGAGAATAAGTCAACACTTTTCTTATCTCATTTCTATTTTATTTTTCGTTGGTTGTTACCTTTTAGGAAAATTACCAATTTTTACTACTATCAATTTCGTGTTATTTTCTATTTTCGTTAGTTGATGACCGAAGTGGTAAGGCCCTCTCGTTCCTTATAAGCTGACATAAACACTTACGAAAGCGATTAAAGTAGAGAGTAAGCGCGGTCATACTAGTCGGAAATCGACCAAGAATCATCTTCAAGCAGAAATACGAGAATGGTGAAATCGGTGATGAAACACACGAACAAGAAATTTGGAACATGCTCTATGGCATGGACAAAACCTGTTAACCCTAATAATAATAATAATAGAAATAATCAAAATCGGAACCGAGAATAATCGTAATAATCCACCAAACCCGAGACCTATATGTGATCAAGCAGTAGAAGAAACCGGACTAATAATCCCATACTTTTACCTAATGAAGGAGCGAATAATTTGAAATTAAGTCTCATCTTTTGGTTTAATTGACGCAAGAGCCCAATTCTAGGAGAGGATGATGAAGATCCACATCATCATCTCTATCTTTTGAAGAAGCTGTGCAATCTGACCAAAAGTCAAGGTGCTCATAAGGAATTAACGAGAATGACTATGTTTCCTTTTTCTTTAAAAGGGACGAGCCGAGATTGGTTTATGTCTCTTCCACATCATTCACTTACTAGTTGGGAGGAGATTCAAAGCTGAATTTCGAAACAATATTTCACTCTGGGACGAAATTTGGAATTAAAAGTCGAGGTTGCTAACTTTAGACAAGGATCGAGGAAACTCTTGGGAATGCGTGGGAAAGGTTTAAAAATTGTTAGAGCGTGTCGATCATGGTTATTCCTTAGATATGCAAATTCAACTCTTACGTAAGTAAATTGAGAAAAGACTCACGTGCGGATGTAGATCATGCATGTGGTGGTTCGATTAATGATGAGTGAAGCTCAAGCAGTTCACGATGCTATAGAAAAGATTTCCAAAAATAACGAATGTGGGAAACCGGTTCTAGCACCGGAAAAGTAGCTTTTTTGCAGGAGAATGTACGTCTAATACGGAAGTTCTAGCACACTTGGAGAATTTGAGTAGGAAATTTGATGGTTTACAACGAATAAGAACCAAAATTGAGAAAATAGTACACCAAATGAATACTCAAGTCATGATAATATGGCGTTAGGGAGTGAAGAACCAACAGGATATTCAAGAGAGGAGGTGAGTTTTTTCAAAGACATAGGAATTTGAACAATGCATACTCAAACTCGTTTAATGCTATTAGAAGAGATCATCCTACTTATCGATGGTCGAAAACCCTAGTAAGCCGGGACAACCGCCATATCCGAGTCCCATATAGGAATAATAACCAAGTTTATCAAGAAAATACATCTAATCGAGAATTTACAATCATTACCAAGATCCTATCCTCAACATACCACTCAAAGTATACGGTAACTCGAGTTCAACTCAACTGCGAGAAGGAGTTGAAAAATGGGAAAAACTAATGGAAAATATGATGGGTGTAGTATCTACTCAAGCTAAGAATATGGAAACAATGATGACTTCTATTAGTACGTCACTAAAGATATGAGTACAATAAAAACATCTATGAGTGGACATGATACGAGAATGAGAACAATAGAAGCCTCGTTGAGGAATATGGAAGATCATTTGAGTAGGGAAGGTGAGCGTAACAACTGTGGTAGACCCCGGGAGGATTACCAAGCAACAACGATGAGAAACCCAAGAGAGGTAAATGTTGTGGTTACGAGAAGTAGGAAGCTTAGTGGAAGCAATGGAGTAGAAAACTTTGGGAATAATGAAGTAGAAAATGATTTAGATGGAAAGAATGATGAAACTAAAGATAAAGATGAATTCATCGCGAGGAAGAAGAAATTATAGATAATTTCTTGAAAAGGAATAAGTTTGGAACACGAAAATGAAGGTGAAAATTGGGTAAAAATCCTAGGATTTTGAAAGACCCTATGGATAAAGATTTAAGGAATTTATTCAAGGAACATGTTAGAATAAATGAGAAAGCAGGAAGAACCGAAAAAATCTGAAGTAGAGATTGATTAGAGGAACAATTTAAAGAAAAAAATTCAAGAACACGAAACATGGCGACTAAGTAATACTCAAAGGTTTAAGGAAAAGGAAAAGAGAAATTGACTAAGGAGCCAAAGGTTATAGATTTAGAATCTTTTACCTACCCTCCTAAAGATCAAATCAAAAGGCAAAAGCGATAAGAAGTATGCTCGTTTCCTTGATACTTTTCGTCATCTTCATGTTAATATCCACTGTTATTGAAGCTCTCGATTAATATACTGCCTATGGAAAGTTTTTAGAAAGAGATACTATCAAATAAGAAAAAATTAGAGGAATATGAGAATATATGCCTAAATGAAGAATGTTACGCAGTGCAAAGCATAAGTTACCACCTAAAGCGAAAGATCACGGAAGTTTTACGATTCCATGTGAAATTGGAGGATTTCTTTTTAAGAAAGTCTTATGTGATCTTGGAGCTAGTATAAATCTCATGTCTTATGAGGATTATAAAAAGCTAGGCATAGGAAAGCTTACTAAGACTGAAATGACTCTGCAAATGGCAGATAGATCGATTAAGTACCCTAAAGGAATGATTAAGGATGTACTGGTTAAAGTAGACAAATTCTATTTTCCAGTAGATTTTGTAGTTATGGAAATGGAAGAAGGATATTCAGCGCCTCTTATTCTAGGTCGTCCATTTCTAGCTACAGGAAGAACTTTAATCGATGTTCATAAAGGAGAGTTAATTTTGAGAGTCAATGAAGATGAAGTTGCTTTCAATATTTTTAAAGCTATGAACCATCCATATACATCACCAGAATCATGTTCTTTTATAGAAGATATTCATTACATGTCTATGATAATCGATTACCAACTTTTGAAGGCGAGGTTAGAAGAATGCTTAACTCTGTCTATCTATAAAGAAGATGAGGAAGACATTGAAATGAAAGAGATAATCCTTTCTCTAGATAAAGGAAGCTTTACTTTTAAGCCACCATGGCATAAGTATTTGGAGTTAGAACTAGAAGGACCGAGTTCTTAAATCATCAATAGAAGATCCGCCAAAGAATCTGGAATTGAAACCGTTACCTTTAAATCGAAATATGCTTTTCTAGAAAGCGATAATCTATTACCGATTATTATTTCATCTACTTTAAGCGAGCGACAAGAAGATCAATTAATAAGAATGTTAAGAAAGCATAAGAAAGCTTTTGGATGGGCGATTGCCGATATTCGAGGTATTAGCCACGAGATTTGTGTTCATAAGATAATTACGAAAGAGGATGCTAAACCTTGTATTCAACATAACGCCGCCTCAACCCAAATTTCTGATTAATCGTTAAGAAAGAGGTCATTAAGCTATTAGAAATGGGGATAATCTTTCTATATCGGATAGTGAATGGGTGAGTCCAACTCAAGTTGTACCAAAGAAAGGAGGTTTCACGGTGAAAGAGAATGATAAGAATGAATGGATTCCAAACAAGGAAATTACAGGATATCGAATGTGCATTGATTTTAGAAAACTAAATGATCATACTAAGAAAGATCATCATCCACTTCCATTCATAGTTCAAATGTTGGAGCGTTTAAGTGGTCATAAGTATTCTTGTTTCTTAGATGGTTATTCGGAGGTTATTCTGAGATCTTCATTGCGGCGAGGAGATAGGGAAAAGACTACTTTCACATGTCCTTATGGAACTTTTGCGTATAAAAGAATGCCGTTTGGTTTATGTAATGCTCTGCTACGTTTCAAAGATGTATGATGTCTATATTTTACGATATGGTTGAGAAATTCTTAGAAATTTTTATGGGCGACTTTAGTGTTTATGGAGATTCTTTTGGTAAATGTTTGTCGCACTTAGAAAGAGTTTTACAACGTTGTGAGGATACCAATTTAGTTCTAAAGCGGGAAAAATGTCATTTAATGGTATCGGAAGGAATTGTTTTAGGTCATAGAATCTCGAAATAGGAATTGAAGTTGATAAAGCTAAAGTCGAGGTGATTGAAAAATTACATGCCCAGTTAATCTAAGGACTCTAAGAGGATTTCTTGGACATGCGAGGATTTTATAGGAGATTTATTGCAGATTTTTCAAAGATAGCAAAGCCTCTAAGTCATTTACTTGAAAAGAAGTACCTTTTAACTTTGATAGTAAATGTATGGAAGCATTTAAGACCACTGAAAGCGAAGTTGATTCTTGCACAAGTATTGGTAGCTTTTGATGGAATTTACCTTTTGAAATTATGTGTGATGCTAGTGATTTATTTGTAGGAGCTGTTTTAGGTCAAAGGTACAATAGAATTCTCAAAGCTATTTACTATGCATCCCACACATTAAACGCAGCTCGACTTAATTATGCAACTCTGAAAAAGGCTGTTGGGTGTGATTTTTGCCTTAGATAAGTTTAGATCGTATATTGTTGGTTCTAAGGTAATAGTCTACCTGAGACCATTCGACTCTCAAGTATTTCTTGAGTAAGAAGAAGGATGCGAAACCACGTCTTCTTAGATGGATTCTCTACTTCAAGAATTTGATATTGAAATTAAAGATAAAAAAGGAAGTGAAAATGTAGTAGCGAGATCATCTAAGTAGAATGGAGGCGAGGAAGAGATAGGGAATGAAATTAAAGATTCATTTCTGATGAACAACTATTTAGAATAGATACTCCTTCAACCATGCAATTATTAAAAATAGAATTCCCTCTAAGGAAATCTCACCTTGGTTTGGAGATATCATTAATTACTTAACTTTGTGATTATATTCCGTCTCATTGGACTTGGCAATGAGAAAAGAAATTCTTTTACGACTTAAAATTTTATTCTTGGGAGGAACCGGACCTTTTCCGTAAATGTTCGGATGGGATAATCAGAAAATGTGTGCACGATAATGAAATTTTAAGTATTTTATCGTTTTGTCATGATCGTGAGCGAGGAGGACATCATGGAGGATGGAAAAGCGCTTTTAAAGTTTTACAATGTGGTTTTTATTGGCCTACACTATATAAAGATGCTTATAAATATGTTAAATCTTGTGAATCTTGTCAAAAATGGGGAAATGTATCTAAAAAACATGAAATGCCTATGCAACCTATTTTAGAATGTGAGTTATTTGATGTTTGGGGTATAGATTTCATGGGACCTTTTCTATATCGTTTGGAAAAAGATTTATTCTTGTAATGGTAGATTATGTTTCAAAATGGGTAGAAAAGTGAAGCTCTTCCCACTAATGATACCAAGGTTGTCATACGATTCCTTAAAAGAACATATTCACTAGATATGGCATTCGAGAGGCGATCATTAGCGATAGAGGTTCACACTTTTGTAATAGACCATTTACTAAGTTAGTTGAGAAATATGGTGTAACACATAAACTAGGAACGCCCTATCATCCGCAAACCAGTGGTCAGGTAGAGGTGTCAAATAGAGAGATCAAAAGAATCGTGGAAAAAACAGTTGATTCAAATCGCAAAAGCGGGCAATTAAATTAGATGATGCGTTATGGGCGTCTGAGCGACTTTTAAAACACCAATTGGTTGTTCTCCTATAAGCTAGTCTTTGGTAAGTCATGTCATCTCCCAGTTGAGTTAGAACACCGAGCTTACAGGCTATTAGATTTCTAAATTTCGATCCTAAAGGTTGTCGGTGATCATAGATTGCTTCAATTGATGAGAACTAGAAGAATTTCGTCTCTCGATTCTTATGAAAAGCATTTCGAATCTACAAGAGCATACGAAGTCTTTCCATGATAAGAGAATCTTTAGCGTGAGTTCCATGTAGGTGATCGAGTGCTTTTGTACAATTCACGTTTAAAGTTGTTTCGGGTAAGCTTAAATCAAGATGGGCGAGTCCATTTAAAGTAACACGGGTTTACAAAGCTGGATTTGTTGGACTAAGCGATGGAAATACAACTTTTATAGCCAATGGCCACAGAGTAAAGTTATTTGTGGAGGAGAAGGAATCACCTTGAAAGAAGAAATAATGCTCTTGATTGATCCCCGACAAGCTGAAAAAGCAGAGGAAAAATGAAAAAGAAAAGCGAGAAGCTGGAATCACCAAATACCAGTGCTATCTATCTTTACTCTACTTTTACGTAATTTTAATTATGTTTAAACTCTTTTCGTCTTTTACCGGATAGGCGTAAAAGAAGCTGGATGTCTTTTAGATAGAATAGGAGTTTTTATTTTACTTTTGAAATTAGGCCTTGATAAAGATGTCGCGTTTTCTATAGAAGCTTTAGTTTTGAACAAAACAAGAAATTGTTGAGAGAGATCAGATTAAGAGAAGTATGTAATGGAACATCAAGAAGTGCGATAAAAGAAGGCAAAGTTTCTAATGAGATCAGAATCTGTGGAAAAAGTGAACATGTTGAATGACTGTGGGAAAAACACAACCAAATCCCCAGGATGAGTGTTTGAATATTGTTAGGAAGGAGCGATTAGGTGGTTATCCGAAAATCGATGGAATTCGAGAGATAATTCAAATGCCTCGTTTTTAGGAGTTAGGTTGATCGGCGTTATATCGAACTTTGGAAGATTTAGAAATCGAAGAATCGAGGAACCCTTAAGTTTGAGTCCTTTATTTTATTTTATAAAATTTTAGCATAACTTCGAGAATTTTATAATTGGATCTTTATGAAAATTTGAGGAGTTTTATAAAAATTTTATAAAAGTTGTTTTTTTTTAGTTTTAATTTAAGCGTTTTATAAAAGTTGATATAAATTTATTAAATTTTTATAAGCTTTTATTAAAGTGTTATAAAGATTTTATTAAATTTTTATAAATTGTTATAAAATTATAAAAGTTCCTTCAAATTTTATTTTAAGAAAATTTTATAAACTTATTTTAAGACTTTAATTAAGTTTTATTAGAATTTGTATAAGTTTTATTCAAAAAAATCATAAAAAAATCGAAAAATAGAAAAATTTGTTCACGGACCGATCCGGCCTTAATACCGGACCGGTCGGGTTCAAAATCATAAAAAAAGCGGGACCTCTTTTTTTCTTCTTCTTCTTCCCTAATTCTTCCAACAACATGACCGCACCCCACACACCAAACCCCACCACTCGAATTTTTTTTCAATTCTTCCACAAAAATTCACCTCTCACACTACCACTACTTGATTTCTTCCTCTTTTCATCTCTTCTCTTCTACACAAAATTGAAAAAAATCAAAAGGGTCAAAAACAAGCTCCATTCATTCCGGCGACTTTAGCACTTTTCCGGCCTACTTTTCAACGTTTTCTACACTATAAGGTATAATCTAGTTTATTTAGTTGTCAATTTCGTATTTTTCATAATTTTTTAGATTAATTTCAACTGTTTTGATTTTTGAGTGTGTTGTGACATTATTATTTTTTGCTGTTTTTGTTGTTGTTTTTGTTGATTGGCATTACCAATATCGTAGAATGGCTGAGTCGAGTACTAGAGTCTCTAAAAAGAGAAAATCAAAAATTCCAATTTCAACTCCTGTCGTAGGCACAGTAATTTTATCACCTGAGGAGGAAGCTGTAAGTTTTGAAACAACCGCATCACCTGAGGCTAAGAAAGCATATAAGAAAATTTATAGTAAGTGTGATGTTCTGGTTGAAAAAGGATTAGACTTGGATGACTTAGGTGATGAAGTCAAGAATATCTTTAGAAGGCGTCAGTGGTTAGATTTAGCAGCCAGAAGGGAAGGGGAGATTAACACGACTATAGTAGCTGAGTTTTATTCGGTTTTATCTACTTTGTCAGAAGAACAGCTTACTCAGTCGGAAACTGTACCCTTACGAGCCAGAAATATTCCTTTTAACCCTGCCGTCATTAATGCAATTTTAGGAGTTGAGGTTTTTCCTGATGAGGAGGATTACAGGGTAGTTTATAATTTAGATGATCCTGCTAGTTTTGAGCAGACTGCCCTGAGAGCCCAGACTGTTTTTGACCCGACCGCGGTGTGGGTTGAAAATCGGTTTAATTACGGGAACTGTTTTAGAGGTTTAAGGGCAATTAAAAGATTTATTAGCCATAATCTCTATCCTTCTAGTAAACATACTGCTTTTGGAAAGGAAGATGTATGTATCGCTTGGGCTATGGTAAATGATGTTAGAGTGGATGTTGGAAAGGTCATGTTTAAAAGAATTTTTGAGAGTATTGTCATCGCCAGACCAGGGAGTCATCTTTACTTCCCTTGTTTTATCTCTGATTTATGTCGTAGGTTGGGAGTACCATTCACGCCTAATGACAAGTTATCTCTGGGTGATGGAAATCGATTGGACTAGTTTGACTAGTCTTCCGGATGGTAGTATTAGCTCTTTGCTTAGAAGGCGTCAAACTCGGCCCAGCTCCACCGATTTTACATCTTCTTCTTTTCCATCTTTTTCTAGTCGGCCTCAACAAACTCCTTTCTCCAACACTATCACATATGACATGTTTCAATCTTTAGTGACGGATGTTGCGGCGTGGTCAAGCCAATGTGGCTTTATTATTTGAGAGTACTAAGCGTGGTGTGATGATATTCGTAGAGGTTTAAGAAAGAGCAGCGATTTGCTTCGTAATCCTACTTTTGATGATCCCGCCTATCCACCTTGTCAGTCTGATCCGTATACCTTACCACAGTGGGAAACACCTATTCCACCACAGTCGAGCTTTCATCCATAGAATATCCTTTTGGAAGCCAATCTAGTGGGACACGGTGTATTTTAAACAGTGTTCGAGAGACCGGCGATGTCGAGTTGGGAGGATTCAGCGAGTTTGCACATGTCACGTCTGGCATGAGTTCGATGGGTCTTGATAGTTCAGTCAGGACCACGACTTCAGCTCATCCATCAGCTTCTCAGTCGTTTCCGAGTTCGAGTTTTCAAGTTGATCCGGAGGAAGATTATGATGAAGATTGAATTTTAATGATTGATTAAACATGTTTACTACACATTTTATTGCATTCGACTTTTGTCATTTAACTATTGGTTTGTTTTCAATTTTCGTTTAGTTTGATGTTACAATCGATTTTATAAAAATTTGGTTTGCATTTTAAATCGGTTTAGTTTTTATAAAAACTATAAAAAAAAAAAACCCAAAAATAATTTTCGTATAATTACTACGTCATTTTACAAAAATATAATGTGTCGTTTTATCCGTTCGTATCAAGTTAAATTAACTTTTACAACGTATCTTCGAGGAAAGAGTTAGTAATAGGCACGTGAAGTAAAAATAACCAAAGTTCAAATTGACTTTCACCTCTGTCCCTCAATCAAAAGCGAGGATGAGGCCGGACCGGTCCGGCTATACTCGGCCCGATCCGTGAAGGAAACAGCATGACTCATTTTTGAGTGCGTCTCGTTCATCCACGTATGTATTACTTTCTATCTATATAAAGGAGGCCAGGGAATGAGGAAAGGATACCATTTCTTTCACCTTTGCCTATCTACTTCAATTGTAATTTTATTTTTTTGCAAGTTTTAAAAATGTCGAACCACTCCTCACCGTCTGTAAATTCTTACGAGCCTAATACACGGATCATCCGAATCGCAAGCTTCTAATGAGAGTATAAATTTACACCCTCGTTT
Organism: Gentiana macrophylla; assembly: GCA_026214975.1. Lineage (NCBI taxonomy): Eukaryota > Viridiplantae > Streptophyta > Magnoliopsida > Gentianales > Gentianaceae > Gentiana > Gentiana macrophylla. The sequence goes on from JAOBSW010000590.1 coordinate 79,181, forward strand.
TGCTAATTCTCCAATCTATTGGAGAAAGGTTTGAATTTTGATAAAATTGATCGGTGGGGTAAAACTCTCATTAGGAGTTTCGGTTGGAAAAAATTTGTCAAGATACACCGAGAGGGCGGGTAAATGTCTCGATAGTGCGAGAATTTTATTCTGCTGATGGCGACATCTATGATCGATATCACACTGATTGTTCTGGTAAGAGAGTGGTTGTTCCCTTCTCTTCATCTATCATCAACCAAATTTTTGAAATTCACCGATTCTTATGCCACATTTTGAAATGCAATGGGGACTACAAAATCCTCTAATCATTTGAATAAAGTACACGAGTCTTTCCAATGTCTGTTCCGCTTTTTGATACAAATCACGACATGTCAACACGAGCTTTACTTCCACATCTAAAGCGTGGAAGCATTTTATAAATTCTCGAGTTTATCCCACTGGGATTTTGGAAGTTTAAGCGAGAATGAAATGCTTCTACTTTTGCTTTGGCATTCGGTGTATTTGTTGATTGGGGTATATTGATTCAAAGGGCAGTGTTGGAGTTTGGGATCACGAGAGGTAGTAGGGAAACCTATGCCTAATTCATGGATGATATCACGTTTGTGTATTCTTACGAATGGAGTAGAAGAGCTGGAGACGGATGAAATTTTTCCGTCTAGAGATAGTCGGTTTGGATTGCTACCAGTTGATACACCGGGTTGTTCGTCTACCATCTAGAGAGTTGTTAGTGGTTTGTTAGTAATATTTAAGTTTTAATAAGTTAAATTAAGTTAAGTTTGAAGTTCTTTAGTTAAGTTTGTAATAATATATCTTGTTTAATATATATGTCTTAGTTTTTAAGTTGTTTGTTTTATTTAATGATATAATTAGTATACGCTAAAATAAAATCGGAAAAATAACGTTAATAGATAATTTTAATTTTATTTTGAACCTACTTCTTTACTACTTATTGAACATCGACGATGCCACTTAAGTAAGTGGGGAGTAGAGTTAGGTTAGAAAATTCATTAAAATTTTAGAAAAATAGTCAAAAAATAATAATTATATTATATGTCTAATTTAGATTTTAGTAAGATTTTAAGTTTATATAATTGAGTAATTAATATTAGATATTGTTTTTATAAAATTATATAAGTATGATTGATATTTATAAGTAAAATTTTTAGAATCATTTTCAATACGAATTATGAATTTGGAATTGGATTAAGTTTATTGATTTTGGCACCACAAAAAATATAACTATAGCCAAATAACCTACCTCAGGCCTTGATTAGAGTGATCAAGACCTCACTCGAAATTGTCAATTGTGATTAAATAACCGAGCTTTAGCTATTTTGGTCTACATTTCCTTGAAATACCATAAGTTTATGCATCTTATAAAGAGATGGAGACATAAAAGCTAAGTTTTGGTATATCTTGAGATTGGAAAAATTAGATAAGTAGTAGTATATTCGATCTTACCTCATGACACTTGCAACATAGCCGATTTTGGTAATAAGTTCGGATATATTAATATTCTATAAAAAATTAAGAACGAAGCACCATATTTTTACGTAATTAATCAAATATCAGGTATCTTCCTTATCTGTGATTAACAACTTAAAAATAAAAAGAACAAATCGGTTGTAGCTACCAATGATTGGAGTGAGTAGGGTATTATCACGAAATGTCCTATATCACTATGAGGTAATTAAGCTCCCGATTGCCTGATGATAGTAGTCCAGCTAGGGTATTATCACGAAATGTCCTATTGCTGGGAATGAAGGCACAAGATAAAATGAAAGAGGAAAAGTTGAATCATAAGATCTCAGGAATTATTACAAGTTTAAGGAAACCGGACTTGTAATTTTCGATCGAAAGAGTAGTACTCGATCAATCTTGATGAAGCAATGCTGTAAGTTTGATTTTCTACACACACTCACGCTTTTATTTCTTAATCTTAAAAAAAAAAAAAAAAAAAAAAAAAAAAAAAGAGAAAATCTGAAAAAAGATGCTAAGAATATGTTTTTTTTCAAAAATATGAAGATGTAGACGCATGCGACTTGCCTCTTTCTCTTCTCTTTTTGATTTCCTTTTCCGATTAACCAACATCTTGAACCTAAACTCTATAAGCCATTTTTGTCAACTACTTTCTTGAAATTTCCGATTCGAAATTTCATAATAGTTGCGATTAAAAATAATTACGATATTTTATTTATACTTCTTAAGTATTACATATATAATTTTATCTAAATAATATTTAATGTTTAAGTTATTTCAGTTATATACTCTTTCTGTCTTCTTAAGATTTTAAATTAAGATAGATAATATATTTATAATATTGACAAAGTATATTATAATCTGAAAAATTATACTATCTTTTATTATCGCTTATTTTTTGCTCAGGGACGATCAAAAGCTAAGTGGGGAGTAATTTGATGTATTATTTTTATATGATTAAAAATACGTTATATTATTATGTTTTATCAACGAATTCTATATAAAATATATGAAATTATGGTATAAAATGTTAGTCTTTATAATTTAGAGTATTTAGTAATAATAATAATAAAAAAAGTTGTAATTTTGTACCGGTTTTAGTAAATCGGAGTTATAAGTGTCGATTTACGTGGGTATTTGTGGTATTTTATTGCGGATTTATAAACCAAGACCCGAGAATCAACATATTGAAGTTTTTAATCATATCTACGGAATGATTTAGAGAGTGCCACAAGTTTGAATGGTCAATTGAATAGCTTAAGTGGATAAGTGGCCAACCAATCTGGATAAGTAATAATAGAAATATCTTCGACAAACGAATGGCTCATCAAAATGATATTTTCAGAAAAAGTGTTCTTCACGAAAGTTGTAGATTTTTCGAGAGTGTTCCAATGCAATTTAAATTATGAAGATTGGAGGTCTAGAACTTAAGCGGTGATCAAGTGGCTAATCGACTTGGATTAAGAAAAATCCCGTAAAAGCTTCGGAGGAACACGAGGTCATCAAAAAAGCGTTATCTGGAGAAGAGTCCTTCATGAAAGTTGTAGAGTTTCTCGAGATCTTAATTTTGGCATTTCGTTTGCAATTTTGGAAGTCGAACTCGAGATATGAATTTTAGAAGTTTAATAATTATATATAAAAATAATATCTCCACCGCATTACATCTTTGGAATGATCAAGTTAGTGGGGATCATCATTAGTCCGGACCGAGCCGGCCTAATACCGGACGGTCCGGCCTTTACCAATTTGCCTATATAAAGGAGATGATCAGAGAGCATTCGAAGGGTACCAAATATATATATACATCTCATATATATATACATATCTCCTCTCTTTCTTTCCTTTTCTTTTCTTTTTAATTTTTAGTTGTAGTTGTAAATAAGGCCTTACGCCGTAATAATGTAGTTTTAGTATCGTTGTAATGCTCGAGAAAATCTCGGAAGTCGGTTTTGCTAAAGAAGTTGTAATGTCCGGAAGATACGATTTACGAATCATTGCCGTATTAGGGTAACTTTTCTTAAGTATTTATGTTTGTTTTTGTATTTTTCGTTGTTATAATGTTTTTAGGCTAAATATAATCTTGGCCAAAACTATGTAATCGGTTTTATTTCGATCTTTTCGTTAAAGAAATGTTGTTAAGTTAAAATGACTAAAATTGAGTTAATTGAATCTTTTTCTATTTTGATCGTATTCGTATTGACATATTTAATAGATCTGAGGAATTCATAATCTAATTATGAATTGACGCCTCGTAGTCAGGATATGAAATAAAAGATAGAAAAACCGGAGGGTAAAATTGGCCGTGTGAACAACGTGATAACGGAATCCGATTTCTACCCGGGGTAAATTTGTTTTGGGAGAAATGAATTTTATTATAATTTGTACTCGAGATCGTAATAATGTTAAATCATCAGTTTAATTGAAACTTAAACCGGAAAGTTGAATCGTCCGGCTTTGACAACCGGAGCCTTTAAAATAAAATTGACCGTTTGATGAGCGGAATGACTCCTTTTATCTAAAGGTAGATTTGTACTCGGGACTGTTCGATTAATTAGTTTACCGTAATGATTGTGGACCTTGGGTCGATGACAATGGACATATGACAATTTCATACGCTCGTGTGAGAAGGAATTGTTCACCTCAGAGTGCACCGTTTCACTTACTCAATTGGACCTAAAATAAAAGGAGAGATCGAACACATTTCAATTAATCGAAAAGATCGTATAAACCAATTATATAAGTTTTGGTGATTCTCTAAAATTATTTGTCTAATATATTGGTACCTATATATTTATATCTATATATATATTTTGCAATTTATGTACATCTATATATATTTATATATCTATATATATTATATTAGAATAACTTTTAAATTACGTATTTATTTTATGTTAACTAGAATAGTAGTGATCTGTGTGATAAAATTGCGATTTAGATCGAGTTAATAATGACTCTTTGGTGTTTAACCACACGTAAAAGAAATTACCAAGTTCACGAGGATTCGACACGACTCATCATACTAGCACTACGATTTGACCCGGTACACTGCCGGTTAGGATCTGTATAGCCTAGAAAAGGTCCGTCAGTATACTGTTCACCGATAAGACAGTTGAGAGTACATAACTAAGTTAAGTATGCATGCAATACAAGTGTCCTAGCCAGCTGTCAGGAGTGGCCAGCTGTCTTGTCCAGCTGCATCGATAAGTATGGCGAGCAGCGAGCAGCGAACAATGATAAGTATGGCGAGCATCGGACTCATTTGTGGGTAGAAATCAGCTTGACTATATGAGTAGAAATCACATGGAGAGAATGGGTCCGACTTTCGATTGGCGGACAAGATCCGGCTTACTGTTGGCGGATAGGACCCGGCTTGTTACTAGCGGGTAGAAGATGGTTTGTGGCAGCGGCCTGAGGAGACAGAGGCCCAATATCTATGCTGATGGGCCAAGATAATAGGCCCAATTTAGATGAACAGGGCCCCATTCTGATCCGGGTATATCACTTAGATAAATATCTAATGCACACCCTGCCTAGAAACATCAGTGTGCATTTTCTCTAGAAGGAACTACTACTTTTTCTAGGATATTCTTACCTTTCCTATAAATAGGAGTTGTAACTTAGGCCAAGAACACAACACAACACACACAAGTTGTGAAGTGAGTCTCCCACATCAAACACTTTCTAGTTGCTCTTTTCTTGTATTTTTCAAGTGTCCCATTTGTTGTATATTATATGTATCAAAAAAATAATTTGTTCTATATTCCAAGTGTTTGGACCTACCGCTTACGACACAACAGAAAGGCCATTTGGCCCATGGATGATATCAACTAATCGAAGGAGACAACCAAATACGGGGCAAAGGGGGAAGGGAGAGAGACATGCGAATAGAGGTAATGTAGTTTACCAGGAAGAACAACCAGTTGATAATGTGGAACATACTGTGAACATCAACGGTAACTCAAACGTGGCAGCGGCAGGCTCGGGGTCTAGATTTTCAGTGTTATACGAAGAGGACATATCGCAAGACCTGAATATTCAAGAGGGTCGGTCCAACGAAATGCAACAGCTTTGAAACCAAATGGAAGCAGCTGGGTCGAGCTTCAAAGAACCAACCATTTCGCTGCTAACAAAAGACATGGCCACAACAGACAATAATAGAACAAAAGCTAAAACTAGAGATAAGGAAACTCCTACGCAATCTTCTCATCACAAGAACGCGAAGCGAAAGGGCCCGGCTTTGACCGAAATGATGACTCCCATGCCAACAAAAAGACCAACCTCAAATACAAGTGGGTTTGAATGGGCAGAGGGCCTCAAATAAGCCTTTATATGATATATCAAACAAGAAGGGAGGTCTTTTTACTCCAAGAATGGGTGGACAACAAGAACTATATGGAGATGTTGACATGACACAAAATCTCCCAGGTAAAGGCTCTGCTCTTAACCTTCTTACGAAACCACCGGATCCGATTCAGCTCCTTTCATCCGGTGCTCAGCAGAATAAAGAGGACCGCCGTAATTCGGCAATGTGGAGGCTCGGAGATGAACCTCTAGATGATAGGGCTACACATGACATGGTTGTCCATCAACAACAATAATTTTGCCTCATAATGCGGATTCTGACATGGAATTGTCGAGGAGCTGGTTTTCGCAGCTTAAAGTCAATTATTAAAGAACAACAACCGGAAATTATGGAAACAAGGGTAAGTAGTCTGAAGGCTCTACGTATTTAAAAAAAATTCATTTCAGTAAAGTAATTTGTATTGAAGCTCGAGGCTTTGCTGGGTATTTGGTGTTTTGGGCACGAAAATAAGGTGAATTTGCAGATGTTACCTTGTACGAATCAATGTTTAAATCTTGCCATAATGAAGGAACAGTCCATTAGTTGGGTTCAATCGATTATTTATGCTTCACCGACACCAGTAATTCGTAACGATTGATGGGCCTATATTGAACGGTTGAGTTCCATCATTAAACACCCATGGTGCCTCATAGGTGATTTTAACCAAGTTATAGACCAGGCAAATAAAAAGGGTGGGCGGCCCATCATGGCCATTAATGTAGAAGCGATGAGACATATGATCCAAACTTATGAACTGCAGGGAATTCACTTCCAGGGACCTCGATATACTTGGACAGGGCCCACGTACAAAGGGGCACATATTCTTGAGCGACTTGACCAAGCTTGGTGCAACCCCACTTGGTTTACCTTATTTCTGGAAGTTACTCTTACCCACCTGACAAAAATACACTCTGATCACAACCCCCTTGCTCCTCCAACTTGGGCAGAAACGAGTGAAAAATAAGGGGCTGCCCCCTTTGCGGTTCCAAAATGCATGGCTGGAACATGTTGATTTTATGAACTTCATGGAATAAAATTGGGACCCTAGCAACGGAAATTTTGCGGTAACAACAAAGATTTTTGTGGATAGAGCTATGCAGTGGAATAAAACACATTTCGGCAATACTTTTTATCGTAAATCGAAGTGTCAATGAAGACTTACAGGCGCTCAGAGCTCCCTAGCGCATCATCCTTCCACTTATCTCATAAATCTGGAAAAGCAACTCCAAGAGGAGTACTCTGATATTCTTATACAGGAGGATAAATACTGGCACCAGAGATCCCACCTGCAATGGTTAACAGACGGAGAGAGAAACACGCACTTTTATCACATCACAACACTTAGGCGAAAACAACGGTCCAAAACCTATTCCTTGAAGCGTGGGGATGGAACGTGAAGTAATGATGATGCGAAAATTAAAATCCTGATGCGAAACTACTTCAAAGATCTTTACTCACGTGAAAATGAGCATCACGTTTGCAACTGCCAACTAAATTTTCCCAAAATTAAAGATTCTGATTTGCAGCACTTAAATCGGCAGGTATGTGAAATGGAGATTGAAGAGGCTTGCTTTGACATGGGGACCTATAAGGCGGCAGGTCCGGATGGCCTCCCGCCAATCTTTTTCAAGAGATGCTGAGGGATTATAGGTGATTCGGTGATAGACTTTGTGAAAAAGGCGTTTGAATGAGCAACCTTTCCTTCAAAAATGAATGAGATCCTGATGACACTCATTCCTAAAGTGGACCACCCAAAAAATCCGGCTCAGTTTAGACCCGTAGCTTTGGCAAATGTCATTATCAAGGCAATAACCAAGGTCTTGGGAAATCGTTTCAGCACATAATTGGGCAACTTGTTAGTACCACGCAAAGTGCATTCATACCAGGCAGGGGTAGCTCGGAAAACATAATCATTTCTCAGGAGGTTGTGCACAATTTTGCCCAAAAAAGAAGGGGAAGAAGGGATATATGGCTATTAAGGTGGATCTAGAAAAAGCATACGATCGCGTGAGCTGGAACTTTCTTAACAATATTCTGCGTACTATCGTTTTGTCAGATAATTAACAGACATTACTTATGCATTGCATTAATACCTCTCACCTCTCCGTACTCTGGAATGGAGAGAAGTTGGAAGCCTTTAGTCCAAGTCAAGGCCTTCGGCAGGGAGACCCAATCGCACCTTACTTATTTGTCCTATGCATGGAGGTGCTATGTGCTAAAATTAATGAAGCAGTAGCCCGGGGTCGGTGGAAGCCGGTCAAATTGTCACAACAAGGTCCCCCAATATCTCATATATTTTTTGCGGATGATTTGTTACTATTTGGCGAGGCATCGGAACAACAATCTAAAATAATGGAGGATGTCATGCGGGAATTCTGTAATTGTTCAGGACAAAAAATTAGTGCAGCAAAGTCCAGATTTTATACTTCCGCAAATGTAGGTAATAATCCTATCGCAGTAATTTCTGAAAGCTTGGGAATGACCTACACCAATGACTTGGGCAAATATTTGGGAGTTCCTCTATTACATGGGCGATTGAGAGTGTCACACTTCGCATACCTTGAGGACAAAATGAAAAATAAACTGGCCTCATGGAAATCCAAAACGCTATCAAGGGCTGGTAAGCGTATTCTGATTCAGAGTTCCTTATCCACTCAGCCTTATTATGCTATGCAGACCATCATGCTCCCTATGTCAACGATAAAAAGCATGGAGAGAACCTGCCGAGGATTTTGTTGGGGAGATAGTGAAGAATGGCGGAAAATGCACACCATTTCTTGGGCTACTATGTGCCAGTCGAAGCATGAAGGGGGGCTAGGGTTCCATAAGCTACATGAAATGAACATTGCTTTTTTGGGAAAGCTTGTTTGGGATTTGATTACGCAAAAAGACACCATGTGGGTTCAGATCTTCTCCCATAAATACAAAGAAATTTCAATGAAGGCCAAACCGGGAAGCTCACCTATTTGGAGAAGTATATGCAAAGCATTTGCAGAATCGCATACTGGAATTGAAAAACAGGGAACAACTATACTTGGAGTGAAGAAAAGAAAGGAAAGTATTCGGTTGCCTCTGGGTATGCGTTACAGGCTAATACCAATCCGCTTGGTACCACAGACGATCTCTGGAATAAAATATGGCAACTAAAAGGGCCCACCAGGAGCATCTACTTACTATGGACTATTGCCCATAATGCATTGATGGTTGAAGGTTTCCTATATGCGAGGGGTATAACATGTGACCCGATTTGCAAATTAAATGGCGAAGGAGAAGAGTAGATCTTACATGCGTTGCGCGACTGTAACTGGGCTAGCAATTGTTGGAACCTCTGTGTACCGGAGGAATGTTCAAATCGATTCTTTCAAATTCAAACACCCAATGAATGGCTGCGGATGAATTTGAGTTCGAATGGGGGGTCTAGCCTTGGAACGAACAGGTGGCAATATATGTGGATGGAAGCAGTGTATGGTATTTGGATGTAGCGAAACAAAATTAGGCATGGACAAGAGGCAGAAAGACCTCCGGCGTATGTGTTTTTGGCAAATGTAGTGGAAAGGACGAGAAATCTTAGACTAGATTGATACATAGATTAGTAATTTATTTTGAAACAACTTCATCTACGATGTAAACTTTTTACCTCCTGCGAGGCCAGTTAATAAAGTGATCATTTTAAAAAAAAATAAAAAATAAAAATTTACCCCACAGCATCATGTTTATCATGATTTTTTTTAGACCACATCACTAAATGCCGGTTAAAGAGTTGGTGTTGGAATCCACGTTTTTTTCTTCTGAAATGAATTACGCCACCTTTTTGAAAAGAAAAAAAAACATCATATTAAATGGTATTTACAACTGTGAAATTAGATGGAATGATATAAATGTCTGATGGAATGTATTATTATCCTTATAACCATTAAAAAAAGTTCTATTGGATTAAACACTCATTTCGACGGTGAAAATGTCATTTTACACATTAAAGCCTATTTTTTTTTTATTTTTTGATGGTAAAATGATTGTTGAAAGAAATTATAATAAAATAATGATAATAAGAATTGAGTGAATAAAATATTGAGTCGTACCCTGAACCCAAACCTGAAACCAATCAAGGTCGCATCTCATGTTTTGTGTTTTACTCTCTTCCGTGTGATCATATATTTTATGATTCATTATCGAGAAGAGTGCGGACTCATGAATTATTTTCAACAAGGGCCAAATCCAATACAAATAGTTCAAAAAAAATCAATTGCAAGGTTTTGAGCCGATGACCTTATGGTCATTAATAACGCATCTCACAATTGAACTAAATGGACAATTACAATAAAAATTGTCTGAAGTAATATACACACAATTTTTAATATTACTAGAGGGTATATTAGCAAATTCGCACACAAATTTGAGTGGGGGGTTCATGGACCTCCTTGGCCCACGATGGAGTCCGCCGCCTTGTAGCCAATCAGCCATAGTGTATTGAAAGTATACTTAAAAACCCAAATACATTGCTAATGAGCATATCGTATATCGTTTGGATATTAGTTGAACGTTGAATTGGGTGATTGAGCCTTTGATTAATGATACAATGAGCCTTTTTTTAGACATTCAAGGGGCCTTTTTGATGGGATTGCAAAAAGAAACAAGACATGGGGGCTGGAGCTTTTCTTTAGGGACACTTGATTGGCGGTCAAATTATACCCATAAAAGTCATCAACATCATTTCTTAAATCAAGATTAATAATATATATTTTATATTAAATCACATGTTTATATTTATTATTTAATGTTGTGTGATTTATAAAAGATAATTTGGTATTCATCCGTTTTTATTAGAGATAATTTGGTATTTATCCGTTTTTTATTATTTAAATATGATTTACTTTGGGATAAATATTTATTTTGTAGATTGAGATAATTTTGGAGGATAATTACAAGTGGATAAATTAAATTACAAGATAATTCCAAGTAAATCCGGATGCATTAAAGATAAAAATCGGATAAGCACGAAAAGAGGAGTAAGGCATAACAAGAGCCAGCGAGCCAATCCGGCGGCTCTCCAACTAAATGCGGCGGCCCTATCCCTTGCTTGGGGCGAGTTCAACACAAATCAAAGATCGGCCGGGAGTTATCTCTAATTGTTTTGATATTTTGAAGTATATCTTTTAATTAGCTTAAACCCCTATAAATAGATATGTATACTACACACCAAATCTATAGAAACACAATATTACAATACTTTTAGTTTATCAATATAGTTCTTCTTATTTTATATTATGTTTCTTCATCACGGAGGCGATGGATTCATCGATTAGAGATTGCATTGAAGGATTGGAGGACCCTCTGTCTACGAGGGTAATGTCTATCCAAATATGTCGTTTTTATTCGTAGATCTATTTTATTTCGTTATGGAGTAGTTGTTTGTGTATTGATTTCGTGATGTAGTTAATTAGCAAACCCATATTCATGTAGATCTAAGCCGTATGAAGGCGTTTTACGAGAAGATTCTAGAGTCACCGGTCTAGATCTAGCCATCAAGATTCTAGTAATTTTCTGTGAACGACTTCGGCTACGTCGTGCTTTCTGTTTTTCATATACACATGTAATAGATCTGGCCAATTTGTTACGTCGTTCTCGTAAATTAATATGATATATTATGAAAATTATCATGTTACTAGGACATTAGTTAGCCGATCGTTTAGGAGGTGTGCCAACCCGTCCACGGTGGTTGCCTAGACGAGGTGACGATTTTAGATTGGCATCCCTAGTTTGGTATAGCATGCTTGTTATATGATGTTCTATCCTGTCCAAGGAAGGATTCGTAATTAAGCATAAGGATCTTCTATCCGTTCACGAATTAGATCCAGTTTAGGGGATGGCTCCCGTAGCCAAAATATAATCAACCTTAATGTCTTTTCTGTCTCGGCTTAGATATACATATATGGGGGAGTAATTACTACTAGCGTAATCAATACCGTTTGTTAGAGTCTTATAAAACCATAAAAATAAGTGTTTTAGTATTTGTGTCGTATTGCTAGTCTTTGTGTTTTCTATCGTGTCAACCTTTATTTTTACGTTATTGTTGGTCGTAGACCGCCCTTTAATCTATTTTTAGTTTAATAACGTTGTGCTTGTTTAAGCCGAGTCTCTGTGTGATCGACCTCGACTCTATCTAGCTATACTACAATTGAACCTAGTTCTCTTGCTAGTTGGTTATTTAGGTATCGAGTTATTTTTATAACTTGACCGTCATCAAGTTTTTGACGCCGTTGCCGGGGACTCGTGTCATTAAATTGAGTATAGCTTATTTTATTAAAAGTAGATTCGTAAATATTGTGAATAAGTCTTTTTAATTAGTTTTTATAACATAGGAATAACGTGTAAGAGTCGTAGAACAAATCTGGGTAGTTTCCGTTCTGTTCTGTTCTATACAGTGTTTGCTTCGTGTTTCTATAATTTTCGTATTTTTAGAGTCTATTTTAGTTTAGTTTTTATTTATTGAGTCTAGTTAAAGGATTAGCCTTTAAAGTTTCTAATTGTTTATTGTTTTTGTTATTTTTTTTTTCTATTTTAGAGTCTCGCCAAAGGCAGTAGCCTTGGCGTATTTTAATTATTTATTGTTTTTTTTTTGTCGTGCAAATAAAAATAAAAATAAAAATAATAAGAACGAGCTGCCCGGATTCCTGAGGATCCAATCGAAGAGCAAGGCGAGGAAAAATCTGAAGGAACACAACATTCCGATCAATCTAACTCAGACATGGAAGGATTACTGAATGAAGCTGATGGAGGACCATCAAGCCATCATCATTTACTACACAGCTCTTATGGTCCACGATTTCACATTGATGATCGTTAACTGTCTAAGACTTATATCAAGTGATTTGCATGAGATCTGCATTCCATTAAATGTGGAAAACTTATGGAACTTTAATTTATCATTTATTTTGATAATTTTAAGGTTACTCATAAGTATCAAGGGTCGGTTCATTAGCGGATACAAGTTGTCCTTTATTCGGGCTAAATTCGGCAAGTTTGCATATTCTGGCGGACTTGCACGATCCACTTGTCACCATGTTGACTATTATCACCTAAGAGAAGCACAATGTGATGAAGTACATGTACAAATGAAGAGAATGATTTCATACTTTGATTATTTTAACACATTTGGGCCAAAGAGCATGGATCAAGAATTCAAGAGAAACGAAGATGGACTTTTGGCTATTTTCTATTTATTTGAAGTCTTATTATTAATATTGGTGTCCAATAAAGCCTACCAAGGCCATATAGCACGAAATTAGTAGTCTTATGATGATTGATTTCATCAAATCTTCACCTAATTTTGGTAGATAATCAATCAATCTGATTGGGGATTATTTACTAATGATTAATTTGAAGATTTATTTTATTTTAGGAATTATTTTTATTTATTTTTAACCTAGACATAAAAGGTGACTAGGTTCATTTTTATTTTACATTTTCTTATTTTATTTTTATTTTCTAGGAAATAAAATGCCAACATCCTTAGCCTATAAAAGGAGGGGCACACCATATGTATTTGACACCTTGAATTGTAATCATATTGAGAGTTTTCTCTTAGAGTTTTTACAACTTTTGTTAAGTGCATTTTAAGTTTGTGAGCATAGCTTAAAGTGTTTCATTGTAGTCTTTGGTTTAAGGATCATTAGAAGGGTCTTGGCTTCTTCATAGCCATTGGTTCTTCTAGTCTCATCCTTGAGTTAAACTACTTTTGCTCAAGTCTTTTCCTTCATCTAATTCTATTTTCCTTTTTATTTCGGGATATTCATTGTATTACTTAGGGTTCTTAACAATTTCATTGTTAGGGGTCCAAGGTATACATCAGAAGCCAACCAGATAAATGGAAATAATTTTAATAATGCAAATTTTGTTAACCAAGTTGTGGATGCATGGGAAAGGCGTACTTTGCAAAGCTATGCAACGCCTACCATTGAACAATTCATTCCTGCTATCGTAGTGCCTGAAAATGCTGCTGAAGTTTATCACCCGAAACCTAATGTCATTCAAATGGTGGCAAACTATTCCACTTTTCATGGTATCCCGAATGAAGATCCTGGCATTCACGTGATGAATTTCTTAGAGATCGTTAGTACCGTAAAGCCAGAACTGGTTCCTGAGGATAACATTAAGCTAAAACTTTTCCCTTTCACTTTGAAAGATAAAGCTACGCAGTGGCTTTTCTCTTTAGAGGGTAGATCAATCACAACCTGGGAGGAACTGCTGCAAAAGTTCATGAATAAGTACTTTCCTTTAGGAAAGACCTTTAAGTTACGCCAAGATATCTTGGGGTTCAAGCAGCAACCTGGGGAGAGTTTTGATCAAACTTGGGAACGTTTTAAGGAGTCCATGAGGAAGTGCCCTCTTCATGATATCCCTCTATGGATTTTAATGCAAACCTTTTACCATGGATTGAGAGATACGGAGAAGATAAGAGTAGATGCCTCCAGTAATGAAGCGTTTGTTCTTTTATCTCCTGAGGAGGCACGAGGAAAGATGGAGCAAATAGCAATGAATAGCCAATGGGGAGGTGGTGAAATAGCAACTGTGAAGATGGCCGATAATTTATTTGAGAAGGATGTATCGCATAAGATCCTACATACTCTATTGATCATAAATGATAAGGTGGATGGTATGCATAAGAGGATTCAACGAGTGGAGACTGGAAAAGGGACGGAAACGATTAATCAACTAGAGAATGTGGGTGCTAAAGAAGCCAATTACATTGGGAGACATGGCAATCACCATGACGGTTACAAACCAAATCATGAACAACCTGAATTCCGATGGAGTGATCCGAATGAAGGGGTAAAACCACACAACACTTATGTACCTCAACAAGCTCAATCTTACGGTTGGGAAGTTGCACTTGAAAAGATGAGAAACACAATGTCTGACACTGTGAATCAATTAACAAATTCCATTACTGACTTGGCTACAAACTTTCACCAATACTGTCAAAATAATGATGCCAAAGTCACCAACCAAGAAGCCTTAATCCATAATCTCTCTCATCAAATATGACAATTAGCTGAACAACTGTCAACTAGACCTCCTGGGGGATTTCCGAGCAACACTGATAGGAACCCTAAGGATGTGAATGTGATAATGATTAGAAGTGAAAAGGAGCTTACTCCACCAATCCCAAAGAACGAGGAAAATATAGAAGATGTTAGGAATGATGAGAAAGAGCCTGAGGAGGCATTCACACCATGCTTAGAAAAGCCCTTTGACGAGCAATTATCCTCCATCTCTACCATTTTAGGGAATAGTGATTGCGCCGAAATATCTTCGTGAAGTGAGGTTGTTAAGGCTGAGAAGCAGCAACCATGGTTTAAAGATTATGTGAATTATTTATCTGGGAGATATTGCCAGCAGACTTGAACCAGCAGCAAAGACGAAGTTCTTTGCGGACCTTAAACACTATTATTGGGATGAACCCTATCTTTTTAAGCATTGCTCAGACAACATCTTTAGAAGATGTGTTCCTGAGAGTGAATTCCTCGATATACTTAAACATTGTCATACTTATGAAGCGGGAGGACACTATGGAGGGGACAAGACTGCTGCTAAAGTTCTCCAATATGGTTTTTACTGGCCAAATCTTTACAAAACTGCACACGAATATGCAAGATCCTGTCATTCATGCCAAATGACGGGCAATATCTCGAGGAGACATGAAATGCCATTGAGGAGTATCCTAGAACCGTAACTCTTTGATGTATGGGAATTGATTTTGTGGGACCTTTCACTGCGTCATTTCAAACCGCTATATTTTGGTGGCGGTCGACTATGTGTCTAAATGGGTTGAGGCTATTGCTTCACCTACAAATGATGCAAATGTTGTACTGCGGTTTTTAAATAAAAATATCTTCACGTGGTTTGGAATCCCTCGTGCCATCATTAGTGATAATGGGAGCCATTTTCTGTAATAAGCCGTTTGAGAAGTTAATGGCCAAGTACGGGGTGAGACATAAGTTAGCTACCGCTTATCATCCCCAAACAAGTGGTCAAGTTGAGGTCACTAATCGAGAAATTAAGCGCATCCTGGAAAAAACTGTGAACCCAACAAGGAAAGATTGGTCGTTGAAGTTAGATGACGCTTTATGGGCTTATCGGATTGCGTATAAGACTTCCATAGGTATGTCCCCGCCGTGCATTGTTTTTGGGAAAGCGTGTCATCTACCGGTTGAACTTGAGCACCGTGCCTTATGGGCTACGCGTATGTTGAATTTAGATGAAAGTTTAGCTTGAGAAAAGAGATTGTTGGAATTGACTCGCTAAAAGAGTTTCGCATTGAAGCTTACGAGAATGCTCGTATCTATAAAAAGCGCACTAAGAGATTTCATGATAAAAGATCCTTGACCGCACCTTTAAGGTGGGTGATATGGTTCTTGTTTACAATTCGCGCTTGAAACTCTTCCCGGGCAAGTTAAAATCAAGATGGTTTGGTCCTTATAACGTGAGTAAAGTATTTCCTTCCGGAGCTGTAAAGGTAAGTCACTTGGATGATCGAAAGACTTTTGTGGTGAATGGCCACCGAGTAAAGCATTACCTCGGGAATCAATTTGATAGGGAGGAAGAAGTACTTACTCTAGGAAATCCTAGTTACAACTAGACCATCATGTGAGTACAGTCGAGCTAACGACTATAACCATAGAACTATTTCTTAAAACTTTCTTTTAGATTTGTTTTTGTTTTTGCTTTGAATAAAGTAGCATGAGGCTCGTGAAGGTTTTTTTTTTTTCATCTCGCCATGTTCGATTTCGAGTTCGGAATAAACGAGGTTTTTTCCTTGATAGCCGCCATGTGAGTTTTGTAGTTTTAACTCTTTGGTTCTCCGTGTCGTTGGTTGTATGAAATAAAGTGGCTTAATTTGTTTTTGGATATTCTATATCTAATTACTGCCACATTATTTTATAACTTCCATTGACATGTTATTAACGGTTTCGTGGAGTTTCTGTTTGGTTTGCTTAAACAGGTTTTCGTTTGCTTCTCCACGACGTGCTTGGACTACTACTATATTCTCGCATTTACTTGAGAGTTGTTTCAGAGCTAAGTCTTTTCTTAAATTCTCCTTTTTCTATGTCATTGGGGACAATGCCAAGTTTAAGTGGGGGGTAGGAGACTTAGCTATGATGTGTTATAATTGACAATTGAATGAAACGGTAAAATGAAATTTTTTTGAATAAATGCCAAATTAATTATCTCATACCCTTAGAATTGTGAGTTCTTATACATAGAATTAGTAGGAAATGATCCAAGTTGCATGAGTACGTGATCATTTTATACTTATGTGCATGTAAACTTAAGGATATTCATGCCGATTGTTGCAAGTAGTTGTTTATTATTCGATTACTCAATTTCAATCGACGTTACAGCACGAATTATAATAACTGAAAGAATTGTGTGTACATTGCGTAGATGATTGGTTATGCAGACTTAGAGCCGATATTTATCTGCTGATGTATTCTTATCTTCTAGCCATCTAAGCGGAGTAATAAGCTTGAGATTTATCTGTGTTTTGACAAAATGTTAAACACTGGTCTTGTAGTAACATTTCCAAAGTAGCTTCACGCTTGTGGTAATATTCAATGTTATTGACCAATCCGTGAGAGGAGGATTCTTTCAATGCATAATTTACTTTTAAAGCAAGTTTCTTTCTTGAGATGTGTTAATGCTTGAAAATATGAAAATGGAAAAAAGTCAACTTTTAAGAGGCTTCGAGTATTTTTCTCGGTCTCCAAGTCCAAAAACCTTATGGATGACGCTCTTGCTTATTGCACCATGTCTTTAACCACTGCGAGGCTTAAGAAGTGGGAATGCTGATGTTGGTAGGTTAAGACTGCGAAGTTAGCATAAACTTTAATCTTGCCACGAGTATATAAAATTAAATACACATGCACACATCACTTCGATTCACAACGAATAGTGAATAATGGATACCTTATGAGCATGAATGGTATGAGTTGACTCGAGTTTCTTGTTTAAGTATGATTTGACCATAGAAAATGTTGTCTTGGGGAATGACTTATTGATGTTTTGTTCGGGACGATCAAAGTATAAGTGGGGGGTAGTTGATGACGGTCAAATTATACCCATAAAAGTCATCAACATTGTCCTTAAATCGAGATTAATAATATATTTTATATTAAATCACATGTTTATATTTATTATTTAATGTTGTGTGATTTATAACAAATAATTTGATATTCATCCGTTTTATTAGAGATAATTTGGTATTTATCCGTTTTTTATTATTTAAATATGATTTACTTTGGGATAAATATTTATTTTGTAGATTGAGATAATTTTGGAGGATAATTACAAGTGGATAAATTAAATTACAAGATAATTCCAAGTAAATCCGGATGCATTAAAGATAAAGATCGGATAAGCACGAAAAAGAGAGTAAGGCATAACAAGAGCAGCCGAGCCAATCCGCGGCTCTCCAACTAAACTGGCGGCCCTATCCTTGCTTTGGGGCGAGTTCAACACAAATCAAAGATCGTCCGGGAGTTATCTCTAATTGTTTTGATATTTTGAAGTATATCTTTTAATTAGCTTAAACCCCTATAAATAGAGATGTAGACTACACACCAAATACACTCTAGAAACACAATATTACAATACTTTTAGTTTATCAATATAGTTCTTCTTATTTTATATTATGTTTCTTTATCACGGAGGCGATGGATTCATCGATTAGAGATTGCATTGAAGGATTGGAGGACCCTCCGTCTACGAGGGTAATGTCTATCCAAATATGTCGTTTTTATTCGTAGATCTATTTTATTTCGTTATAGAGTAGTCGTTTGTGTATTGATTTCGTGATGTAGTTAATTAACAAACCCATATTCATGTAGATCTAAGCCGCACGAAGGCGTTTACGAGAAGATTCTAGAGTCACCGGTTCAGATCTACCATGGTCTATATGGTTAGATCTAGCCATCAAGATTCTAGTAATTTTACGTGAACGACTTCGCCACGCGTGCTTTCGCTTTTTCATATACACATGTAATAGATCTCGCCAATTTGTTACGTTGTTCTCGTAAATTAATATGATATATTGTGAAAATTATCATGTTACTAGGACATCAGTTAGCCTATCGTTTAGGAGGTGTGCCAACCCGCCCACGGTGGTTGCTTGCAGACGAGGTGACGATTTTAGATCGGCATCCCTAGTTTGGTATAGCATGCTTGTTATATAATGTTCTATCTGTCCAGGAAGGATTCGTAATTAAGCATAATGATCTTCTATCCGTTCACGAATTAGATCCGGTTTAGGGGATGGCTCCGTGAGCAGTAATATAATCAACCTTAATGTCTTTTCTGTCTCGGCTTAGATATACATATATAGGGGAGTAATTACTACTAGCGTAATCAATACCGTTTGTTAGAGTCTTATAAAACCATAAAAATAAGTGTTTTAGTATTTGTGTCGTATTGCTAGTCTTTGTGTTTTATATCGTGTCAACCTTTATTTTTATGTTATTGTTGGTCGTAGACCGCCCTTTAATCTATTTTTAGTTTAATAACGTTGTGCTTGTTTAAGCCGAGTCTCTGTGGGAGTCTATCTAGCTATACTACGATTGAACCTAGTTCTCTTGCTAGTTGGTTATTTAGGTATCGAGTTATTTTTATAACTTGACCGTCATCAACACTCTAATGCTCAAGTCAATATAGAGATAGAGAAATTTCTAAGTTGGGTTTAGAATGTAAGGGTATGCATATATTTTGCATATAATAGGCATACCTGATGAGGTGGATAATCCCTTGATATAGTGTCATATCGTGGGATGGTGAATTATTGCACCTGAAGTAGTGGTCAAAGCGTTACGCACATTAAACCGGTGGAGAGAAGATCTCAGAGCCAATACTAGAGCGGTTATAATTGTGGTGTAATGTCCGCGTAATGTCCGGAGGGTTCATTGATTGGGTGTAACTGTTGCCCTAGACCGAAGACGACCTGCACCATGTCGGCCATAAAGGACTATAAACGACTTGTATCATGCCAGGAAAATAATATATAAAAGGCGACATGCGCCATGTTGGATAGAGGACGACATGCATCAATTCAGTACGTTGAATGATATAATAGCGACATGCATCATGTTGAAGACGACTCTTGCTGATAAAGGCCGGATATCGAGCTGAGCTCATATCCGCTTATGACTTGAGGTAGCCTTCATTATTATACACAAGACCCGATGAATGTCACGTGTGAATTGACTGATATCACCCATGTCAAATTCCTCTCTGACCTAAGCTAGGATATGTATTGTAGGTTAGGTCTGCACAGAAAAAGACATGGCGCAATCCGAGATGCTGAAATCAAATTGTTCCTGACGTGGATGACGTATGCCAGCCAATATCATTTTGAAATTCAAAATGCATATTATGATGAGTCTGAATTGATCATGATGTAAACTTATTATATGTACAGTACCACATCTGCAAAGTAATAGTCTGCTCACCCTCATATAAGTGTGAGACATAAATGTCTCAATTCGGGTTAGCCCTTTAAGACTAAACAAGGACGACGGTTCAAGCCAAGATTGACCAAATCATTTACGACTCATTTGACGCCTTGCACTCCAAGTTCGAGGTGTTCTGAGAATAGTATTAGAAATGACTAACATACGAACTTAAATGTTTACACCACGAGAGGCAGTGATGGCCACCTCTGTAAATCATACAGTAGACGCAGATCGAAGCAAGTTCCGATTTACGGCGATATTTACATTCCTTATAAAAGTGGAGAATGCAAAGTCTCACATCTTTAGTAATAGAACGCTTATAATCGTTGGACATAAAAGTTTTATCGACTTAAGGTTAGTTCTTTTTTGCATCAAAACGGTAACGATTTAAGCTATTTAATGACCGACCAATTATTTACATTTATTTAACGCTAACACGTTTGGAGTATAATGATATTACATTATAATCACCGATACAAATGATCATTATATCGCTCATTGTTATACCGGTTAATGGTTATGCCCTTATAATTACTCGGACTAAATTAGCTCTATCGAGTCAAATTGCATTAAGAAAATCAATGAAAGTTCCACATGCAATTATTTATTGAGTGATAGTAACCAATCAACAAAACTCTATCTACCACCAGATTCACCTTTCAGGGGACGATGGATATAAATAAAGAT
The DNA here is from genome assembly GCA_026214975.1 of Gentiana macrophylla. Classification (NCBI taxonomy): domain Eukaryota; kingdom Viridiplantae; phylum Streptophyta; class Magnoliopsida; order Gentianales; family Gentianaceae; genus Gentiana; species Gentiana macrophylla. The sequence continues at coordinate 100,193 of JAOBSW010000590.1, forward strand.
CAAATCACACACACACCCCCCACTGTGTGAGCACTAGTTAGTAGTTTTCTTTTCTGATACCCCCGGTCATCGAGGAGGACATTGTCGGTCTTCGAGTCAACCCCGAGTTTAATCCGAGTCGTTAGTTCATCTTTTTGACCATTTCTTCATTGTTCTTCCAAAGATCTCTCAATTCAATATCTTCCCTCCTTTTTACATTCCTCCGTTCTTATGTACCGTCCGGAGGAGCTCCATAATCTGCTGCTCCGGACCTCCCAATCTTCTACTGTTGTTGTTGTCGTCGTCGTCGGAGCGTTGCTCCTCCGACAGCCGGCTCATTAGAATCACTAATGGCTACTACACGAGAATGCATCAACATCATTGATTACATGGATTGGTCTTGGATTTCAAACGGAGATCCTCTGCATAAGAAACCGCGAGCGGAATGGGATTGCGAGGAGACTGTTGTGGTCTCAGGAGGAGAGGAGAGTGCGGACGTGAAGAAGCTGGAAAAATGTCCATCGAATGCCGCGATGAAAGTCCAAAAGTGCTACAGAAGCTACCGGACGAGGCGCATGTTAGCTGACTCCGCCGTCGTTGCCGAAGAGCTATGGTAATTTCACCTTTTTTTCCCGTGTGTCGTAGTAATTGTTGGTCCATACAATACAATCATGAAATGTTTTAAATGGCGCGACATTTATTGAAGGTGGCAGGCCATAGATTATGCTCGATTAAACCACAGCACGATTTCTTTCTTCAATTTCATGAAACCGGAGACTGCTGCTTCATGGTGGCATCGTGTGCGCTTAAACGCTTCCAAGGTATAATAGAGAGTCCTTGCATCAAATACTACCCAACTGCAAACAAGACAAGAAATAGTTAGACGTATATATTATCACTATATTCCTAACTGAGTGCTATCTTTTTCCTTGGTAATATATAAAATTAAACAGGTGACATTTTCTTTACTGCCCTGCATCTAATTCAGTAGAATAAGGTGTTAATGGCTGTAGAACGGTTTGTGCAGGTAGGTAAAGGTTTGTCTAAGGATGCCAAGGCTCAACAATTGGCTTTTCAACATTGGATTGAGGCTGTAAGTTCCTTTTGTTATTGATATTCCTTTTTTGTTGTTGTTGTTGACTTGTTGTTGTGGATGCATCCTTTTTTGGAAGAGAATGTACATATCAGTTAGTTTCTTGTTTAATTTTGTAGATTGATCCGAGGCACCGGTATGGACATGGTTTACATTTGTATTATGAAGAGTGGCGTAAAGCTGATTCTGGTCAACCCTTCTTTTACTGGTAGGAGGACTATCATTTGCTTTTGGTTTTGTGGTTTATCATAATAATTTACGGTATGCATAGTCAAAGTTGATGGCTGTTTTGTTCTAATATCGTGGTTCGGAGCATTTTTCCACAGAAGCTGATTGTATCATTGTAAGAATGCAATTTAGAAACTTCTTTACCAGCTTCATTCCATTAATCTTTAGCTCATAAAGAGCATGTAAATTATATTGTAGGATGTGGCTGCTACAAAGGTTTTTATTGTGATTTTTATATTTTCTTCTTGGGGCTAGCAAAGCAGGGGGGGGGAGGAGAGGGGGGCTATATCTGTTATTGTACCAGCATGCTTAATTTCTACAAATCCCACTTATTGCTGGGTGAGTTACATGATATACTGCAGCTATATGTACCTTATCTATGGTCTTCATACTACAAGTTTGGCAAGTATTGTATAGTCTGGCTCTGGTTTTATTGAGTTGGTAACTAGTAGTAGTTGAAAATTTCCTTATGCAATTTATGCAGGTTAGATCTTGGAGATGGAAAAGATGTTGATCTTCCACAATATCCTCGATCTAAGCTTCGGAAACAGTGCATTATATATCTTGGACCAGTATGTGATCAGTAACTCTGTTTTTTTTGTGTATATTAGTAAAATATCCCTGGAAGGCAAAATTTCTGATTCGTTCCCAGTAAGGTTGCATGCCATGCATGTTGTCCTTAAAGTGCAACAAATGATACAGCTTTATTCAGGTTATATATTTTGTGATTTGTGCTTGATAATGATTTTTGTGCCACAACAGCAAGAAAGAGAGCATTATGAATATATCATCAATGAGGGGAAAATATTGCACAAGCAGACTGGAAATCTTCTTGATACTACTAAAGGATCACCTGGAGCAAAGTGGATCTTCGTTATGAGCACCTCTAAAAGGCTTTACGCTGGCGAGGTGAGGACTAAAGAGTGGATAATGACTGAACACTCTATCACTAACCAATGGAAGTCTCATATGGTTTTATTTTTTCTTATCAGAAAAAGAAAGGAATCTTTCATCATTCCAGCTTCCTCGCCGGTGGGGCAACTTTGGCAGCTGGAAGGCTGGTGGTAGAGGATGGAATACTCAAGGTACTGTAGTTTATGTTTACTAAGTATCACACATACTCACCTTTTCCACCACCTAGGTTTACAGGAGCAAGGCCAAGAGGTCCCTGTAACATTTGTTTCTTTGGGAAATTATATTGCAATGAGTTTTTATTGGACTAGACTATTTAATGCTTAATACATCCAACAGTAACGGTGTAATGAAGACTCCTTGCAATATAATGTTAAACTTTTGTTTTGGTTAATATGCATCATTATACATCTAGAGAGCCCTTATCCCTCTCTGTAATGACTGATTTAGTTCAGCTTCATTTCTTTTTTCAGTCTATCTCAGCTTATAGCGGTCACTATCGGCCTACTGATGATCGCCTTGATGGCTTCATGCAAATTCTGAAGGATAATGGAGTCAATCTGGACTCCGTTGAGGTAGGCGATTCTGTGATTCTCCGGTGGGGTGGGGGTAGAAGTACGGTTGCCAATCTCGTACTTTGTTGAATTGTAAAGAGATTTGAATAGCCCGTTCTCCTCACTTTTCCTGATGGTTCTCTTAATGTTATTCCATTTTGAATTAGATACGCAAGGCGACTGAAGAGTACGAAAACTTTGAGGATCCAAAACCTACAAAAGCTGATCCAACATCTGATGCTTCAGAAGTTCTTGACTCTTCTGAAACAAATCCTCCAATCAAAAAGGATAAAGACTTCAACACAGAAGAAATGAAATTGCCAGAAGCTGATAATGGTAACGACTACAAGAGGACTCTCTCTGGGGGACTTGGTAGCTCAAAACCAGATTTGCCACAGAATTCAATAATACTACAGAGGATCAACTCTAAGAAAACGGCAAACTCTTACCAACTCGGAAACCAACTTTCTCGAAGATGGTCAACAGGTGCTGGGCCAAGAATCGGTTGTGTTGCTGACTACCCCATAGAAATGAGATTGCAGGCATTGGAGCTCACTAACCTTTCTCCTAGGCAACGCCCTATGGCGGCATCATCCCCTGACAGACAGGTTGTTCCGCCACTGTAAAACGATGCCTTTGAAATCTGTCTGGTGTCAAGTGACATATATTTTGAGTAAATGACTGTTGAATATTTACTTAGGAGGGTAAAATTTATCTAATCATCAAGTGGTTCTTTATGTGGTGATCATTTTGCAGTGAAATGATAATTAATAAACTCAATCATCTGTCTCTTGTGAGGTCAATTTTCAAACTTGATGAACCTTTACTTTTGGTGAATAGAAGAGGAATAACAGCAACATCTTAAGTTATATCTTTTTGCTGAATGTTTTGTATACATCTTGCTATTTTATTTCGAAAATGTGTTGTGTCAATTCTGTACAACAAAAGAATAACATAAGATAATGTGATTTGATATCAAATACCTCATGACGTAAGAGAGATTTTATGGTATAAATTCAGAATGTAATGATTTAATATTCTATGTTGAAGAGATGTCACACTTTATACCTTAGGTGATAGAAATCCTATGGCGCCTGTTTTAAGCTTAGGTGTAAATGAGTGAGTAGTTTGGTTAGACGTTTTGCTTGAGCAATGTGTTTCTAGATTCAAGTCGACTCAACCCGATTGTGCTTTGATTTGCTATCCGAGCATGATCATTTTTATTTTATTTTCTTGAGTTACGGTGCATGATCATATTTGAGAAATGTCAAAATTATGTGTGATTTGGTTTATATTAGTAGTACAAACGAGGTAAAGAAGTTTAAGGGATTGAAAGAACAATTACATTAAAACCTAGGTTCTGGCGACTAACTCTTCCTATATCGGTTTTATTGCTGGAACCATGTCTACAATTGCAAGGACGGTGATTTCTTCAGAAATCGATACAGCTTCTCCCTAGACCCAAAGATGGATGATTGCTCAGCCCTAACATCCACTGAGGAGCAGGATTTGATGCAGACGAGTGTACGGAAACCAAAATGACGTGTTGTAGATGGAGAACCGCCAAAAAAATCATTCGTAATTTCGATGGCACTCGGCGAGTGGGGTGAATGTGCTGCAGGGCCTTGGGATGAGTGGTACCAAGGTGAAGTTGAATCAGAAGAGGACTTAAACGATTTTATGCAAACCACCGGGCATTATTCTAGAACTCATGCGGTGGAGCAATTGGTAATGAGAAATGGGTGGACGCCCCACTGGAAAAGTTGAAGCAGCCTTGGCGGCGCTCCTTACTCATCGAGGTACTAGGTAAGACTGTTGATTTCTGCACTCTATATTCACGGCTCGTTATGTGGAGTTTGGGAAAATGGCTCGAACTCACTGATCTTGAGGATGAGTATTATTTGGTGCACTTTGTTTCAAAGGAAGATTATGATTGGGTCCTTGAACATGTCCCTTGGTTAATTTAGAACCACTACACCACGGTGGCAAAATGGAGGCCCTCGTTTCATCACTTTAAGGAGGAAATTCATACAAGTGTGGAGTGGGCTTCCCAGGTGTCCCGGTTTGAATATTTTGATGATGAGGTTTTAATGGAACTTGGCAATTGTTTGGGTAAGGCGTATAGAGTTGATGATACCTCTTTGTTGGCAACCCGGAAGAAATATGCAAAGGTGTGTGTTGATATTGATCTGAAGAAGCTCTTTGAATCTAATGTTATGTTGAATGATCTAATGTACAAGATTGAGTATGAGGGTTTGCATATGGTTTGCTTTGAGTGTGGGACACATGGTCGTAAAACAGAGTTTTGCCCATGCAATGATATGGCACATGACAGGCCTCCACCAGACCCTAAGCTAACTATGCTTAATGCTCCTACAACATCTAATCCATTTGGACCATGATGTTAGCTATCAATCGAAGACAATGAGTAGTTGTGCCAAAAGATCAACGAATCGAGCGTCAACCAAAGGGAAGGTCAGGGACCTTCCACAAAAGGAACCGATGAGGGAAGCATAGAACATGTCGGGTATTTTGAATGATGGTGGGTCTAGATTTGCAGTTCTTGTCGATGAATATGATGAGAGAGGTTGATAGGAATTTTATAGTTTTGATGATTGTCATGGCAGTTGTTATAGATACAAGCAAAAAGATGTCTAGACTTCACATATAGGTTTTCACTAAAGTCTGATATTGTATAGGTTGATCCGACAAACACTGTAATAGTCATCTGATAGGTTTTCAGTAGACTAGGACAATCAAGCACTTATAAGTCAATAATTCAGTAGAGTATGAAGACCGGAGCTAAAGACTTAAAGGATAAGGGATCAGACTTAGTATTGAAGACTGAAGACTTGAAGACGGATGGATCAATCTCAGATAAGAAGGATAAACTTCGAGATTATAAGGTTATGATTCAGATAAGTTTGTGATGGCCTAAAATAATCTTATAAGTCTTGTATTGAAGGCTTGAAGTTAAGATGATGTGATGGAAACTTTTAGTATTGATTTTAAATATGGTGTACTCTGATCTCACATTTAATGATCAAAGATATTCAGCTTTGAAGAAATATTAGAAGCATTGAATCAAGATTTAGATGAGCAAGTATGTGGATGAATGATTAGACTAGTTCAGCGGACCACCTCGATGCATTGATCACCGCAATGCAGTGACCACCCCGATGCAGTGCCCACTCCGATGCAGTGCCCACCGTGATACATTGACCACCGTGATTCATTGACCACCGCGATTCATTGACCACCCCGATATTGTGACCACCGTGATGCCGTGCCACCGCGATGCAGTGACCACCGCGATTCACTGACCCCCGCGACGCAGTGACCACCCCGATGCAGTGACCAACCTAATGCGTTGACGACCCCGATGCAGTGACCACCACGATGCATTGACCACCGCGATGCATTGACCACTGCGATGAAGTGACTACCCCGATGCAGTGACCACTGCAATGCATTGACCGCCACGACGTATTGACCACCGTGATGCATTAACCACCATGATGAAGTGACCAACGCGATGCATTGACCACTCCGATACGGTGACCATATTTGCCACCCCTATCCAACCGACCTATATTAGGTGACCCTTTTAAATGTTGGTTACACCACATACAAGGCGCTCCAAAAATCCCATATCAGCCAATTGGCAATCTATGAGTGCATGTTGAAACCCCAAAATCTGACGATATGGTCTCTTATGAGCCCCTCATATTCTGCCTGTAAGAGTATTGCATTGAAATCCTTCGCAACGGGCCATGGTAATGCAAAACAGAATGAAAACGCCAAAGTAAATCCTAGGAGTGACTCCGCCTCAACTACCGGATTGCCATAAAACCCAAGAAACCGCCACTCAATCCAATTCTTATCCATAACTACTACATCAATGTGGCATGGGCTATAAGTCTTAAAAAACATCATAGCCGGCTTGCCGAGGAGTGCAAGACCTCGCTAGCACCTTCACTCCCCACTACTAGCGCACTAGGAAACCGTAAAAGACACCGAACATATTAAAACCTATATTTATTGAGATTTGTTTCGACACAAACAAAATAGACAGAGAAAAGGTATGTACAAGGGTCGAAAGAGCTTTCACCGCTCGGGGTTGACCCAAACCCGGATTCATGACATAAAAGATTCATGGAGTGCAGGTGGGCTCGCCTATCTGCAGACTCCACCAGACATAACTTTTTAGCAGCATCTTCTTCAATCAAATATGTGGTATTCCGTTCTCCTAACATCGACACAAGATCTCCACCATCCGCTTTACCAAGAGCAGCCCAGTCTCACACAAACCTGCATAACCCTTGCGCTCGCCTCAGACACACTCTTGCTGGCCTGCAAATGCGCCAAAGCCTCTGAAAAATTAACTTCCATAACCATATCAACCCCATGCAAACCCTCCTGCAAAGTCCATCCCTGCCATGCAAACCCACACCAAGAGCAGCCTGCTCATCTTCCACCACCTCTCCTTCCTCGCCATCCCCTCCAAACAACTCCCGGCCAACTTCGACAATCTCATCGCCAACTTCCCCTCCAACAGCCTCCCCGTCAACCCCCTTCCCATCTACCATCTTCCCACCAACATCCTTCTCTTCTCCACCGCTCTTCAGAACCTGGCCCACGTCCCTCATAGCCATTGGACCGGCCAAGAGCGAAGGCACCTTCGGCAGCACTGCAATGGTGGAAATTAGATGCGTCCGTGCTTACGATTCAACCATGGCCCGTAAGGCAATGACTTTGCTCAACCAAGGGCAACTTCTGATCTTTCTCTTTGCAAAACCGTATAGTATGATCAACTCGCCCACACTTGTAGCACATGTACGGGAGTCTCTCGATCGAATCATGCCACGAAGCTCATCACCCCTTTCACCAGCCAATCAAATACAACGGTGTAAAGGTTCATCCAGAGGGACCGAAATCCAAAAATGAAACCCTCACACCCTGTTCGAAGATCCACGTGAATTCGCCCCTCCGAACAGCCCCTAAACCCAGCCTGAAGATACTGCCCCACCGCATCCGTGACGATATGGACGGGGAGCCCAACCATATGCACCCAAAAATTCTCCGCCGCAGAAAGGTTTGGCCTTTCACTCCAGTCCACTGTCCACCACCAGCAAATACCCGTCGAATCACCAAGGTCCTTGCGTGAGGACAAACTCACAATCCTGCCGCCGGTCGAACACCACAAGGATAATTTTTTTCCGAGCCCTAGACGCCGAAAAAGCGGAGGTCCTCCATGACCTCGAAGTAGCAGTCTTCATACTTTGAAGTTGAACTTCCCCGGGGGTAAAAAACTTGCAGACGATACTCCGTTTACAGTGCTCCTTTAACGACTGAAGCAAATCCGATTGGAGCAGGCATTGAAGCACTTCAACTTGCGTGAGAGAGAGATTGCAGCATCCCTGACAGATCCTCCGACTCCATCGCACCTAGGGCAGCAAGAGCTCCGGGGGAGGGTGAGGCTTATATATGCGAAGGAAAAATATAAATGAATACCAAATATTTCTTATAGGTAGTCACAAAAAATAAAATTTCACTTGAATAATAAAGACATGCTTTGGTGACAACATCTTTAAAAAAAAATCATTTTCTAATTCTTATTTTTTCACCGGACTTTGGTGACATAACCTGGGTGCAATAAAGAAGCGGTACCCGAAAAATAGAAAAGACACGCGGTTTCTTACATATAAAAATGAACTAGTAAAATAGTACAGCCGTGTCCCACACGACTGCGGCCCATGGTACGTGTAAATTCATTTTTGTATCATAGTAAGTGGCGTATAATTGTTATCGTAAATTAAATCATATGAAACGACAAACATAAAATTTTTTAAATCGTACAATCAAATACAAACATACAACCATACATAACATAATTCATAGCATTAGGATACGTTCTATTTTACATCAACTTCAAACATAGGATACATTCTATTTTACATCAACTTCAAACATAACTGGCTACCCTGCAGGTATTCCACCTTAGCACATCTTTTTTATGGGTAGGTACAAAAGAAACTATTACATAAAATAGCTAAAGGACATTAATACTCATTAACCTAATAAAGATCAATAGATTAATGGAGCATAATATACTACAATAGCAAAATACCCAAAATAGATAGTTCATTTGGTGACACATTTAAGGTTAAAAAAACATGGCATGACACAAAATCAACTACAGTTTTTCTTCACGGGGTTTTCCAAGGCACATGGCTTTTGTGGTGGAGTTATCACAAAACATCATTTTCTTTAGGGAGAGTATGTTGAGTACCTTGTTGATCATGAAATTGCAAACTTCTCTTCACACCAATTGGTTGTTCAGTGCTACCAATTTGGAGAGAGTTGCTGCAAATCTCCTCGAGCTTGACTTTTGTGGTGGGTGTGAAAAATTGTTTTTCTAAAGATGGTGAATCTTCATGAATAACAGTTTCAACATTTTTGGTTGGTGTAGTCTTCGGAGTTTTGGACGATTCAAGCACAATTGATGTTGTGGATTTAGCATATGTTCCTTTGATACTTGTACCAGGTACGCAGGGGCGCCTTCGGGGGAGGGCCAAGAGGGCCATGGCCCCGAGCCCCCAAAAAATCTATGAGTTTAATTAAGAGCCCCGCGAAATTGCAACTCAATAGTATATATATATCAGATTTTGAAAATAAATAATGATTCTTTCTAATTGCAAGTTAATCAAGATAATTTTATAAGAATCGTCGATTCGATTCTCTAGAGAAAACAAAATTTTTCTCTTTGGTTAACAATTTTTAGAAGCTACTAAAATAATATTCACCTCTGTTTAAATTTCGATGTTAACGCCTCCTCATGACGACTAACATCTTGATAATTGGATGTTTTCTAACAATGTCTCCATTGATTTCTTTGTCATAGAATTTGATGAAGCATACAATATCCTTTCCATCAAGAGCAGCTGCTATCTTAGATTCAATCATATCCTGTAGATAACTAAAATAAATACTTTCAACGAACACGATAGAATTTCGTACCTTTATCAAAAGACTTTATTCTTACAAAACAATCAGTAAAAAACTTCACCTTGACATATAAGTTATTTTCTTGCCTACCTTGAACAAAGTACATTGAGTGTCTAACTCAGTTCACTTTAATTAAGTACTGTTTATTAAATCTGCCCAAATCAAACTCAAGCCTTAAATCAAGTCTCAATATAATAAGAATCAAATCAAAATTAAAACTGCTTTGATAACATCGTCAACTGAATTATGATTTTTTTAACTTTATAATTTGACTTTCAGATATTAGAAAATTAATACAATGTATATGCGCCAGGCATATTCATTAATACAAAATGTTACCAAAGGTGTTTATATATATATACAAAACAGACATGAACACATTTATTAATTAATTTATTAGACTTCATTCTATTAGTATTATATTACGAATTCGAAAATACTTGCTCGATCATTCAGTTGTTCAAGATCCGCGACATCACAACCCAACAGTAATTCAGCATCTGGGAGTACAGAGATGCACATATTGTGCCTGAAGCATCAGTCAGGCTCACATCCATATTGCATGCACATGTTTTTATTTGGGCACATATGTATAGGTTATATTATTGTAAAAGTAGAAAAAGTATGTGTCAAATTGGTAAGAAAACATACTATGTAGAATATTTACCTGAAACACACCGTTGTGTGCTCTTGACAGCCTTCAGCATTTAAAGCCTTGTTACAATCACCTGCACGAGATGTACCAGAAGTTCATTTGACTTTTGACCAGGCATCAATCTTATTTTACCAGCCACCCAGCATGTTTTTATCTGAAGTAGGTCACCAGACACGAATTCAGATGTAAACGTGAAATAACAGGCAAAAGCAATCTCTTCATGAGGTTCAAATAATAATAAAAATACCCTTTTTTAAACTCAAACTATAATCTATGCAAGTAACATCTAACAGTGTAAAACATTAAAGCACACACTATACCATTCATGTAAGTTAAAATGAACCATACCACTTTTAAGTAATTCAGCATCGCGTTGTGGCGGATTTTCCAACATTAGGGTATGGCAAAAAGGAAGGAGAATCCTTGTCAGCATGGATATGAAAATCAGCAAATGGAGTGATATCAAAGTAATATGGCAAGACAAACGGATTTTCATCTTCAATCGGCTCTACAGGCATTGTGCTTGATATCACCCAAGTAACCCGATTATCACCGCTACGGTATGCTGGTTTTGTTTCACGTAATTTTGCATTCGAGATGTAGTAGCGCTTAAACGGGAGTAAAGATCCTTCAAAATAAGTAACGTCTGCACATCAGCTCGGGGTGTTCACGGATACGGTTTATACGAAAACCAAAACGATCCGGGTCATTCGGTTCATTCGCTTTCGTTAATACTCGCTGTTAATAATAGAGAAACAGAAAATTTGGTTTCGTTACGGTTCACGCTTACAAATTAATTAACCGTGAATCAACCAAATTAAAACCGAACAATTAACCTAACCAAACCAAATCGAATTAAAACCGAACAATTAACCGAACTCAAACTGCATCAAACTAAAAACCGTGAATCGAACCGCTTATATCCAAAGATGTATAATTAGTTTTATTACCAAAATATTATATATTTTTTATATAAAAATTGCTTATAACCGAACCGTTATAACCGAATGAAAACCGAATAAAAACCGAACCGCTTATTACCAAATAGAATTGTTAAATTTTATTTCGGTTTTGTTAATCGAATCGAATCGAACCGAACTCGCGAACCATATATTTCGATTCGATTCGGTTCGGTTTCTAAAGCAAACGGTTCGGTTTCGGTTTCGTATATTTACTAACGAAATTTTCGATTCGGTTTTGGTTACGTAATTAACCGATTGAACCGAATCAGTAAACACCTATTCAAATTTCCTTCATTCTCTTCTTATTACAAGGAAATGAAGGAAACTCAATCGATGCTCTCATTCTCACTCTAGATCGCCGCCGCCGCCGATCGCTTCCATCCTCGTGAGAATGATTCGCCATCGACCGCTTTCCTCTTTTCACGATCGAGCCATCGGCCGATGGATTTCCTTACTTGAGATCGAGATTCTTCTCCCATACTCACCTCTTGAGCTACGGTGCGTTTTCATATCGATTTTTCGGCATTTGGACGAATATTTTTCATTGAATTTGGCGAAGAGAGTGGTGGAGAATGTGGAAGCTTAAGATCGCCGATGCAGAAGACGTGGGTAAGGTTGAAAGGTTATGTAGGCGTGCAAGAGTCGGAGTATGACTCGAATCTCGGTCGCCAAAAGATATAGCCAAAATCGAGACGGCTGAGAGGATTTCTGTGTCAATCGATTCGAGAAGAAGCATAACTATGATCCGCCACGCGCATTCAGTTCAAGCATCCATTGCTATAATATTGCATCCATTCTCGCTTTTGTATTGTTTTCTCAAATCGATTAATAATATTGCATTGTTTAGTGTGAAAGTGAAAACAATGCATTTAATATTGTATTGGAATTTGAGAATGACTTATATTTTGGGACACAAAAAAAAGTTAAAAGACTTATATTACGGGAATTTTGAAGTACTTGATTAAATCTTTCTATAACTTTATGTATATATATCTTTGTATGTATGTTCCTATCAATGTATGTATGGATGTTCTTTCTATTCCACTCCATTCCCAGAGGTTCTATTTGAGTGACTTCATATATATTTGCCTTTGATTAAGTGGCATGCCTACTTGAAAAATATCGAAGAAAAATAATATGTTATGAAAAAAGGTTGTGTTTAAAGAAACTAACATGTGGGTAAGTGTAAAATTGAATGAGTCAATGGTAAAATTCAAACGCACGTGTTGTCCACAACCAACAATTCCACTGCGTTCTCCGGCCGAATTTGGTGTATCTTGGCAGAAGAAGCGTAAACCACCAAACCACGAATATCTGCAATGTTATAGTGTAAGTTTATATTATTTTTCTCGACACGGTTATATCAATATTCATTGTAAATATACATACCCTCTAAGCGTTGTTGAGTATTTTGTGTTGATGTATTTCAAAATATATTTATTTTGGGATATATCTCGTAATTACTCTACAATTAAATATGTCACTAAATGGCTTTATCTTAAGTGACATGTGTTTGAAAATAATCAAGTCACTATTTTCATATGTATTATGTGACTAAAATGTTTTATGATTTTCTACTTACTCTATCTAAGTATTTGCGTATGTCACAATAAGAGCTCAAATTTAATAAGTATGTCTAATGATGTTTATCATAACATAACTTTATCTTATAATGTCACATAAACATTTTATTATACTATCTATTATTATTTTTGACATTATTTCTACTATTAAATATTTCATATATGTTTACTTAATATTTTGGCCTACTCTTTTGACTAACCTCGCCCTTTTAGCCCAAAACACATAAGCCTGTTTTCTTTTATCAAAACCCTACTCCTCCACTATTCTACTACTACCGCCCCACCTCTTTTACTTATTCTAGAAGATTTTTCTCCTACCCCACTCTCCTAGAAATTTCTAGGAAATTCCCCCCATCTTTATCTTTTCACTTTTCCCATTGCAATCACATTTTCAACAATGCTCTCAAACGCCTCCTTTCTTTCGCAGACCTTTTCATCTCCATGAATCTCTTTCTCTTTGAAGAAAGCGATCCGATTTCTTTCCTCCTCTTTCACCCGAAATAGCTTCGATGAAAGCCTCGCATCACTGGACTTTGATCGATCGAAAGATGTGCTCTACAACTCGCCTCTTCAAGATGCCATATCTCTGCAGCCTTCGGTCCGTGAAGATAAGTCCTTTTCATCCGATTTAATTTCTCGCAAGTCGAGGCCTATGATGCTTGCCTCGAGGCCTATGATGTCCAAATCAAACTATCAACCCGCTTATTTGCTATCATAGGAAGTTCTCCTCATCCTTTTCAATTTTGCAACCTTTTTCTTCCTTTCGTGAAATCTGTGCTCATGCCTATAAATATTATTAAAGCTAAAACTTTATCCGCTTCAGATAAGCTTAAATCGGGTTTAAGTCGCAAATGAACAAAAAAATCGAATCTTTTTCTTAATGCATGCTCGGATCTCAAATAATCCGTGAAAGATATGATGTTAAATGGTTAACTGCTTTGATCTCGAATATTTATCCGGTATTGCATGCCTAATTGACTTTTACAGCGGATAAAATGCTTAACATGTTTTTAAATGTTACCTGCATGCTTCAGTTTTTAATGTGGTATTTCTGTCTGTCTTTGCCTGCCTAGCCTCATCAGAATCCGAAATATATATGCATATATACACTTGGTTATGTTATATAAATTTTAATCTGTAATTTGTGTGTATATATTTGATGTATATGTTGTATGTATAAGACAATATGTCTCTTATGCAATCTACTTAAATATATATTATTGTGATAATTTTCATCTATCTCGTTGTAATTGTTTGTTGTATGTATATGGTAATGCGATATATTAGTCCAATGATATGTTGGTGAGATATATATGTGTATTATATGAGTGTACACTTATTATATATATATATATATATATATATATATATATATATATATATATATATATATATATATATATATGTTGAGATACTATTATTAAAACATATATATTTATATTTATCATTTATTATTTTCTATTGTCTTGTTGGCTAAGCTTAGTCAACGCTCTATATAAGACTCTTGTACTCATATTATTATTCAATGGAAAATACATTAGATTATTTTACACTATGGTATCGTAGATAGTCTCCCTCTTCTCATAGCTAATACGCCTCCCTCTTCCTAAACCGCCTTCCCTCCTTACAAACCCTAACCCGCCGCCACAAAAAAAAAAAAAAAAAAATTTGCAGCCATGTCGACCACCACTAAATAAATGCCCACCTCCGGGCCCGCTGCTCCTTCTCTCCCAACCTTCTCCCCTTCCTCTTCTATTCATATATCTAAACTAACACGCCAAAACTACAATTTATGGCGTGCTCAGATTCTTCCATACCTCAAAGGTCAAGGCGTTTTGGTTATCTCGATGGTAGTATTCCCCACCGAGAAGACAATCACCGCTGCACGACATCCATCAATCCGGCTTATACTCGAATGGGTTAAACATGACAACCTTATTCTTAGCACTATCACCTCCTTCATCTCCGATGATGTTCTCATGCAGTATACACATGCCTCCACCTCCGCCGAAATTTGACAATTTCGCAAACATCCTTTGCTTCCACAAGTCGATCGAAACTCGCCCAACTTCGGATCGATCTTGCCTCCACCAAAAATAGGATCTTACGGCCTCGCATTATTTTTACAAGCTCAAACGAATCATGGATGAATTAGCTCTCGCCGTCATCCTCTCTGATTTAGGATTTTATCATGACCTTCTACCGCCTCGCCCTGACATTTAGTCGCTCGTCACCATGATCGGCTCGCGACATCGATCACCATTGATGAGTGCTTTTCCAGCCTTCTAACCGGCTGAAGCCCGCCATCTCCATCACCACCCGATTCCGCCTCCAAGCACGCCGCCTTCAGCCTCCGACCGCCACTCCCATCGCTAACCTTGCTTCACTACCATCTCAAAGAACACAACTCTCAAAGAATCCTCCGGTTATCATGGCCGTGGATCGAATAATTATCGAGGACGGGCGAGGCTGGCCGTGGCTCGCCCCGCCTTCATACGCTTCGACGCTGCACCTACCGCCAAATCTGTTTCGAGTCGGGCATTCAACACAAAATCACATTACAGTACACCGCCTCCCCAAATGCCATACCCCACAATTGCACTCCCACCACCCCTCGGCCGCCTCATGCAAATTATACATACTATCACCGTGCACCCTTCACCCATGATTGGATCCCCGACACCGTGCCACGATCATATAACCAACGACCTTCAAAACTTAAATTTCTCGATGAGCCTTATGATGGTCCCGATAAAGTTCACGCTGGTGATGGAACAGTTTACCAATTTCTCACCTTGGATCTTCCTCTATTAATTCCCCTTCCCGCATTTACTTGTTGCATAATGTTTTAGTTACTTCCCTTACAAATAATTTATTATTTGTTCGCCGCTTGCACACTTATAATGATGTATACTTTGAATTTCATACTAATTATTTTCTCGTGAAGGATTACTCGGCCACGCCCATCATGTAGGATTTGTCAAAGATGGTCTCTATCGCTTTCTTCCTCCTTCCAACGCCCCTCTCGCCAAGCTCTCTCCGCCACCTCCTCGCTTCCTCCGCCTATCTGGCATCAACGCCTTGGTCATCGCCATTTCCTCCTTCGTGATGTTTTAGGTCGTTTATCTATTAGGTTTTCAAATAAGGCACCATCTTCTCGTATATGCTCCTCGCCAACTCGCTAAGAGTCATAGACAACCTTTATATGTTTCGGATTTTACGCCTTCGCCTCTTTTAGATTTACTTTATTCGATGTGCAGGGACCTCAGATCAATCGCCCATTTATGGCTCTAGATATTATGTCGGCTTTATTGATGATTTCAAAAAATTATGGTTGTTTCCTTAAACGCAAATCTGATGTTGAAAATGTTTTCAACGATTTTCTTACTCTGATTGAGCGCCAATTCAATACTAAACTAAAAGCACTTCAAACTCGATTGGGCGAGTATCGTCATCTCACACACTACCTTACTATTCTTGGCATTATTCACCGCTCTATCCCTGCCCACACACTCACGAACAAGTCGGGCGCCATCGAAAAAGCGCCATCGCCATATCGCCAAGTCGGACTCGCTTCTCTCGCTCGCCTCACTTACCCTCCAATATCGGGGAGGATGCCTTTAACCGCCACTTACCTCATCAATCGCCCCTACCCGAGTCCTCAATGGCAAATCCCGTGATGAAATGGTGTATGGACGCCCCGACTACTCCTTCCTTCGTGTTTTCGGTTGTGCAAGCCGGCCTCACCTTTCGCCCCTATAATAACCACAAACCGATTTCCGCTCCAAGACTTGCATCTTCTTGGGCTATAGCCCTAACCACCATGGATATAAGTGCTTGACTTCTTCCACCGGATTTGGTTCATATCTCACGACACGTTGTCTTTGATGAATCCACTTTCCCATACACTCCTTCTCCTACTCCCATCATACCGAACATCATTACCGTGCCTTTACCGACCTCACTATCACCGCCACCTTCCACTCACCCGGTCCTATCATCCTCCGCCTCTTCTCCTCCACATAACCCACCCCGCACACCGGGCCCAACCTCCTCCTCCCCCTATTTCGGCTCTACCTCCTCCCATACCCCAAACAACGCGCCACATCCTCATCCGTACGGCTCCTCAACTGTGCCATCTTATGGTAACACGCACCAAAACCAACACCTTAAAACCCACACAAATGCATGACTTCATCTCATATCCAATATCTCGTGGCTTTCGAACACCATAGCAAACACCGATCCCACCTCATATACCAAGCTTCTAAGCACCCTGTCTGGCATAATGCTACAGAGAGAGGAGATTAATGCTCCATCAAGCGCACTAACACTTGGGATCTTGTACCTTTCGCCTCATATGAATATTGTAGGGAACAAATGGGTTTATCACACAAAGCACCACGCCACGGTACCTTTGAACGCCACAAAGCTCGCTTTGTTGCTAAAGGCTTCCACTGCACCGTAGAGTGGACTTCACGGATACATTCAGCCCCGTGGTTAAACCGGTCACTATCCGCTACTTGCACTTCATCAGATCACGTGGTTGGTACCTTCGCAAGTTGACATACAAAATGCCTTTCCACGGCAACCTCAACAAACCTCGCTTATACGCAGTGAGCCTCAAGGATTCGCTCATCCGGATTATCCGACTATGTTTGTCGCCCTGCCGTAGCCTCATGGTTCGGCGACAGCGCTCGGTGCATGGTTCCTCCGCTTAAAGATGTTTTGACTACGCTCGCTTGCAAGCTCAAAAGCCGACACTTCTCTCTTTATCTACAAATGTGACGGACAGTGCAATTATCTTCTTGTTTATGTTGATGATGTTATTATTACATGTACTTCGCCTCTTATCTCGCAGTTATCACCTTCTTGGCTCCCGCCTCGCCAAAGATCTTGGTACATTGTCCTACTTTTCTCGGCGATAGCACTTCCCACCTCCGATGGCTTATATCTTACTCAAATAAAATACATTCTCGCAACTATTGCAACGGGTCGACATGGACAAATCAAACCGCGTGCCCACGCCCATGTCGACTTCTTCGCTCGCAGCTGACTCGGCATCGACCTCCTTATTCTCCTCGATCCTCTTTATACATGACTATTGTTGGCGCCTCCAGCACTCGCCTTTTACTCGCCCTGTGACATTGCCTTGCCGCCCATAAGGTCGAAGTTCATGCAGCCTCCCACTCGATGATCATCGCTCGCCGTCAAACGAATTCTTCTTCTACCTCAAACAAACTATTTCTGATGGTTTATTCTCTCTCGCACTCTCCTCTCTTCAGACGATTCGACCCGATCGGGCCATGATCCCGATAACCGCCGCCTCCGCTTCTGGCTCTACGTGTATTCTCGGGCAACAATCTCATCAGTGGCGCCCAAACAACATCTCATCGTCTCCAAAAAGAGTAATGGAAGCCGAATACAAAACCCTTTCCAACATCGCTGGCCAAGTCCAATGGGACAGCACTTCTTCTCTCGAAATGTGATTCGCTTTCCTTCTCCGCTTACGTTATGGTGCGACAACATCGCGCCACATACCTTGCTCATAATCCGATGTTTCACGCCGCACCAAACATATTGAGATAGATTTTCATCATGTTCGGGAACTAGTCGCTTCAAGCGCCAATATTTCATTCTCACCTAAAGATCAACTTGTCGATCTTCCGACGGCCCCTTGCCCGCCCACGCTCGAGTTACCAAGTCCAACCTCCGCCCTGCGCTTCTTCCACTTTATCATGCGCATATTAAGATATATTAATAAAACATAAATATTTATATTTATCATTTATTATTTTCTATCATTCTTTGCTTAACTAAGTTACCAACGCCTATATAAGCACTTTTTCACTCATATTATTATTCAATGAAAATACATTAGATTATTTTACAATAATATATATATATATGTGCGTGTGTGTGTGTGCGTGCATGTATATGTATGTACATATATTTTGTGTCACTTTCTAAAAAAAAAGTTATGGCTACGCTTTAAGCCTGACTATAAGTATTAGTGTTTGCAAATTGGTTTTTCTATGCATTATATATATTTATTATATGTTACAGCTTATATGGAAATGCACTATGTCACACATACACACATATATATATATATTCAGAACACACAATGAGTATTTTGATTTTTATTTTTTTTTACATTCCTGCCTTGTTTTTTGTTTTTGTTATTTTGTTTTTCTTTGTGTGTAATATTTTAATTGGCCTTCCTTTTCAATCAGTACAAATAATACATATCTGTTTTGTTGATATAATTTCATTGATGTTAATTTTTATTATATTTGTGTATATTTATTATATGTGCTCTACACTGATTTATAAGACCAAAACAAAAACATATAAAACATCACTGTTTGTGGGAGTACTTACATACCATCAGAATTTTATGGTAAACATCTTTGATGGTTTCACACCAATTGCTAAAGCACACCAATTGTTCAAGCACATAAATGCTATATATACGGCCATGAAGTCGAGAGAAGAAGTTTGATATACTGCAATAATGGGTAAAGGTTCAATGTTTCCTTCCTATTTGTGTTTCCATAATGGGTAAAGGTTCAATATTTCCATATGGTGAATGTCAAAGTTTGTGTTTCCATATTTCCTCTCTTTTTGGTTTAATTATGTTGGGTAGGGAGACATTCATTTTTGTAGTTCATTTGGTGACTATAAATTGGTTTCATCCAAAAGGTAACAAATACGAATTGATAAGCAATGCTGTAATTTTCAATGAAATACCAACTGTAAGTAAGCAACGACTAAATGCGTTGTTATCACTGGATAAAACGAAGGTAAAGGAAGTATTCACTGCTGGAATTTGTTTATGCTGAAATACCAATAATAGAGTAAGAATCAAACAAATACCAATGCTGAATTTGTTTATGCTGAAATACTAAAGTTGAATTTGTTGTAACTCTCTTGCTGGAAGCAGAAATAGTCGGACAAAACAAATCTTGAAAGGGATGATAAAATAGTTACTCCATGTGTTACTGTGGTACTACTTTGTGGATTGATTCTTGTGTAATGATGTAATGTGATATACAGATTTTTAGAATGTGATATTGTAATGAGGGTGGTGAACTTGTTGGATTATTAGTAATGGATAGTAGTTGTGATCATGGAGGAGTTGATAGTGAGAGTGTGGTGGGTTAATTTTGGAATGCAGTTAATTTTTTTTTAGAGTTACATTGTGGTGCGTGCTATATCATTGTGGTGCAGTTAATTTTTTAGAGTAATGCTGCGTGGTTTCGATTTTTTTTGGAATAATTATTTAAAAAAAGGCTCAACCCTAACTCAGGGGCCCCACCCACTGCCTCACCGAATGCTAGAGAATATAACTATGATCCCCAAAGAACTTTAATCACGGCGGGTTTGCCATGTATATAATTTGCCTCTTCATTTAACCTAAACTAACGACTCTTACCTCTGCCAAGACTACGATCCACGTCCTCCTCAACTCCAAGCTATGCCCAAGTGACTGGAATATATATATTTTTAATTTTAATTATTTTATTTTTGCTTTATTGAGGATAGTGGGATGGTGATGCATTTTTTTTTATGTTTGTGAGTAATGCGTGGGTTGTGATTTTTTTTGGAATATTTAATTATTTTTGCTAAATTGGAGTTATTTTTATTGGTTTTTCTGTGAGAAAACTTGCATTGATCTGGCCAACAAGGTTTAAAGAATGCATTGACTGCTTTTTCCCTTAAATATAAATATAGATATGCCTTTGATTAAGTGGCATGCCTACTTTAACCACGTCCAAATTTGGACTAATAGACAAAATTGACTTCTGTAAATTTCTTTGTCAACAAACTCTAGATTATTAAATTCAACACACACATTTCTGTAAATTAAAAGAAATCTCTAATAGATAAAACCCTGTAAATACATTTCTGTAATGTAAGCTTTTCAGGAGTGTATAAGACTCTGTAATAAATATCTAAGATTTGGCTAGAGCAGGCTCTACTATATACACAGTAGTGATTACTCAAAATCAAGAAACGCCTGTAACATCCTATTAGACACTCAACTATCCAACGTACGCTATAAACAAGACCACCACCATGTACTTGTTAACCAACCACAATCAAGCAATCAATACAACAAAATCCCTTTTCTCCAATCTCTCCAACTTATCAATCTTTTTCATCTCACACTCATCATCCTAAATTTTTCTCCATTCAACTTACAACAAAAATTTAACAGGTAGTTTTCATGAACACAAAGTATCCCCTCCCCACCTCCCATGTTTTACTAATCTTTGTAAGTTTTGAAACAAATATTCCATAGCCAAAAGCCACAAAACAGTCATGTATCATTCTCGAATTTATCATTCTTCTGGAATTTGGAATCAAATCTCAGTAGAGTGTAGTCAACAACTGGTAAGATTAAACAATAGGATGTTAACAAAACTTTCATGAAAGCAGGCGATTATATTCTCTATATTGATTTTGATTAACCCTTTCTCATATAACTTGTATTTGATAGAAGCAAGATA